>CM059198.1:24761289-24893771 GCA_030323885.1 Branchipolynoe longqiensis | reverse complement strand
CGGGCCAGTCATAATCCCATCGAGTTGCCTCACATAGAGCTCTTTGTTTCAAAGACCGTCCTGCCACTGTGTTTATTTTCAATCATTTCCGTATTATAATATTTCATTTGTTGTGTATCATTCAATTTCACGATTATATATAAATCACTATCTATGCATATAGATAATTCTCATTATATATTATATATTTTACCTCGGTAAACAGCCTCAGGCTAGCCTCAGGCTAGGGAGAGGTAAGCACGTCCGGTACCAGCAATTAGCATATACAACTCACGACTGGATAACGTGTCGTTGGGTTGCTCCGGCAAAATTAGTCTACATACAAGCAAATACGCAGTAAGTATAATAAAAACTGTGGTTAGCTTAATTATGATGCATTAGAGCATCAATATGGAAAGTTTAGACTTTCGTTGGTCCAATTTGGACGAGTTATTTGGTTATAAACAACCAAGGATAGAACACTCGAGTGGGTTTCTCGAAGGAACCAAACCGGTCATTAGCGGTTATGTCAACACCCGGGTCACCGTGTGACTATGGGTAGAGATGTGGGTTTCGCCCTATCTCATGTGGAAATTCTCTCGTACTCTAATAGAGAGTAATGTTGGAGATGCTCCTGGGTTTCTTTTATAGACTCCCCTAGACAAAACTTTTTCAGGCGTTTCTCCGAGTTTCGTAGCATTTTCTCCAACTTGTTGACGTAGTAGTCACAGGTGGGAGAAGTGTGCGGAACAGAGGGATGGGCGGGCCGATACACTGGTCCCGACCCCGCGTAAGGTTTGGGCTTGACCCACAACCCACGCACAAATTTAGCTTATTACGCCTGTGTTATAACGGTATAAACACGTTCTCTAACACCAATAGATGTCCAAATGAGTTTGAAACAACCATATTGTGACATATATATATACCGGGACTGACCAAAAATATTTGTTTCAGCTCCCGATGGCCACGAAGCGGAGTAAGCGCGGTGCAGCAGCAGCCGAGGGCGTGTTCCGAGTGGAGTGGACGAGGAGTACGACTCCTCACCTGTGTTGTCGGCAGGGCCGTCGACACAGCCCCGGGCGCATATCCTCTCCGACCCGGACGAGGACGTAGTGCCTGAGGTGCCTGCGCCTCCATATGGGAGGCTCGCTTTGCAAGATTGGAAAGCCACATTTGAAAGCTTCGTCAAGACATTGTAATTTGTACGTAGGCCGAGTGTCCAAGGGGATTCTTTGAGATTTCTTGGACACAGATCGGCGGTGGCAGCTTAAGGCTCCTCTCTCCTTCCTAAAGGGAGGAAGAAGACGAAACAAGGTGAATCTTCTGGTGAAATTGAATTCACCAAGGAGCGGGCAGAGTCTGGTTTGCGCAAAAAGCGGAAGACTAAGTCCAAAAAGAAGAAGAGGAAGAGGAAATATTCTTCTTCTGAGTCGTCCACTGAGTCTACTTCTACGGAATCAGACTCAGACACCGTATATGAAGGGGTCTATGCGGACATTGGCACTAAAGTGGCTAAGAAGGTGGAGAAGCCAAAGGCTAAGCGGGTTAAAACCACTACGCTTATGCGCGAGACCGTGAATGGTCATTTTCGCACGTTCAAACCGGCGGAGGTTATCTCAAAGTTAGGAGATGAGTTAACAGGCATAAAGGGTGTTCCCAACTCCATCATTAAAGAAATGGATCGGGATGTCAATATGACGGATGACCGTAAGAAGTTTGAGGATGTGTTGCACACAGTGCATAAGGCAGTGTTGGCTACCCTAACAGCTATTGTTCCTGTGGCTAATAGGATGCAGAGTGAAAATAAGTTCTCGTCTTTGGCTAAGACAATGGACAAAGGCATTGCAGTGTAGCGGCGGCAGGTAATTACCTGTCGTTTCGAAGATATGAAAATGTCTTCAAGTCAGTTTGCACAGATGCTGGCAAAGAAGTGGCTCGCTCTAAGAAGGTTACCGATAATGAGGGGAAGGAGTTTACGCTTTATCTTGCTCCAGAGCCGATTAAAGGGAAACCTTTAGATAACACCAAGATGTTTGGCGGTCAACTACAATACCTCTATAAAGAGGTAGAGACTGCAGCCAAGAGTGGCAAAAACATGGATGGCAAGAAGAAACAGGAAGCTCCTCGTTTCAAAAAGTCACGAGGGGATTTTCGTCCACGACGGTTCACCAGAGGAACCAGACCGAGTTCAAACTTCGGTCAAGGGTTTCGGGGCCGGGGCGCTCGCCCAGGCTGGACCGACAACACCGCACGGCCAATAGGCCGAGGGTTCAACTCGTCGAGACCTTTCCCCAGGGGCGGGTCCAAGTAGAGGTCCAAACACAAACTTTACAAGTCCCTGAAGCCTCTAAAAACACACAAACTGTAAGCAACTTTGTGGCTGGTAATATTAGTAATCATATTTCTGAGTGGCACAAAATTACTAGTGACCAAGAAATTATAGAAATAGTTAGGGGTGTTCAAATTCCCTTTACACAAATTCCTGTACAAAGTATAATACCAGTTGAACGAGACGCACTAACTAAACAGG
This sequence comes from Branchipolynoe longqiensis, assembly GCA_030323885.1. Classification (NCBI taxonomy): domain Eukaryota; kingdom Metazoa; phylum Annelida; class Polychaeta; order Phyllodocida; family Polynoidae; genus Branchipolynoe; species Branchipolynoe longqiensis. The sequence continues at coordinate 24,891,259 of CM059198.1, read as the reverse complement.
TACATAAATTCTTTGAGAAAGGAATTATACAAAAAGTGACACACTGTTCAGGACAGTTTATTTCAAACATTTTCTCGAGACCGAAGCCTAATGGTGATGTTCGAATGATCCTGGATTTAACAATCCTTAATAAAAGGGTGGAATATCGACATTTTAAAATGTTCTCTCTAGATACGGCACGAGATCTGATTACACCAGATGCGTGGATGGCTAGTGTTGATTTACAGGATGCATATTATACGCTTCCCATAATGGAACAATACCGAAAATTTCTTCGATTTATTTGGGATAACCAACTCTATGAGTTTACCTGCATGCCGAATGGCTTAGCTTGTGCGCCTCGTTTATTTACTAAATTGCTTAAACCTGTTTTCTCGGTAATGGCGAGGAAGGGTCACATAATGTTTCCATACATAGATGATTCTTTTATTATAGCATCAACACAAATTGGTTGTGTGAATGCAGTTTTGGATTTATGTGCATTACTCACTAAATTGGGGTTTTATGTACATCGACAAAAGTCAGTGTTTAAACCAACAAAACAACTCAAATGTTTAGGGTTTATTCTGGATACACAGTCCCTTACAGTGTCGATAACAGAACAAAAACTAATTAAGTTTATGACTACAGCGACTCAGCTTATTAAGTTATCAAAGCCAAAAATTAGACAGGTTGCTGTTCTTATTGGCATAATGACCTCATATGCACCTGCTGTGTTATATGGGAAGGCCCATATTAAGTCGCTAGAAATAGATAAAAATTTAGCGTTAACACGAACTAAAGGCAATTTTGAGCGAAAGATGTTTATTTCGCAAGAAGGGTTACAGGATATTGGATGGTGGATGCAACATATAGCAAGTTCACCAAATCCAATCCGCATGGCGGAACCTAATACAGTAATTACTACTGATGCTTCGTTAGAAGGTTGGGGAGCTCATCGAGATGGGGTCACAACAGGAGGTAGATGGCTTGATGATGAAAAATCAGACTATATTAATGCACTAGAATTGCGTGCTATTTATCTGGGCTTACGTAGTTTAGTAAAGATAAATAAATCACAGGTTAGAATACTAACTGATAATACTACTGCCATGGCATATATTCGTAACATGGGTGGAACCAAATCAAAGTCTTGCAATCAGTTATCTAAACTGATTTGGAACTGGGCACAGGCTCAACAAGTCTGGCTGACTGTAGCGCATATTCCAGGGTCACAAAATACACTTGCAGATTATAAAAGTAGAAATTTCCATGACCATTTAGAGTGGTCTCTCTCTACACATTTGTTTAACTTCGTTTGTGAAAAATGGGGTACACCTGAAGTTGACTTATTTGCATCACGAAATAATAACAAGTTACCCTGTTATGTTTCTTGGCATCCTGAACCGGATGCTTGGAAAGTAGATGCGTTTGCTATTACTTGGGAAAATAATTATTTTTATATTTTCCCACCATTTAGCATTATCAGCCGAGTAGTGAGAAAAATCGGCTTGGAAGGGACACATGCGATACTGGTGGTGCCCGATTGGGACACGCAACCTTGGCTGCCAGCAGTTTCACAACTGGCAAAAGATCGTATACGATTCCCAAGAAAACTCGGGAATCTGACGCACCACGGACCGCTAGTGGTTCACGGCGACGTGTCAACGACGCCCCTATTGGCATTCCTTTTCTAAGGAAGCAGCTACAGCAATTTGGATTGGACAGAATTACTGAGGATAGGATAGTATCGGATGCCTGGAGGCCAGGAACTGTCAAAATGTATACAACCTATTTAAAGAAATGGGGTGTACATTGTTTGTTAATGAAAGTTAAACCAACAAATCCAAAGATTTCACAAGTAGCTCGGTTTCTTCGTTCTCTAGAGGATGAAGGACTTTCCTTTGGATCGATTAATGCGGCGAGGTGTGCGTTATCAATTATATTACCTAGAATTGATGGCGAAACAGTTGGAAAACATTATGTTATTTGTTATTTACTTCGTTCAATTTATCAAAGGAATCCTCCAAAACCAAAGTATAGTCGGTTTTGGGATGTTTCTATAGTATTTAAGTTGTTTCAGGCTTGGCCTCACAACTCGTGGTTAGATATAAAACAGTTAGGTTTTAAGGTCGCGGTCCTGTTATTGTTAGTAACCGGACACAGAGGACAGACGATTGTTGCTTTATCCTTAACTGGATTAGAAATAGACAAGCAACAAGCTACGTTTGATTTAGAAAAATTGCTCAAATCGAACACGTTAGGTGACCCTTTATCAACGGTTCACTTAGACTGTTTTCCGAATGATCGGAAATTATGTGTTGTGTCGGCCATACGGGCTTATATATACAAGACAAAGGATTTACGTGCATCACAACAACTATTAGTGAGCTTTATAAAGCCACATAAGGCGATTTCACGAGACACACTTGCCAGATGGACAATTACGGTGTTGAAATTGGCTGGAGTGGATACGAGTAAATACTCTTCCCACTCAACTAGAGGAGCCATGGTCTCCAAGGCACGGGTGCTTGGTATTTCTGTGAAAAGAATACTAGCGCATGCAGGCTGGAAGACGGCTAAGTCGTTTGCAAAACATTATAATAAACGACTAGAAAAGCCTACCGGCGTTGCAAAGCGTCTTCTCGCCAACTAACAAGAATAGGTGAGAACAAAAATTTAGAATGTTATAATAATAAGAAAGAATGATATTAAGGATAAAAATGAATTATGTAAAGGTCTCCCTAGCCTGAGGCTAGCCTGAGGCTGTTTACCGAGGTAAAATAGTATAGTTATACGAGTCTTACCTTGGTACAGATGATGGATAACTGTTGTTTTACCGAGGTATAAGCCTCGGATAGATGTGGGCTAGGGCCCTCCCGCCACACCCTGCCACATCTATTCCGTTGGTGTACCTTTTCGGTAAAGTAATAGTATCCATTGTTTGAAAGTCATTTTTATCCTCAATAAGTAGGTTAAGATTGCTGGTACCGGACGTGCTTACCTCTCCCTAGCCCACATCTATCCGAGGCTTATACCTCGGTAAAACAACAGTTATCCATCATCTGTACCAAGGTAAGACTCGTATAACTATACTATATATACAAATGTATAGATATGTGTGTATATATCTGAAATTTGCAACATTATATATAGTATTACATATTGTCTGTATATATAGGTCTATATTGTATTAGATATATACATATGGTATATGTATGTTTACATATATAAAATACATATATAATACTGCTGATTCCAGATACATGGTATGTTTATGCTAAAAATTTACAGTATACATTTACTTATATATATATATATATATACTATTAGATTTATATATATATTTATTGTTTATATTATGTATGATTTATAATAAATATACTATATATATTTATAAAACTGATATATATATACACATTTTCAATAGTAACTTATACATAAGTAGTATATAAAACCTAAATATAGCTATGCACTACTTAGATATAAGTCATTTCATAACTTCAGCCAACACTATTAATTTGGCACAGCTCATGCCTACACATCTATTAAATCTCAATTTAAGCAAAACCACCTCATGCATTTCGCTTGTATCTTGTAGTGATTGCGCCTTGGAACTCTCCGGTCCTGAAGATCCTCGTATGACAGCGTGCCCTTCAATCTGTGACGTAGATGGGGTAGGCTTGATGACGCCGGGGGAACTGTCAGGTCTGGACAGGGACGAACGCAATCATCATACATCAATCAACAACATCCCATTAATCATTCCCAATCCATTTCTTCTTTTCAGTTAAAAAAAACAAAAACAAAGAAGATGGGTTTAAGAAAACATTTAGTGAATTTCAATTATATGTTGTGTGTACTTTGTAGTGTTAGTAATTACTTGATTTGTCTACAGAATGTATAAATTTATAGTAGATATAAATAGCATATGCTCCACATGATATATTTTAGGCGAGAAAAACAATGCTGACTTTGTCCTACATTTATTATTGGGGGCAGGGAATTAAGGGTGGTGCACAATCATTTGTGGACTTATCTGGTTAAAGGCTCCTACACACCGCACTTTCGCTATGTGACTTAAATTCCCATTGAAACTAATTGCTGCATAACTTACATTATAAAGAAATATAACCATAAATCGGTGCAGGAGCCAAAGAGGGGACGATGTCTCCATGAAATTATTAGACTCTGAATTTTCCGGCTATATGCTTAATGTGAACAGGACCGTGAATAACATAAGATGGGGAATTACAAATTTCCAGTTTTAAATAAATTTGGAAATCTTATAAAGGAATTGAAATCGTGTGGAGCATTTGACTAATTCTTTATAGTAGTAGAACCAGTAGTTACCGATATGTCCTCATTAGCTGAGATGTCTTTGATATCTTATCTTGTGTGGAATTCAGTAGCTTGGTCAGAAAACTGTCTAAACCTGTATAGAACACCACATATGGGCCCAAAAGCTGGGATTATATTTTGCATGCTTTCAACAAAATGACAGGAAAACCAATATAAAAGAGCTATGTGAATGATAATGTTAACATTGTTTAGCAACAACAAAAGGATAAGAATTAAGTGAAACCAACACCAGCAATAAATTGTAAGTAATATAGTTAGTTATTTTGCTATGCAAAATTAGGCGATTTGTTTCAGAATTGTAATACCCTATGCTATGCTTGTGCTTCATAGCTCTAATTATAGCTATATCAAGTGACAACCTTTGAGTATAAGTAGCCTAGATGTGCATTGTATTCGGCACATACTAATTCGTTATGCTGTGTAAAGTGTGGTATTTCGGTATTTTAGCGATATCACTGAGTCATGGGAGTTAGTCGCCTTAGGCTTAGTTTTGGAACAGATGTGGCAGTGCGCAACCAGCTACCAGTATCAGTGCGTGACTAAAATATTTGCCGGATTGCTAGCGTAAATAAGAAAGCAGGAAATACAACTTAAAGTCGCCGGCTATACCTCACCCAGCATCAAAAGCTCTCCAAACATACCTTTGCTTAGTTTGTTCAGTTCATGCCACTGAACATGTGGGAGGAGAGTTGAGGTCTGTGATGTATGAATGACATAATAGGTGGGATTCCCTCATCACATGACCTAGAGGGGTTCTCCACACATAGGGGAAGCCATGGCAACCACCAAGATGGCAGCCACAGAAAGCTCTCAATTCAACTTTTAAATTCTATTAATCTACATGATTTAATCAATTATTCACACAAAAAGTAGCTGGTTATGATAAATAAACATTTGAACTTTATATTTATCATTTTAGATTACAATTTCTAGCATTTTTGTCTTTATATGGTTGTCTAAAAGTGTCAGTGCTGCTGGACTAAATAAAACACAACAGAAGTAAGCAATGTCAGCACTCTCCCCCCACATATGTAGTTGCATAAACTGAAAACTGGCAAATGTATGCTTGGAGAGCATTTGTCAGAGTACTGGTAGTGTCTAAGCGACCTATATCTGGTCCCTTTAATTAGCACTTCACTCGATGATGCTTACTGGTTTGCATATACATACTAATAATGTGTCACAGTATGTGCGTCTATGGCCAATTGTACAGTGCCATAGCCGTGCCATGACTAAAGCCGTGTTCACACGGGCAATGAATCATTCTAAAGCGATGCCTAGTTCGCCTCACATTTGTGGAACCACTCTGATGCGATAGGCTGTCGATCAGTGATGCGATCCTGTACCCTAAACACACACACACCAAAACCCCCACCCCCAAAACCAAAAAAATTAATGAAACCGCTATCTAAGCACAGATATTTTTTTCATCATTTATTTGTATGGTTTCACTGCCCAGCAGAAGTTTTGACCGTTCCAAACCAATACGATTCAGTAATTACATATCTAGGTCGAACCCAAAATGGCGCTGGTTAGCCTGGACTTGCTCATGCGCAGCATTCGATTTCCGGCCTCAGTACTGCCCGTGTGAACGGGCCGCTAATTCGCCTCACCTGATTCGATTTGCCTGAATCGCCTCACATTTTGCCCGTGTGAGCACGGCTTTAGGCTATGGACATTTTTTTAGCTTTAGCAGTATCACTGAACTACCAGGAAAACAATCATGGCCAGTACAGACACCACACACAGTTGTGCTTTGATCACAATATAACAGATTATGAAAAGTAAATGGGGGGGGCGGTCTTATTTTAAATAGTACATCCAAGGGGTCTTGAATATTCGTTGTTGTGATGGTGGTGTGTGTATTTATAACGAAATCTGGTATTTTTGTCAATTTCGAACTGCGAGGCCTACTTTCAACTTGTTTGATTTCTAGTGACAAGCTTAGCACTCCATAGTGGCGCCACCTGGTGCATTATAGAAGTATTACCGCTGGTTACAACGGCGAGTCATAAGCTGTGTTCACACGGGGAATGTAAATCGATTCGTAGAAAGCGACTTGCCTAGTTCGCCTCACATTTCTCGTGTGAACGGACGTCTGAGGCGGATTAGGGCTGATTCGATTCACGTGATGCGGATCCTGTAAACCACCTAGCGAGGTAGTTTACGTGAATCGATTTCTGTGATGTGGTTAATTTTGCCCGTGTGGACGCACTGATGCGGATTAAGGAAGTGACACGCATGCGCAGTCGAGACCTTAGTTTGTTGACTTTCCGGTCGATCAATAGCGCATATTATATAATTTAATTAATGAAACCGCTATCTATCCACAGATATTTTTTTCATCATTTATTTTTAGGGTTTCACTGCCCAGCAGAAGTTTTGACCATTCCAAACCAATACGATTCAATCCATACATATCTAGATCGAACCCACACTCTCTCGGCCGACGTCGATGAACCCAAACTGGCGCTGGTTAGTCTGGACTTGCTCATGCGCAGATTTCGATTTCCGGCCCAAGTACTGCCCGTGTGAACGGGCCGCTAATTCGACTCACCTGATTCGATTTGTCTGATTCGCCTCACATTTTGCCTGTGTGAACACGGCTTATAATGGTGTTTCAAGTCTTTTTGGCAGGTGCTCTTTTGTTGTTGTTTATAACTTAAATTGTTTTACACCCAAATAGACCCCTTTCCATGTTTATAAACATTACTTATGCGCGCGCAGCTTGGTTGTAGAACGAAGGCACACTGCCATTGAGTTTGCCGGTACGCGCAGTGCAAAACGTTTATTTTATTCAAAATTAATAGAAATGCAGAACCCTAACCCTAATTTAATATAATCTGTTCGTTGAATATGCTTACTATATGTGTTTCAAGCAGTTTGTTTCTAGGTGGTGTGGTTTTGGGGATATTTCACTTTTTCTGAATGAAGATTGCTCACGGCCATTGACAATGCATTGAGTTTGCCGGTACGCGCAGTGCAAAACGTCTTTATTCAAAGTTAATAGAATTACAGACCCCAAACCTTATAAATTTAATATAATCTCTTCATTGAATATGCTCACTATATGTGTTCCAAGCGGTTTCTTTCTAGGTGGTGTGGTTTTAGAGATATTTAACTTTTTCTGTATGAAGATTGGTCACAGCCATTGACAATGCATTGAGTTTGCCGGTATGTGCAGTGCAAAATGTATATTTTATTCTAATAGAAATGGAGAACCCTAACCTTATAGATTTAATATAATCTGGTTGGTAAATATGTTTTATGAATGTGTTCCTGGCAATTTGTTTCTAGGTGGTATGGTTTTAGAGATATTTCACTTTTTCTGTATGAAGATTGCTATGGATTGAGTTTGCCAGTATGTGCAGTGCAAAACGTCAATTTTATTCAAAATTAATAGAAATGGAGAACCCTAACCTTATAAATTTAATATAATCAGTTTGTTTAACATGTTTTCTGTATGTGTACCAAGCTGTTTGTTTCTAGGTGGTGTAGTTTTATAGATATTTCACCTTTTCTGTATGAAAATTGCTCATACTAGTCATAGCCATTGAGTTTGCAGTGTGAGAGTGTGTCGTCCTGCAGCCAAACAGGGCACGCACTGACCTAAATACCTATGCTGACGTCATATTAAATAGGTCTATAGACCTATTTCAATGTTTACTAACACCGTGTATGCGCGTGCAGCTTGGCTGCAGAACAAAGGCACACTGCCATTGAGTTTGCCAGTATGCGCAGTGCAATATGTCAGTTTTAGTCAAAATTAATAGAAATCCAGAAACCTAACCTTATGAATTTAATATAATCTTTTTGGTAAGCATGTTTTCTATATGTGTTCCAAGCGGTTTGTGTCTAGGTCATGTGGTTTTAGAGATATTACATATTTTCTGTAAGAAGATTGCCCACGGCAATTGACAATGCATTGAGTTTGCCGGTATGCGCAGTGCAAAACATCAGTTTTAGTCAAAATTAATAGAAATCCAGAACCCTATCCTTATACATTTAATATAATCTTGTTGTTAATCATGTTTTCTATATGTGTTCCAAGCGGTTTGTGTCTAGGTCATGTGGTTTTAGAGATATTAAATATTTTCTGTAAGAAGATTGCTCACAGGCATTGACAATGTATTGAGTATGCCGGTAGGCACAGTGCAGAACATCAGTTTTAGTCAAAATTAATAGAAATCCAGAACCCTAACCTTATAAATTTAATATAATCTTGTTAAACATGTTTTCTATGTGTGTTCCAAGCGGTTTGTGTCTAGGTCGTGTGGTTTTAGAGATATTTATTTTTTTCGGTAAGAAGATTGTTCACGGCCATTGACAATGCATTGAGTTTGCCGATACATGCAGTGCAAAATGTCAATTTTATTCAAAATTAATAGAAATGCAGAACCCTAACCTTAACAATTTAATATAATCCTTTTGTTAAACATGTGTTCCACATGTGTTCCAAGCGGTTTGTGTCTAGGTGATGTGGTTTTAGAGATATTTAACTTTTTCTCTATGAAGATTGCTCATAGCCATTGAGTTTGCAGTATGACACTGTGTCGTCCTGCAGCCAAAATGCGCGCGCACTGACCTAGATACGTATGCTGACGTCATATGAAATAGGTATATAAGATTATTAGCTGTTCAAATTGCATCCCAGTCAATGCTTCTTGTGGGATCTCCCAGCTGGTGCCCGGAATTGATCCTAGGTTTCTGGTGTCTATCACGGTCTCCAGTAGATAAAGGATTCATCCCGTCTTGCTGTACACGGCAAAAGCTGTCGAAAAAATGGGGAAATGAAATGAGAGCCTAAGTTCACAATGTAAGTCAGAAGCAAGGCTTATTCTTTATATATGTCTTCATATTTCCACGCTACCTTTGAATTGGAAAATATAATAAAACATATAGTTTCATAGAATTTAAAGGTGAAAACGATGGCGTCCTATCGATGCCATGTGGTCTTTTTGCATTCTCGCCCATTTCACCAACTCTGTGCCGATATAAGTACCCATTTGATACTGGAGCCAAGCATTCTACTTCCTGTTCCATACTAAAGCTATTCTCGCCAGTATTTAGGCTGTTGTCGTTCACCCGTGTACTACAAGTACAGGGTGAATCTGTTAGCTAGGTCTCCAGTAGGTAGAGATTCAACCCGTACATCCTGTATTGCAAGTAAGGGGTGAATCTTTTATCTAGGTCTCCTTAGTGCCATGCGGTGGGGGGGGGGGGGGGGGGGGCCCCCATTATATGAATCACATCTTAGATGCTTCAACTCAAATAAAAGCGTCACAACTTTGGATTGAGCGATGTATTCTCTATATAATTACACGTTAGTTACAGAATTCGATCATGATATGAAAGGGCTTGCCCTAATTATCGTCACTACCGTGTGCGTATGGTTAAACGTTGGTGATGTCTTTTTACTAAAATATTGGCGCCTAAGTTACCACTGGTCTCCGCCATGTGGCGCCACCACAGCGCCATCTGGGGGATGCTATTGGAACTTCACATGAGTCAACTCACATGTTCTGAGACAAGTAATTTAGTGGCAATGTGTATTTGCATGTCATTGACTTGGAACAGGTTGTATAATGCAACAAGTTAACAATGTGGAGAAAATAAAAGCTGAACCTTTTGCCATGTATTCTGCTTGATTATTGAATACTTGTTTTAACTATAACATATTTTTTAAACAGTCAATACTACAAGCAATATGAAGTAAAATGCCCAAACATACAAAACACAATTACACACTCGGAATGCATACACAATCTCGATTAGACTAAATAGATTAGAGCGTGGAATATAAACTCATATTTGGGGTGATATACAACAAAACTAAATATTTGTTTGTTGTTTTACATCCTAGCAACATCTAAGGTCATCAGGATGGGTACCGACTTGTGACAGTGCGCACTCATGGTGACTTTATAGTGCTGCCCCACTGGGAGACCAGGCCACCATGACCTGATATCCCACTCAGTCACATTATCCTGACACTGAGCCAATCAGTCCTTGCCCTATCCTAATAATGCTGAGCGCCTGGCTAGGAAGCGACAAGTATACATTTTTATGTCATTGGTTTGACTCGACCAGGGTTCGATCCCATGGTCTACCAACACGGGAGACGGACACTCTAACTCATTCGGCCATCCCGTCTGGTTCAAACAAAGCTAAAGATCCAACCTATATAGAATTAAACAGAAGTAACCTTTAGTAATGGAAGAAATAAGCCTACTATTAATAAATATGACACTTAAATAGCACGCGCTTTTGAAATCGCCTATCTAGAAAGTGAGTGTTCCACACACCGTTTAAAGCAAATGATCGGCTTCAACGTGAACAAATGTTCTCAGATTTTATATTTTGAGAGACAAGCAAAATACTATGTAAAAAATAAACTGTACCAAGATATACTATTATCGCTAACCAGGTGTAGGCCTAATTCTGTGTGTCAAACATTGCCAACATGGGAACGACACAGGACAACTTCATCTCTTCTTGACCATTTGCAGGAGGGCTACCAATCTCCCAACACTGCAAATAAAAAATAAATACAAGTCTGGCATGTTGCATTAGTGTACTACGTACGGAAAATTACCTTCAACTTCAGAAAGCTGGAGATCTGTCAATTCTTTATGGATTTTGACTGGACAAAACCTAAAACCTGTGAAAGTGCACTTAAAAAATAGTAGCATATTCACCACAATTTGAGCAGAGCTAAACTCCCGGAATCAAAAAATGTTTGTGCTCGACGCAAAACACCCTGCTGAAAAGTGATGATGTCATCACGCGACTTTAGCAGTACCGGTGTGGCGGTTTCAGCGATGCACTAGGTGGTCTAGGGGTATGTCTGCCCCCCCCCCCCCCCCCCTAAATCTAGAGCCTACTATCCCACTCTCTATGGGCGTAATCGATTATTCAACTCGGGTCACCCGAGCCACTTTTTAGCGCATGCGCACATCCTACAGACTCGGGTTGAATGTACCAGCGCAAATGTGACGTCATCGTTCCTAGCAAACCCCAGCCAAGAGGTGGGTTACTGGGGTCGGGTCGTTTTGCACACGGCACGTGTATTTGTCGACTCCACTCGCGGTGTTCGATTTGAAATTCTGACGACTCGGTTGACCTGAGTCGCGTTAATCGATTAGGCCAGTGGGGAAGCACAATAATGGCACAAGTCAGTGCCCTTAGATGGTGCTAGGACGTAAGACCCCAAACAAAATCAAATCCACATAAGAGATTCATATGGCAGGCTGATGATACACACCGGACGCATGTTCGGTGACCTGTGACTGAACTGGGGTAGGCCTACACGGAAATGTCTATTAATAACTACGTGAGTACCAAAACAAGCCACCTCCCACTCTGTGTATACCATTCGACACAATCATGTTGCAATGCCTGCCTTAATTACAGGTCACGTGGTAACAGACTGTGACGTAGAAAATTGTTAATTAGGCCTTCCGCTTGTACAATAACGCATGTGTGGGTCCGCACCACAACAATGGGTTGCTGCTTTTCCTGGGTGGTGCCTCGGGCATTTTACAGCGTCCTAATGACGCCACTCTTTGCCATGTTTGGGGTTCTGCGCCCCCGAAGTCGACTAGTCAAGGCCACTGACGAGGAGCAGCACAAAACCAGCCCCACCCAGGCGGACCCCGAGCAGGGCGATGCCGACGTTACGGAGCTGCGGAGGGTGGCCATGGACAAGCCAGCCGAGGTGCACGCAGCCGACCCGCACGGCACTGACCAGCGCTGCCCCGACCAGATCTGCGTCGCGAATAATAATAACAACGACCTGTTACAGATATCAAGCAGAAGTTCACCGCACACACATCAGATGGAAATAACGGACACAACAGAGTATGTTGACACCATGGGCTGCATCCAGTTTGACTCGATGACGACTGAGGGTGTGCTCGGACATGTGCCGATCACGGAATACCTGTGGGATCACTCCATCAACTCGGTCTCGGAGGACGCTGCTATGGCGCCAGTGACAAGGACTGACGCCACATCCACCCCGACCATTGATGAGGTTGGTGCGAGATTTGTGTGTTGAATAGTCCAATGGTTGAGTTACTGTCTTCTTTTTTTTTCGATCAACATTTTAGGTTTCATCATTATCAGGATCATGTACTTTTCTTTAGTTTGAAGTAACTCATATGGGGTTAACTACGAATAATTTGGCCAATTTTGGGTGTAACACTATGCCTACATTAGGGCAAAGACCATATAATACTAAGACAGCTCACTCCCTATCTCTCCCATGGTAATGTAAATTTTGCAGTGCCACCTTGTGGTTGGTTTGATCAGCCCAGCTGCTGGTTGGTGTTTCACATGTAAACACATACAATTATATTATACATAAGATATGTAAGTATGAATACACATCAATATGAAATTGCTATGAACAAATACACATAATCATCATCATTGGCATCATCACACATCTTTCACATTCATATATACATTTATACATATAATATACCACATGTTTAACCAAGAGAACAACCAGCGCACCAAGTGGTGGGTTTGATCATTTTGATTACACAATACAGGCTGAGTGAGCCGTCTTAGTATTATAGGGTCTTTGATTAGGGCCTAGGCTACTACTTGTATATATAAAAGATTCACCCGGTACTTGTAGTATAAAAGCTGTCGATAAGTGGGGAAATGAAATGAGAGCCTAAGTTCACAATCTAAGAAGCAACACTTATTCTTTATATATATCTTCATATTTCCCCGCTACCTTTGAGTTGAAAAATATAATAAAACATATAGTTTAATAGAATTTAAAGGTGAAATCGACGGTATTCTATCACCGCCATATTGTCTTTTTGCATTCTCTCCCATTTCACCAACTCTGTGCCAATATAAGTACCCATTTGATACTGGAGCCAGGCATTCTGCTTCCTGTTCCATACTAAAGCTATTTTCGCCAGTATTTAGATTACGTTGTCACTCACCCGTGTACTACAAGACGCGCCACTTGGCAAACAATGTGCATAGTCTTTGATCAGGTGTAGCACTACTAGTAGTTTTCTTATTCAGACATAATCACAATTTGTATTTATGTATGACACAGATAAAAGTGCTTGAAGTATATTTGAGCTTTACCATACTATAGTATTGTTTTCATTATTAATATTAGGAGATAATACACTATAATTAGGTACTCCAAAGTGATTTCTATTTTCAACAGGTCAGTATTACAAGTTATATAACTGTACAGATCTTTTAAATTGGATCTCAATGATATAAAAAATCATTTAGATCGATTGAATAGCTGCAAAGTTATGAGTGTTTAAAGATTGATTTTTTTACCCCGATTTGTGCACATTTCCAATTTAGCCAAATCTTGGTTTTTTTGGGTCCCACCTGGAAGCTATTTTGCATATGATCTGTCCAATATTAAAGAATCTCATTCACTATAGTACAGATAAGAAGCTCAATTTTGTACAGACCATCAATGTTAATATTCTTTCTGAAATTTCATGTCAAACTTGCTAAATTCCTTAATTTCCAGCAACCACCAATAATAAATTCAGTAAAATAAAGAAAAATAGCATAACTCCCATTCTAATTGTCCTATCACAGCAATCTTTATACCAAAATAACCAGAATTAGAAGCTCTACATGATGACATAATTTTCTACCTGATCAGAGAAAGAAAGCCAACATTCACTTTTAGGCATTGCGAGCTGACAATAAAATTAAGAAAAGTAGCATAACTCCGGTTCTAATTGTCCTATCACTGCAATCTTTATACCAAAATAACCAGAATTAAAAGCTCTACATGATGTGACATCATTTTCTAACTGATCAGAGAAAGAAAGACAACATTCACATTTAGGCATCACAAGCTGACAATAGCCACATTCTTGCAGCAGTCACTTCTCAGACCAACCTTGATGTGCATGATATAAATCTCAACCAAATATTGTTCTGGACGCAGCTTTATATATAATTTTCAAAACGATCCTGATCAATTTTCAAGGAGGATTAATGTCTTAATGTTTTCACTCCTTCAGTTCAATCAAATTTCCCACTCAAAAACACCCATGCTTGATATGCTAATGAAGCCTAGTTTCTTCTCTGTCTTTCATTGGTGGTTATTTTTAGCTCAGGTCACTGTACTCACCAAGGTATCAATTTTAGGGAAGGGAGTAGCTCAGACTGGATGAAAACAAACTCGGCGAGCATGCTCAGAGCTGCCGATGGTACCCCCCAACAAGTGTCCATTGACTGTAATTTATTTCATAATAATAATTAAAAATCAGATACCCTAAAAGACAAAAGAACAAGCTTTAATTTCATATAAATTTGATTTCAAACCAAGCAGAATTAGTGAAGATTGGAGTGTTTTTAAAAGGGTTAAAATATATAAAATTTCACGCTGCGGACACCGTACACGCCCATTTTGGAGTACCTACTATAATTGTCATACATTGTCTTTGATGGTACAGCAGTCAGGGTGGGCTAGGGAAACTGTCCCTTTGTTTCAATGGTACAGCAGTATGGTTGGGCTAGGGGACCTATCCTATTACCTTGTTTGCACAAGTTGTCTTTCGTAGGAAAGCGCTGAGTAGCGCGTCTTATTGTACACATTGTCTTTGGTAACACCTATTGACAGACCTCTGTTGCTGTTATGACACGATCGCTCCTCACTCACTTGAGTCCCTGTTGACAGGTTGACACCAAGTATTCTCCGGACATGGGGCCGAACAGGGGCGTGCCCCCATCCGCCCAGCCGCCCACCATCTCGCCCTACCACCTCACATGGCCCAGCCCTCTCACCCCAGAGCCCTCGGGGGAGGGTGTCAACATCGACTTTGACCACACCCTGTGGCTCGCCGTCGGCGTCGGCGTCGAGGAAGAGGCGCCCCAGGTGTCAACCATGACGCCGTCAACGCACTCCAGCCGAGACCGGTCACGTGACCGGGCAGTGCCGACGGCCGATCCGCCGTCAGTGACGTTGTTTATCTGATCTCTCTACAGACGCAGCTTTATATATTTTTTTATTTACGAACTAGTGGTTGACTGTCGATTCCTCTGTGCTTACCGACTGTTATAATTTATAGCTGCATCAACCTTTCCAAACTAAAACAATCATCTAGAATTGATTATCAATTGGCCTACATATCTAACTTGGATAGTGATGCAGTTATTAAGCATTTGTTGCTACATAGAAGGAATATTTACTGCTGAAGCCTGTGGTGTCAGAGTTTTTGCGTGCTTGCCAAAACTAATTTGACATATTTACACTTCAAACATCCCAAAACTTAGCCATTTAAAATTACTTCAAACTACTGTAAGGTAGATTATAACAATCAATTTAATATATTGATATCAGAAAAATGACAGAAACTTAAAACGACCGGACTGTGCAACTTTAAGGATGTGTTCTTGAAATTTGTAAGTCTAAAGTGGACTTACATGTATCAGATATTAGACCATAAGGGCCTATACCAGAAGTGTTTGTTTTGCGGGGACGGGAGAAAGTTTTTTTGTGAACATATTATATTTTCCTCAGATCCAACATTCGCTTTAAAAAAAAAAGGTTATCCCACCACCTATTATTTATTCTTGTTATTACATGGTGGCCAATATTTAAATTACATGAGTGCAAAGTCTTCAGTATTATAGTTTATTGAAAGAGGAACAATTTGAGCAGTTTTTTAAAAACATTTTTTCCTCAAACCCAATATTATCTTCTTTTTTTTTAGCTTTATAAAGCCGTACCACAACACAATATTTGTTCTTTTTATTACATGTAGGCCAAGACTTAAATTATCTGAGTGCAATAAGATGTCTTCAGTAATCTACTTTATTAAAGGAAGAACAATTTGAGCAAATGCAATATGTATGCATCTGCAGCGTGAATTAAAAGACAAATATATATATGTTAAAATCTATTTTCAAGTTGCCCTCATGACACTTTTAGGTATGTTTCAATGACAGAAGTTTTTAAGAGGGTAACAGCACCACATATCCATGAATATATTTATTTGTCAACGTCCACCGTCCACACATTTCAATTGTGTTGATACCCCACCACGCACAGATTAAACAAAACAAAAAGTCCAGCCCTTAACCCCCTTACAGCTGTATATATGTAATAGCCCTCAGGGGTAATATGTAGCCTGGTTCCCTAGCCTCCTATGCATATAGCGTCATAAGGGTAGTCTCTCTATGGGTGCACCTAAACACCATCAAATGGTTACACAAGTTTTGGAACCTGACTAGTGCAGTACAAACCTATTGAAGAACTTCAATTCCCATTGATAGATGTGATTCCGTTAGGACACGCATCAAGATCATCCTGTCTTGGGTCATCATTGCCCAGAAAGTGTGTCCATCGTAGGCATACTTGCGAGAGCTTGTAGCATTTAAATGCACAAATCTAGGTTAATCTCGATATCTTTGGAAACGCATTAGAAACATTGGGTAAAATATACGCTTTTCATACATTAGTTGTTAAAATATAATTTGTTGCATTTAAAATGCATTATGAAACATGTATAATGTATGAGTCAATATTTAGATTCTTGAAAAGAAAATCACTGGCAGCCAAATGTAAATTCTTTGATGGTAATTCTTGGTTTCATTGCATGCAGTCGCTTGAGAAATAAATTTCAAAATAGTCCAGCTTATACCGCTGACATTTAGATGTACATAATGAACAAAAAGTTGTGAGCTTTTCTCTTTATTCATCGGTATACCCGTATTGGTTTCAGCATTAATGCAGTGATAAACTGATAGGTTGCGCTGTTAACTAGTTGTTGCCTCACCTAATAAAAATCTGAAACATGAATGTTCTGTTTTGGCATTTTTATAACTAAAAATGCTATGGTTGGCAACTCTCCCAAGAAATTCTAGCGAGCTTCAGATTATGGGCACAAGGAACCTAAGTATATAATCAAACTTGCCAGGGCAATTAGTCATGCTTAGTGTATTACAAATTTAGCTAATAAATTTTGATATTTGTTCCAAACGAGATAGACCAGACGGAATGGCAGCATGAGTTGAGCGTCCATCTCCCGTTTTGGTAGATTGTGGGATTTTAATATTTAAAATATCAGCACTTTAAATATAAAAATTCATGAAATATTCTGCTATTTTTTTTAGATCTCATCTAAGATTGCAATTGAGTCAATCGAAGCAAATATTTCTTTTTTTAAAGGTGAAAAATGTCGAAATAATACACTCAAGGCAATTCATATGCAGATAACATCAAATAGTTTATTGGTTTTGTAAGTGTGACCAACATATGACTGTGCGCAACATAAGTTGGTTTAATTATTCCTCACACTTTTAGACACTAAATACTATGCTTTAAAACCAACTTGTCCTGAGATAAATGCAATCTGAGTTATTCACACATGCTACTTGTCCGATGAAAGCATATAATTCTTTTTAACCAAAGGATTTTTATCGAAATTTCATTCTACTCATCCTATGATGCTCTGAGTATCCCATTTATGGAACCAGAAATGCTTACTAAGTCAATTTAATACAGGGATGAAAGATTAGTGGTCTCTGACCAAAAAGGAATACACAATTTCAGCGATGCATGCACAGAGCGTAATCCAGACTGGACTTGTGGGTCACAGCATCTGTGGAGAGGCAATAGAAGCTCTGTTAACACTGGCTTCATATTGAGCAACTGACTTTTCAGCGCAAATGTGGATTTATAGGGAAAACATAATTATCATTTAAAAAAATCTTTTTTGATAATTAAAGCTGTATCCCATTGATTGATTGATAAGCTCGACCGTAAGTGTAAAACAACACAGTGACACACTGTCGACCCCACAACACTAGTGTCATTGCATATCACCAGGTGTCGTACTAATCGCGGAAATCGTGCCTTACAGGAAAATCAGGCCTAGACTTTCGTGCCACCTGGTGGGTTCCGGCCGAACCAACGGTGGAATTCCGCGGATATTCCCCCGATAGGATTAGCAGTGTCAGGAAATTGCAGAAAATGTCAGAAGTCAGCCTTCACCTGTCCTTACTATCACCCATACCAAACTTTCTTGTTTGGGTTTCATGTTCTAGCAATAAAAATAGGATTCAGACTAACCAATTGCTTTCATATATATTGGCATTTTATGAATTTTAATTATATTATAACCAACACCGTAACATTTTTATCTCAGAAAATATGGCAGAAACTTATGGCAGAAAAGTTAAAATTCGCAATCATACACTGGCTCTACCACCTACCTCACCCCAACCCCCGCACTGTCGCTGTTATTCCGTTTAGCTCTTGCTACAGTACATAGTGCACTGATGGTGAACATGGCCTCAAACTGCTGCGTGCATATATTATAGCCCAAGTTGTAACGAGCTAGGTGATTGGCTTTCTATTAATAGAGTACTTAGTGACATAGCATCATGCGCGAGGTTTTAATGGGCTGTTTTTTTTTAAGTTGAAGAGTCCGATGGTTTGAGCTTTTCTCATTTTCTGAGATAAATATATTAGACTGATCTTTATAATCTACCTTATTTTAGCTTGAAATAAGTTATTTTAAATGGCTAACTTTTGAGATATTTGAAGTGCAAATATGCCAAATTAATCTTGGCAAGCACACCAAACCGCTTGACACCATAGGCTTCAGCAGTACCAAGTTCTATTAAATTGACTCAGCATTCCCTTCTACGTGCCAACAAATGCATCAGTATCTAAGTTAGATATGTAGAATCAAATTTAGGTCAGTGTTTTTGTTTGTGAAAAATGTGATGCTTTCATCGGAGTATGTGGCTTTAATATCAGTATTTTTTAACGAAGAAAGACAATTCTTAGAAACTATCACTGGAAACATCAACTGAGAAATAATTATAATTAATCAGGTAGAAATTGACACAACCATCTATCAGGTATTAAAGTGCTGCAAATCACAGAATAACTGCTGCCTACAGTAGTGCCCGTTTTCAAAGGACAACTCTGCATCCAGATTAATGTTGTCACTGACATAGTAGGTGTTCTGCCATTGGAGGGACCGTTATGATGACAGTTTGAACGTTGACAAATTGTGCGCACATGGCAGAGGTTCGTAGATCACAGGGAAATCGTTGAATTAGTTCAGTTGCATGTCAAAGTCAGCATAATTTTCAAAAAAGATTTTATCACATATACATAGCAGTTGTAGGCCTACATTTATATTTATTTAAGTCTGATTTAAGTGAAAGCTATTCCACCGTTTGATCTCGGACCTGAATGTTGGCAAAGACTGGCATTCCGAGTTAATGTCCACCAACCTCCCGAGGAAGGACTGAAGCTGTCACCCAGCATGTTTCAGGGGCCTGGCTTGTGATTTTCAGGTGGTAGGTATGACTTTTTTGGTGATGGAATAAAACGCGATAGTACATAGATCATACACTCATTTACATCATATATTTTAATCCACCAAAAATACATATTTGTAATCTCAGGTGGTACGCAGCTGCGTACCTGGAAGCTAGGCCCCTGTGTATATACGCCGGAAGTTGGGGTTGATTCCCCTCGCAGCATTATCCTTCACTATAGGGCTCATACTTTGAACTCATTTTGAATCTACAATCACATGCTTTCAAATGACCAAACTTGGTAGGGTTCTTACCATGCGTGTTTCTAATGTAGCAAATATTTTACATTAAAAAGAAAATACCACTTTTATGTGTGTTCACCAGCTCCCCGAAGCTCTGACACCCAACTGCTAACTCTGGTCACCCACACCGTGTCCTAATTAGTAACCATAGTAACCTGCCCTCCTTCTCTATATGCAGGCAGCAGGACCCACTACTGCTCCGCCAAAATAATACACACGCATACGTACACATACATGCATGCAGTCACATACATGCATGCACATGCACACACTGACTTTTGTATGTGCTACCACTGTGCATGCCCCATGTCTGGCATCTACACTGAGCCAGTTTTCTGGATCGATGCAGTGTGCTTCATCATCCCGCACTCTAGCAGAGCCAGGCGTCTGATTAGTCGCCTGCTGAGTCCCAGATCTCGGAATCTCAGAAGACTCGTATTGGTCATATAGACCCCTTTCAATGTCTGTAAACATTGGGTATGCGCGCACAGCTTGGCTGCAGAACGAATGCACACTGCCACTGAGTTTGCCCGTACGCACAGTGTAAAACGTTTATTTCATTCAAAATTAATAGAAATCCGGAACCCTAACCTTATAAATTTAATATAATCTATTCATTGAATATGTTGTCTATATGTGTACCAAGCCATTTGTTTCTAAGTGGTGTGGTTTCAGAGATATTTCACTTTTTCTGTATGAAGATTGCTCACGACCATTGACAATGCCTTGAGTTTGCTGGTACGCGTAATACAAAACGTCTATTTCATTCAAAATTAATAGAAATCCAGAACCCTAACCATATAAATTTAATATAATCTATTCGTTGAATTTGTTTTCTATGTGTACCAAGCGATTTGTTTTTAGGTGGTGTGGTTTTAGAGATATTTCACTTTTTCTGTGTGAAGATTGCTCACGACCATTGACAATGCCTTGACTGGCTTGAGTTCGCCGGTATGCGCAGTACAAAACATTAGTTTTATTCAAAATTAATAGAAATCAAGAACACTAACCATATCAATTTAATATAATCTTATCGAACCCACATGTTTTCTATATGTGTACCAACCGATTTGTTTCTAGGTGGATTAGTTTTATAGATATTTCACTTTTTCTGTATGAAGATTGCTCATAGCCATTGAGTTTGCAGTGTGAGTGTGTTATTATTGTGGTTACTATCGCCACAATGGCCGCACTTCCGCTTAGCGTGACGTCAGTGCATACCCTATATTGGTCATATTGGACTGGCTGCCTAAATCTGTGCAGTAGTGGCGGGGACGGAGCCACGCCAGCGCGCTAGTGTCAACTGGCAGGAAAAGTAGCGACAAATTGAGGAAAGAGAGCCCCACCGGCCCCCTGGTGGCGGGCTACGTCTTCTGTGTGTAGTGCTCGCACTTAGAACATGGTTCTAGTCTCGGGTGGCCATACTCAATGGCCTGTGAGTGGATGAGGTCCAAGGTATGGTCTGTAAAGGAAAGCAACAATATTCAACAAAAACCAACTAAAAATAAATACAGAGAAAAGGGGTTATTCTCATTACTCAGCACAGAAACCAGACGGGATGGCCGAATGAGTTAGAGTGTCCATCTCCCATGTTGGTAGATCGTGGGTTCGAATCCTGGTCGAGGCAAACAAATGACTTAAAAATTTATACTTGTCGCTTCCTAGCCAGACGCTCGGCATTACTAGGATAGGGCAAGGAGCAGTGGAATGAGGAAAGTAGTCGTCTGCGACTGAAATTTCCCCTACAACTAATGTACCCCAAAATAAACAAAAAAACTACAAGGTTTGGTTGTTGGAGTTTTACGTCCTGGCAACATCTAAGGTCACACCAGGAGGGAAACTACAAGGAAGCAGTATGCACAGGTACATACTGTATTTATTACTTTAGCAGGGATGAAAGTGGTCTCCGGCAAAAAACATGGAAATCAGGCCACAACCTAGAGCCACCTAGTGGGTTTCCCTGGCAGAACTAAGCGGTGGTTATTGCACCGACGGCAAATTCCCTTGACAACGGGGATATTCCTCCATAGGATTAGCATTGTCAGGGAATCATGGAATAATGCCAGAAGTCAATTGTATTATCGACTGACTGTATTATCGCCCATGCCTAACTCTTTCTTGTTTGGGTTTTATGTTCTAACAACATGTAAGGTCATGTAAGAACAGGATTCGGACTAACCAATTGCTGTCATAAATATCCATGGCATTTTGTGAACGTTAATCAGTGTATTTCCATTAATCAATTAAAAATAGCATTGACAGTGACAGCTGGAGGTGTCATTACTAATGTTGCTGTAGTTCCATTAATCAATTAAAACTAACATTGACAGATGGAGGTGTTACTACTAATGTTGCTGTATTTGCACTAATCAATTAAAAATTCCATTGACAGTAACAGTTGACAGTGGCAGTTGGAGGTGGCACTACTAATGTTGCTGTAGTTCCACTAATCAAATAAAAATTCCATTGACAGTTGACAGTGGCAGTTGGAGATGTCACTCTTCCATGGCGGCCACACACTGCCAGGCTATACGCACCTCGAGAGTTGTGGTCCTCTACCCCAACTGCGCTAAGCACCTTCTCGACAGCTCTGCGGATCCAGTTGCGTCCAACCGCCTGCTGCTTGTACCAGTACTGTGACGCTACCTGCGCACGACTCGGCTGAGAAAACAGGCTCTGAGAGTGTGGTGGGTGGGGGAGCGAGAAACAGAAAATGAAGTGATTGCAGCCAATATCACATTGGAAACACCCGTTCTCATCTGACCATCGACGTTAAAGTTGCATAGTCCGATAGTTTTGAATTTCTGTATTTTTTCTGAGATGAATATATTAGATCGATCACTAGTATCTACTTTACATTAGTTCAAAGTTACTTTCATTTTAAATGGTAAACTTTTTAGATATTTTGAGTGCAAACCTGGAACATTACTTCTGCAGTAACAGGTTCTGTTAAATTGACTCAGTATTGCATTCTACGCAGAAACAAATGCTTAATAAGTGCATCAGTATCTAAGTTAGATTTGTCAAATAAAATCTAGATATTTGGTTTGGTTTTGAAAATTTGATATTTCATCGGACTATGCAGCTTTAAATAACACCGAACATCGTCAGTACTTGGACGGATGACCACCTAATAGACGTCATGGTTTGATTAGGAACAAATGGGTGGGTGGGTGTGATTAAGGTTTTCGCTGAGGACAGTAGGATTGTACAACCTATTATAAATTTTGAAAATATGAATATTATGATACCATTGAATTATATTTTGGATCTTGCTATCTTTTACCATAATTTTAGAATTAATTGTGAGCTTTTACTTTCCTGGTGTCATTTGACACAAATGATACATAATTGATTGTGAGCTTTTAGATATTGATTAAAAGCAAAAGTTAAATAACAATACGACAGAATAAACGAATTAACTTCTTGACTTAAATTTGGCCTTAGCTGCATACAGCATAGAACAACCACCACCACCAATCAATCGATTGAAGTTTTACATCCTAGCAACATCCGAGATTAGTGTACAACCCTGGCAGCTTTACAGTGCTGCCCCACTGGAATACCATACCAGTCAGTCCTAGTAACACCAAACACAAGCAGCGTAACAACACATTTTATGTATGCTTTTCGGCACGGGATCGAACCCACAAGCTTTCCTGCATAAGATCGATTACAAAGGGTGCCTTTAATTGTGGTAAAGTTGAATTTATCAATAAAATTTAATAAAGGGATGATAAATTAAATAGGTCAGTTAAACCCTAGCCTACCTTTTCCAGTGGCAGTGACTTTGCCAGGTACACTGACATATAATGCACAAGACAGATCTGTGGAGTTTCGGGTTTCGCATAGATCCTAAGTGGGGTGTCGATAAACAGAGCGGTGTCATTGCGGAACAGCCGGCCCGTCAGCCCCTTGACCTCGCCTTCCGGGTACTCGTGGACATACGCGTGGTTAAGGCTGGCACTCATGTCCTTACATAAGCAGAGGTATCTGCCTTGCGCATCTTCATCGATCACGACCTACAATGGATTGCAGCACATTTATTGTGATGTTTTATGTTGGCGGGTTGTGCTTCTCTCCGTATGGTATCAAGAGTTCTCTCAAACTCTGGATGTGAAACCATGTATTTCACATGGTTGAAAAATAAAAGTACAGCAAAATACCACGAAAAAAATACATTACAATTTACATTACAATGTACATGATTGTCTGGAAAACAAATAGAAATGATCCTGAAAATTATGTAAAATTACTCCTATTCCCTTAAATTTGTGTTTGTTTAATACAGAAAACCAACCTATAAATAAATAGCTGAGCCTCAGATAGAATTTCCCCATGAAATCCATGTGGTATACCAAACCGCTGACTTATTGACGATGCAACGCATATAAAGAATAAATTGATACTAAATTATATGACTGCGCAAAGGCGCCTGGTCTCGTTAAACTCAACGTTGGATGTGAACCTTTCCATCTAACTATTGTAATGAGGACGTCAGCACATGGGCTCCATGATAACTACGCAGTAACTAAGGACGCAGACAGTTGTGTGGCTTCCGTATTGAGTTCCTATCCTGCACGGTACACATAATGAACATCGATTTGTTTTTACAGTTCTTATATTGCCATAATAATTGTAATCCCTTAAATAATTTAGCTATAACTATATATGAGACTGTCTCAAAAGGTGCTAAGCAATATGGGACAAAAGTTTGTCCATTGTAACGATCAACATACTATCTGCTTATGTATTTGCTCAAGATAAACTGATTTGTTTTTTACATGGTGTTTCATAATCCCAATAGAATACATATTGATTTGAAGCAAATGTCCTTGTGTTTTCAGTATAACTGTTTCTGTGCTGTTTTGTGTCAATCATTACAATGGACAAAAAAGAAAAGCGAGTTATCAGCTTTTGAGACAGGCTCATATATCAAATAACAAATTAAATAGAATATTTTTTTTTTCCCCCCGACCAAATATTTTGCAATGAGGTTCAACGCTAGATGGGGTTTTCTTTTCTCTCATGTTCGGAAACTTGTTGCCTTTTTTTCATCTTTTCTCGCACATAAATAACCTAATTTAGCCCAAAATAATTTATTTTGCAATATGAATGAGCTTGGCAAATGCTCCGCATCAGGGTAAAGATTACATTATGCACAAGTTGATTTTTTTTTGTTTATACCAACCATCTTCAACAAGAAAGTGTTGATTTCACTCGCTTATGATCTGGTTTCCTGGGAAGATAAGTTCGCAATTTGCAGTGGGTTGGTTTTACATTATATTCCCGATGCCATCACCTCTGCCAATTTGGATTTCCACCACTGTGTATAACTTACAGTGTCATCAAAGGTCAGTTGCTCTCATATCATGTCTATGTGGTGTGGGAGGCTAAAAATCCCTTGGGTCAGTAAAAATGTAGACTCAGGATTTCTATCGACCAACTGTCTAATGGTGAAAACAAGACTATTCATGCTAGGCAATAAATCTTCAATAATAAATTGAAAAAACATTAATATTATCCTCAAACCACCAGCCTCCTATTCGAAAAACATTCTAACCATTGTTCTAGGTGGGTCCACAATTAACTCAATTATTGTCTATGAATATGCGCTCTGAGAACCGCTCGGAAAAGAATGGACCCCAGTGAAGTTTCAGTTGATTCCTCTCCCAGTAATCTGCTACAACTGCACTTGTACCTACCATTGATCTGGTGAGTGTGTGAAGCTCAGCCTGTGTCAGCTGAAAAGTAGCAATCATCAGAAAGAGGACAGATTGCAGCAGTACTTCGGGTTCCTTGTCGTCGAGGATCCCTTGTTCAGCGAGTATCAGCAGGGGCGGTAGTGTAGGAGATGGGTACCACTTCTCTATTTTGGGCACCAGCATCGCTTGAATATTTGCTTGTTCGAAAATATAACCTTTCGACTTTCCATTCAGCAGGTATTGTTCGATGACGTATTCAATTGCTTGCATCAGAGCAGGTGTGTGCCGCATGATTCTACTGTAACTACCAAAGGTGCCGAAAACTTTCCCTTGAAGGAGATACTTGAGCACAAAGTACAGCTGGCAAGGAGCAAGGGCATCAATCTCACCGCCGTTAATCAGTTTCAACTTATTAACTACCTGTAAATCAGACTCACAGCGGCTTTTGTCCTTTTTTAGCCAGTTGTTTAGATTGCGGTAACTAATCTCTGGGCTGTAAAATATGAACTTCCCTACTTGCGTACACTTGGAAGAAGCCATCACTTCAGTTGAAAGTGGCTTTGACTTTGCGCCATGCATAACAGAATCTGCTGATTGGTCTGTGTTGTCAGCTTGTTCTACAGAAGCTCCATTAACTGGTGCTATCTCAATGTACTGGCCCTCAGAGGTTTCCACTGATGCTGCTTGCAGCGTTGCAGCAGCCTCTGCAAGTAGTTGCTGCTCCTTATACACTTCCTTCAGCATCTTGTGTATTGTGCATGTCCCCTGCTTCCGCTGCATGTACCAGTAACATGGGCTAAACTCCTTTTTCGCAACCAGGAAGAATGGCGAAAGGAAATCATGGAGTTTTGGGCAGCGACTGAGGTAGTTCCCTACGAGGCGAACAAAACAGTGCTGTGGCTTATTCTTGTTTTCACACAGTTTCACATTGGAGAGGTTCCCAAACTTTAAAACTGCCAAATGAGCCAGCCTTGCTTCGCGGAATCTTACAAATGTTCCTTGCTCATCGCTTGCAATAATGATTTGCTCACGATATATCATGGTCTTCTCCTTAAGCTGCGAGAAGTAAGTGTCGACCATGTAGATCATAGTGCGTAGTAGCTGATAGGGAGAGTCATCACCAAGAATCTTCTGCTCAAACAGCTCAGTTTCCCAATGCGGCTTCAAGTCGTGCAGCTGGTGCGCTGAGTTAGGGGTGACCGCTATATCCGAGTTTCCACCAGCCACTGTCAGTGGATCTTTCGGTTCTGAACACTCTTCCATCTTGATTCTTAACAAAATTGAATGCACAGTCTAGAATTAGATCATTTCTGACATTTCACTATTGATGAGCTAATAGGTGTTTATTAAAATATTTAGTTGCTACTCAATACAATACAGACTATTTCACCGTTAGTTAATTACATTTTTAATTGTTAGTAAATTGTAATTTGCTCGAGAAAATAGTTTAGTCTCGCTAGGTTGTCTGAGAAGATAGAACTTGGAATAGTCGATAGGAAAATTCACATAATCATATATGATGCAGATCTTGCCACTACATTGCAACAAAACTACTTTTTTTTAAATCAGATGGTAATTGTGTCATGTAACTAGTTACGCAAGTATTATTGGAGCAGAGTGTAAGGCTAGTCGTTGGTGAAATGGTCCATTGGGCCAGTGCAGCCTATGTGTTTAGGCAGCACTATGCTGCTTTGAATTCGGGTTGCCCACCGGGCACCCCTATCCGGTTCCGGCAGCACGCCGGGCCCGCGTGCGCATGCACTATACCTTATCTGCCTCCAGTCGGAAGGAAAATTTGCTTAATAAAATAAACGGAGGGGCATTTTAGAGGTACCAGCCAGAGGAAATACTCATCCAACTATATATGTCAAATGTGTTGTGTTCAATTGTAGTGTACGGAGCATAGAAATAGTACACTATGTGAAGTATTATCAAGCCTTATGCTTAAGTTCCTTGCTTGTAGAGATTCATTTGGGTGTATAGTTGGCGGGTGCTCATCAAATCCACCCTTATGGTTGTCGTAAACTGGAGATATCAAAATTCCCTGACATTTCCCAGACTGGAAAATGTTATGATTATATTTCAATACAAGGGGAATATGAGACCCTTAATATGCAGCTGTTGATAAAACAAATATTAATATAGAAAATAAATGTAGGTGTGCTTTAATTACCACTTTGGCTTTATACACAAGATTCACAGTTGGGTGCAGATCTGCATACCCAGGCAATCCCAATAGCAGAAATGCAAATGGCATCCAGATGTAGTTGTAGCATCATTTTTATCTGTACATTACCCACAAGCACCGACTGATTATTGATATCCACATAACCTCATTTGTATATTATTATTAGTCAACATATCTGATGGGTGGAAGACCAGTTCTATGGCACTGACCCTAGGTTTTATTCATTGAATAAATGATTTTACCAAAACTATACAGCAGTCAACCCATATCTATGACCACCTTAGCTCAGACACAAGTATATCGTTGCCACTATATGGCCACTAATTGCTTAGGCTCTCAGTTGATCAGATAAATGGGG
This sequence comes from Branchipolynoe longqiensis, assembly GCA_030323885.1. Lineage (NCBI taxonomy): Eukaryota > Metazoa > Annelida > Polychaeta > Phyllodocida > Polynoidae > Branchipolynoe > Branchipolynoe longqiensis. The sequence continues at coordinate 24,863,074 of CM059198.1, read as the reverse complement.
TTTTACTGTACTTACTTCTTACAGTTCCAGAGGAGGCAGAGGTCCATGTGCCGCTTAAGCAGTCGCGGATGGCGAAACTTTTGTTTGCAATGTCGGCAAACAAAGTGAGATCCTACCACCACTGTTGACACCAGGGAGGATGCAGACGGCTGGATCCTGGCTGGCCAGTCCAAGTTGACGGTACATGGGGTGTGTTTGTCGGCATTCGACTGATGACGAAAGACCTTACAGCACTGAAGACATGCACAGTTAGTCGCAAGCTTCATGCGTGCTTTATGTTTATGATACCGGTGATCTTGCAAGCGGCAATAGGACATAAACGATAACCCACACTGCTTACATTGTGCCTTTGCGAAATGTCCAGTCCGCAAATGCCATAATGCTGTCGTTCGCAATCGAAATACTTGTGGACACACTGCGCAGCGATAACCATGTCCCCTTTTAAATTTGTCACACTTGGTTCGCCTTGGACACCGCTGGTTTACTAAGTTCCTGAGGTCATTGTGTTTCCTACTGTGCAGCTTGAGATTAGAGAAAAATGGGAACCTCTTGCCACACATTTTGCATCTATACTGCTGCTCCTCCTGGCTAGCGCTTCGTATATTCAACAGTTCAGGTGACTGTGCCCTAGTGGGTGATGTCACACCAGTATGGTTAGGAGAACAACAACTATTTAGGAGGTATTCTGAAGCATCCATTTGTGAGAGTAGATTTGGAGCGTTTACATTTTTAGAGCGATCATCCTCCTCTTTGATGCGTGCCACTGGGGAGCCCATTGGAGCTGCCATTGGGCTAGCAGCAGTTCCTGCTGGCTCAGGAATGTTGTGACTTATCTCCTACAACACAAAAAAGACATGGACTGCGTTACATTTTTGTGGTTACATCCATTGATTAAGCCTGGGAAATTTAAAATGTGGTGTTCTTCGACTGCTCCTTTCCCTATTCCAGTAATGCCAAGTGCGAAGCTAGGCAGCAACAAAATAATCAAGTCATTGATTTGACTCAGCCAGGGATCGAACGCATAACCCACTACATGGGAAGTAGATGCTCAACTCACTTGGCCATCACATCCATTATACGCGCAGACCTGATTCACAGCAAGTAAACCTGGAGTGGAAGGTCACATAACAATTTCCACAACCCTGAATGGGTTCTGATCAGTGGGGGCTGAGGGGGTGGGGAGGGATGACATTTCAAGAGAATTTTTATTCTGGAGAAGCGATGGCATTTCTGAACTATTTTTGTTTTCGTCGCTAAAAACCAATTCTTGAAATGTTAAGAAACATTGAAGACAGGTATTTTGGTACACATATATATCTTTTCACGAGTTAGCACCCCTCATGAAGATAATCTGTATGTTGAGTTTGATCCATTCAGCAGCAGTAGACCGAGTATTCTATGGTCCCAAGCCCAAAACGCATAAATATTTTGCAAAGGCTGTGTATGGAGCACATGTCATAATCACGGAACTGAACCTTTAAGGGGAGACAGGGGTGATCGGAACATGAATTTGGGTGAAACTGGTGATTTCTGGTTTTTGGTGTACTAATTTGGCGTAAATGATATGTTTTTTGGACAGATAATTAGTTGACTGGATATTTGTGTATATAATATGGGATTCTAGATGATGATACTGGACTTTACCATTTGAAAGAAACATTTTGTGAACTTTGAAGCTTGTTTTCTCAGAACTGCTTTTCCCAGGGTTTTGCCAATTTGCCCCCTCTAAAAATGTAAGTTATAATTGTAGCAGAAAGTTGAAACTTGGCAGTCTTATGTAAAAGTTGCTGCTGAGTGCAATAAGATGGTTAAAAACACTGTATCTTTCATAGTTCAAGAGCTAGGGGTGGAGACACAAAAATTGACCATTGAATTTTTTTTCCCTCTGGTTCGTCATGTTGGTAATGACATGTTGGTAATGACATATATAAATTCACAAACCACCTTCTTGCACTTAACTGGACCAGTTCTTCATATAATAACTTCATTCAGGCAAATCTAGGCACATTCAGTATACTTCCTGGAGGGGGTAAAAATTTTATTTTTATTTTTGCAAGATCCTTCATCATATGACCCCTACTCAAGATAGAGCTTTGAAACTCTGCAGATATGCTTCTCTTGATACAAAGAATGTGTGCACCAATTTTCAAAGCTCTATCTTTAATAGTTTTTGAGATATGGAAATCACCCAAATATCACCCGTGTCTCCCCTTAAAATCAGTACCGGTTCCTTATGAGGCAGAGGCCAGTTGACCTATATTTCTCACACAGACAAATAGACTCCTTTCAATGTTTATAAACATTGTGTATGCGTGTGCACCTTGGCTGCAGAATGAATGCACACTGCCATTGAGTTTACATATCGACACCATACATTTATCCAAACATGTTTTTCTTGCAAGAAACAATTCTTTTGGCTTAACTGTAAATAATAAAATCTTGTTCGAATTTGTTGTGGTAAAATGATGTAATGGATGTTTGTTAAAATGATGTCATGGATGGATGTTACATGATTAATTTTAACAGGTTTCTTTATTTGTATCGGATCAAAATCAAAAAGTGAAAAATGAAATTTCAACTCTAACAACATATGCACAACATATAAACTTTCATATAAATATGGATTTTGCAATTATTTGGAATGTTTTCACTTTTGATTTCCATATCACAAAATTGTACAGTTTCTGAGAATGGCCTACATACAAATAGAGGCTTCAATTTCAAATCGAATACCTACCATTTCACATGGATCCTCAGCCTCCGTTTTGATGTGAAGAGTGCCCGGGTCTGCACTCACTGACACTGGAGGGTGAACTGACACTGGAGGGTCTTCCTACAAATTAATGTAGTCCATAATAACTAATATGAATAAGCATTGCTTAGGACCAACTCGCCACATTGGTGATTAATATATGTATATTTACCACGGAATTGATATAAACTGGTCCTAGTGCCTTCTCCCATGGCCATGTTTCAGCCTAGAACCAGTTTCAGCAGTACTTATACCTGGTTGGAACTTTAATAAAACATGGGAGAATGCACAAGGACCAGTTTATATCAATTCCACCGGAACAGCTGGTTCCGGTTTCTGAATTCTGGTGAATTTATTTTCCCTCTTTATGACTATGGGTATTGTTTATGTATATGGGTCATTCTTTAAAACTGGGCACCACATATTTGGTTTCCACATTACGATGCTGATAATTTGTTCTTTCTTTTATTGATTGCAAGTCAAATAATTATTGTATCCTCTGGGTATTAAGTATGTTAGCAATAGTACATTTATTGAAGCTATCGCAAGAAAGAAATTAAAAGTTTACTTATATGATTTTGTGCTCATGTGAAAAACTGAAAATTTACACATTTATACTATGCTTGTATCCAAACTTTTTTTCAACTTATGTTTCCAGTTTGTTCTTGTAAGGCATAACCTTGTCTGTTTAAGTGTAATCAATAAAATCTTGTTTTACTATGTTGTATATGTTAAAATGAGGTTCTGGATGTGTCTTTGATTTTCATGTTACACGAGTGATATTAATGTATTGCTCAATTTGTATAAGTTCTAATTCAAAAAGTCAAATTCATATTTTTCAATTCTGACATATTGCACAACATAAAACTTTCATAGGACATTGGATTATGCTATTATTTGGAAGGGTTTTTGCTAGTATTTGGAAGGTTTTCACTTTTGGTTTCCATGTCACACTTTCGTGCCCAGTTTTAAAGAATGACCCATATATATACACGTGTTAGTCATTAGCCTCCCTTCTGGGTAGGTCGGTATAAAGCATATACAATGTTAAATTGCATGCGATGGTGGCTAATTATGTCTGATTATAAGTTGGCATCTGTTTGCTTTATTTATGATTGTTTGCTTGTTGGGGTTTTACATCCTAGCAACATCTAAGGTCATATCAGGACGGGTACCAACTTGTAACAGCACACGCTCATGGTGACTTTATAATGCTGTCCCACTGGGAGATCAGGCCACCGGCACCATGACCGTGCCAGGATAATGTGACATTGTGGCTCCGTCTTCCAATGGGGAGGTCCTATAAACTCGCCATGAATGCACAGTCACAAGTCAGTACATATCCTGAAATTACCATAGATGTTGCTATGGTGTAAAATCCCAATAAACAAAACATACAAGCTACTATTCAGGTATATATTTACTATCATTACAAGTTGCTTTTCTAATAATGAATTGACTTAATATACCTTCTGTGCAACACTAAGATGATCAATTAATAAATACCCCATTAGAACATGTAGAATCAAACCTAGGTGAGTGCTTTGGTTTTCAAAAAATTAGACTTTTATCAGATTACGCAACTTTAAATTGCGCTTTGTCTTTAATTGCGGATGGTGGGAGTGCACGCCTTCCAATGTAACTGAGACACTGTGGGTTCATAGAACAAAACGCATCCTGCTTACCAAGCTTGTGGGCACGATCTCGATCGGTGCTGGAGTCATGTCTACCCTCGACCTTTCATCCTGCGAGAAAATTGGTAGAAATTTATGCAATTATGTATTTCTACACAATGATAAGTAACCAAGATATTTCTAGGCCTCGATTTTTAAATAATAGAATTCAAGGACATTATAGGATTTCTAGGACACATACGAACCATGGTAACACGTAAATACCGACTTCACATGAAATAACCTAGTCTATATCGAATACCCAGGTAGAGAGTGGGGTTTTCCTAGTTAGTCTAGGCAGAAAGCAATCCACTATAGATGTGTCCTGAACTTTAAACTCAGGGTTGAGTCTAGTTTAAAAATAAATCTACTATAGATGTGTCCTGAACTTTGAACTCAGGGTCGAGTCTAGTTCAAAATCAATCCACTATAGATGTGTAGTGTAGTTAGAAATCAATTCACTACATATTCTGAACATTGAACTCAATGTTGAGTATAGGTAGAAATCAATCCACTATAGATGTGTAGTGTAGTTAGAAATCAATTCACTATGTGTTCTGAACATTGAACTCAGTGTCGAGTCTAGTTCAAAATCAATCCACTATAGATGTGTAGTGTAGTTAGAAATCAATTCACTATGTGTTCTGAACATTGAACTCAGTGTCAAGTCTAGGTAGAAATCAATCCACTATAGATGTGTAGTGTAGTTAGAAATCAATTCACTATGTGTTCTGAACATTGAACTCAATATCGAGTCTAGGTAGAAATCAATCCACTATAGGTGTGTCCTGAACACTGAACTCAGTCGAGTCCAGTTAGCAATCAATCCTTAATAGATATATCCTGAGCACCGGATTCAGAAATCTTTCCGCAATAAGTGCATCATGTGCCCTGAACACCTGAACACCAGAAGGACGAGGTTCAATAAATGTGCTGATTTATTCAGCATTATACCACTATAACATAACCACACAATGCCAATGCAGCTCCGCTCAATGGTCAACAAATAAACCAATGACGTTAACTGATAGGCTGTAACAAAAGCAATTCTGAACCCAAACAGAAACCGCAGATACATACATGAATGTTGTGTCCAAATACAGCTTGTGGTAACATTTCGGGTGAGCTTTGTTCAAATTGTTCGCAAAGCGTCATCATCGAGGGGATTTCCAGCTTGCGCACAATGGCCTTCACATATGGAATGTTTCCGGTGCTCAGCCTCAGCATCCCAGTGTACATGGCGTCGATCACTGTCTTCACGTCTTTGTAGGCAAACTCTGCAGCCAGTCAAGTGTGATGCTCATATATCAAGCGCAGCATTAGTATTGTGTTAGTAGACACTGAATCTACCTTTGTTTGCATAGTTCATTGCATTAATCGGTAAAACAAAGACATTGTAAACAAATTTGAAGAAATCATACTCACAAAATTTAAGGGAATAAAAACAATGAACCTTTATCATTATCATCATCATCGCCAGCATCATCATCTTCAACATCATTCCCTTAACCGTGACGGTCATTTGGAAATCATAGATGACTTTGCAACTAGGTTTCTCCATTTTCCCCTGTTCCCTACTGCCCTCTGGGATGTGCCAAACTCCAGGCTTGTCCATTCCCTGATGTTGTCTTCCCACCTCTTCCTTTGTCCGCCTTGTCTTCTTTCCCCATTTCACTATGCCTTTCAAGATGGTTTATTACATTAAAAAAATAGTCAAACAGCGAGTGGCCCTTGAATAGATTTAGCATATACAGAAGAGATACACCTGATTAATAAACTGAGTAGGAAGTAAATAAAGTGGAAAATGAAGAGCGCAGTGAGACCAGATGTGCTGGTACACTGCAGCGCTCCTCTACCACACAACCTCAGCCACCTATTTATACTGGGCCACACAGCGCTAGCCAGGTTCAGTCAAGATCTGTTCTAGTGAAATGATTTACAAAACTAGAGTAGATTACCCGAGCGTGGGACCCCCTTGGGCTCGGGCCCAATTCGGAGCAAATAGTCCAATTGGCTTAGAGCCAGGCCCAGCGCCATATTTCCACCACCAGTGGTCAGGTGACCAACCTTCCCGCTAGAACAGGGTACTTAGAACCTACGACTCGCGCTTCAGGGAATTAAAGATCAGAGTTGACATTCTAGTGCTAGTGTCCTTTCCTTCGGTTCTGAGATTCAAGTAGGAAAGCAAACCTTCTAGAAGTCCAGTTCCCTGGCACTGACAAATTGCATATTCATAAGAATAAACACATTTACAATTTTTTTTTTAGAAATATACCTAGTTCCCAAATGGTCAGAAACATATGTGGATCACATATGTTGTATATTCAAGGCTATTTTTCTTATAGGAATTCAAGATTATTTTCATTTCGATTTCAGGAAGAAAAAAAAACCAATGACGAAAGACAATGTCAGACTAATTTAGATTGGTGGGGACAATTTAATGGAATTCAAGGATTTTCAAGACTAATTACCCAAAATAGGTTCAATTTAAGGCTTTTCAATAACTTGAAATAAGATAAACGAAGTTCAAGACTTTCCAGGCCCCTGTACAGATCCTAGTGGATGTTGTGTCCAAATACTGCTTGCAGTAGGTATCATTACCTTCGAGAAGCAGCCGCTTCACTTCGGGCACGACAGAGAAGATGTTGTAGAGGACGGGTGAGTGGGAGGCGAGCACGATGCGGTGAGCGGAGAGCACCCGCCTGCCAGCCGTCGTGATGTAGGCATCGTGCAGGTACTGGTTGTGGTCATAGTAAACGAGTAGCCCGTCACGCAGCAGCTCGCTGTGATGGGGCAGAGGACAGTCCACGCCCTCCTTGTGATTCAATTCGCCAGGCCAAGCAACAAAGCACAATTGTTTCTCAGGCACATTTTTGTCAGAATTTCAGGGTCCGTACACATGTGAAGATATAATGGAATTCAAGGCTATTTCTAATCTTTTCAAGGCTGTTTTTGATAGGAATTCAAAACTATTTTCTTTTGGATTTCAGGGGGGAAAGAAACAATGGCAAATGGTGATTTCTGACTAATTTAGATCAGTGGGGACAGTTTAATGATATTCAAGGCTTTTCAAGACTAGTTACCCAAACTAGGTTAAATTCAAGGATTTTCAAGGCTTTGAAATGGGGCAAATGAAGTTCACTTTCCAGACCCTGTATGGAACCTGGAATTTGGAACTTGTGGGTATTTTGAGGGGTTTTGGGGTGGTTTTTTTTAATTAAACAAATTTGATTTAGTTCCACATATTTGGAATGGAGGTATTTTATTTTTATTTTATCAGAGAAACCCGTCATGTAAATTGACCACAAAACTGAGCTTAGATCATAGATGTTGCTAGGAATTAAACCACCAACAAACTACCAGAGCTGCCACTAAAATTCAGAGCGACCATTATGGCTACAAGGAGGTTTTTAGTGCTAATGGTCACAAGGAAGTCAGCAACCACTGAGGACCACTTTATGACCTCTTTGCGACCAACCCTTTTTTTTTGTGCTCGCAAAGTGGTCACAAGCAGTAGTATGAGTGGAGAATTAGACACATATATGAGCCTGTCTCAAAAGGTGATGACTCTGATTTTTTTTTTGTCCAATGTAACAATTGACACAAAACAGCACAGAAACGGTTACACTGAAAACACAAGGACATTTACTTCAAATCAATATGTATTCTATTGGGATTATGAAACACCATGTAAAAAACAGATCGGTTTATCATGAGCAAATGCATAAGCAGATAGTATGTTGATCGTTACAATGGACAAAGTTTTGTCCCATATTTCTTAGCACCTTTTGAGACAGTCTCATATACAAAATTACAACACAGTAGCAATACCTACCTTTGGAAACAAACAGTCCACCTTCGGTAGAATTCTTTGCAGGCTGGCTCTGGCGTCTGCAGCCTTTTTCTCCAATGAGTACATCTGGGAAACTCTGTCGTGGCACAGTGCACACACATACAGCAGGAAGCCGTCGTCATGGTCACTCACGGGGATGCCCATGTGTGTCGAAAGCACCTCAGCCACAGTCACATTAGTGTGCTGGATGGTGCTCTTCAGACGAATACCACTGTTAGTGGCTAACGGCTTGGTGCACACGTAACAACCCCTGCCGTCCATCACAGTGCCTAAGACGCCTGCTCAATCAGTGGCTGCACGTTTCACATCTCTGCGCTGAAACATGCCAAGCTCACATTAGCGATGGATGACAGCAAAAATAAAACTCACAAAACACACTTGAAATAACGAGAGGGAGACGGTTTTTGCCACAGGGTAAAATTCCGCACCTTTAAATGTCTGTAACTTGGACATTAGTCATTACATTCGGTTTACTAAAAATCTGTGCAGAATTTCATAAATCCATACTCAGGTCCATATTAATCACGTAATAATGCACAGAAATGTGTAGTGTTTACATTGAAATTTTTGTTTAAAGTAGTTCCCAGCTGTGCTTTATTCACTTAGTATTCACGTATAATATTAATAATCGTGTGGGCAAACAGCCCGGCCTTGTCTATATATAGACAAGGCCGGGCTGCGCCCCGGGGAGACGTCACGTGACTGATATGTGAGCTGCGAATAAACCAGTTGTTACACGAGACTCAAGCCGTTCGGGTGTTTGTTAATACACTACATGGTGTCAGATAGCGGAACGAACGAACATGGCGGCGGCTACAGTTGCAGGGCTTAGGGAGTTGCGGCATAAAATAGCGTTTTGTGAGTACGGAGATGTGGAAAATTCCATTTTAAGAGACCGGCTCGTGAGTGGTGTAAAAGACAAACAGTTGCGTGATAAATTGCTGCAAACTCCAAAGCTTACGCTGGACAAATGCTTGGAAATTTGTCGAGTCAGTGAATATCATGCAGATCAACTCGACACGCAGAGAGAAGAAGCCGTAGACGCCGTCAACAAATACAGTAGGCGCCGGACACGCCCACCAACAGCCCCGGCAGTACCATGGCGCCGTGCACAGTCAAGTGGATATAACGCCGTACGCGTGAGTTGTTCACGATGTGGTTACACACATGGACAGGCTAATTGCCCAGCTAAAGACAAACAGTGTGACGGGTGTGGCAAGTTAGGCCATTTTGTGAAAGTGTGTAGACGAAGAAGAACAGGGAATACCCCTGTCAATGCTATTGAAGTGGACCGACGAAACGACAGAGAACAGTGGGAGCTAGCCACTTCTGAAGACGAAGACAAAGATCCGGATCTGTTCGTCGGAGCGATGGACGAAGACGATGAGAGTGAGTCGGAGGAGTTATGGTATAAGACCATCCGTGTCGGGGAGACAAACATCAAGTTCAAGCTCGATACCGGCTCCGAGGCCAATATCATACCGATCAAGACGTTCCAGGCTATGGGAACTAGAAGCCTACAGCCAGCATGCTGCAAGTTGATTATGTTCAGCGGGCATCGACTAACGCCGGAGGGAGAGGTGAAGCTGCACATACGAGGAAAGCTGATTAAATTCCAAGTGATGAACACGGGATGTGCGATCCTGGGAAAGAAAGCCTGTGTAGGACTCAAGCTAATCAACCGTGTGGACTCCGTCAGTCAGCAGGGGAGCAGTGCAGATGAACTGGTAAAGAAATTCAATGATGTATTTGTAGGGTTGGGGAAAATAAAAGTGAACGCTAAAATACATATTGATCCAGAAATTACTCCTGTAATAGATCCACCTCGCCGAATTCCTCATGCTGTTGCCAATGATGTTAAACTTGAGTTAGATCGCATGGTTAGTATTGGAGTTATTGTACCTCAAGTTGATCCCACACCGTGGGTTAATTCCATCACTGTGGTCCGTAAACCAGGGAAGATTAGGATCTGTCTGCATCCTACCAAATTAAATAAGGCGATCCTCCGCAGTCCATACCCAAACAAAACAGTTGAGCAAGTAGTAGCCAAAACAGCGGGGGCTCAGTTTTTCTCAGTGTTGGACGCCAACAGTGGGTATTGGCAAATACAGCTGGATGAACCAAGTTCACTCCTGTGTACGTTCAATACCCCCCGGGGGCGATACCGATACACCTGCCTGCCCTTCGGAATAAAAACAGCGGGAGACATCTTTATTCAAGAAATGCATAACATTTTTAGAGACTTCGAAGGTGTCGAAATCATAGCAGATGATATTTTGGTATTTGGTGCAACTGTAGAACAACACAATAAACAATTGCAGGCAGTGTTAGAAAGAGCACGCCAGGTGGATCTAAAGCTGAATCCTAAGAAGTCAAACATATGCAAATCATCTGTTAAGTATGTGGGGCATGTGCTCACCAAAGATGGATTGAAACCGAACCCCGAGAGAGTTAGTGCCATTCTAGAGATGCCAATACCCACTGATAAAGCTGCAGTGCAGAGATTTTTAGGAATGATGAATTATGTAAGCAAATTCATACCAAAATTATCGGAAGTTGCAAAACCACTAAGGATAATTCTCGCTAAGGGGGTGGCATGGCATTGGGAGTTGGCACAAGAAAAGGCATTTGTAGAGCTAAAAGCATTGTTAATGAAAGCCCATGTGCTTACATACTATGATGTGTCCAAACCAATTGTCCTAGAGGTAGATGCGTCACAATCAGGTCTGGGGGCGACACTATTCCAAGAGCAAATGCCCATAGCTATGGCTTCCAAAGCACTAGACACAACACAGGCAAAATACGCGGTAATCGAAAAAGAGTTACTGGCGATCTGTTTCGGCTGTAAGAAGTTCCACGAGTACATTTTTGGCAAGGAAATTACAGTCGAAACAGATCATAAACCACTAGTCAACATAATGCTGAAACCAATAAATACTCTGTCTGCCCGCATGCAGCGCATGCGAATGCGGCTCCAGAATTACAATCTAAAGGCGATTCATAAAAAAGGTGTGAACATGTTCTTTTCAGATGCCCTGTCACGAGCCCATTCGTCACAAATAGACCCTAAGGATCTGTTTGACAACGACATCAAGGTTGCAGCTGTCGGGTTGGTCAACGAAGATGTAGAGAAAAGTACAATATTATTTTTGAACATATCAATGCATTCCACGACGTTAGTAAACATCCCACCAAATACCATGGGTCATGTCACAAATTGCTGCATGTGAAATGTGCTTTTTTGGCAAGAGAACACTTCACCACAAAACACATGTAACTTATTTTATTTCCATTATTTCTGGCATAAAATCTGAACAGGAATATGAAAAATAAATAAGCAGAACGTTCGTTATGGATATTTTAACAGCCCATTCCAGGATGACAGGTTTGAGGAGAGTGACCCATCTACATGTTAATATATGCCATATATGAAATATAATAATTAATTAAAAAAATAATATAGTGCTTATGTTTAATTATAATTAATATTAACATTAGTAAAAGATTCATCCGTGCCAAGAGATGGGGTCAATCGGTCCTAGGCAGGGCTGCAGGGTTAACTAAATTAATATATGTTCGTTGAGAAAAGCGGTCTCCGCACGACCTCCGCTTCGGCCGTATTTATTGTGCCTAGGGAAGAGGGGTGCCCCCTTTTCTGTGTTTTCATTTGTATATTTTGAGGTATTCCCCTACTACAACCACAGTGATGATGTAAATCACATGTTCGCCTGCAACCTCCTTTTTGAATTGTTGAGGTAGGCCAGATATTAAGAAAGTTGTGACAGTTTTGAAGTTGAGCATAATTTTCAACTTAATATATATGTATGTATATTGACAAAGTTTGGTGAAAATCTCTGGAATGACAGTGTTAGTTTTTAGCCATGGAAAAATAATTTTAATTTTCATAGGAAAGAAATTACCTATGTTGGGTAGGCAACATGGTTAATTCGCGCACGAGGCAAAGTGTGTACATACAGCACGTGACCACCTGCCCCGCCCCCTCTCACTTGTCGCTTGACTCTTGCTCGGGTAACTTCTTCCCACTCTTGCTCCACTGCTACTGCTCACAGCCATGCCACCGGCTAAACGCCTAGGGAGGCCGCGGTTACGCCCACAGCTTCGCCGTGCCTCTCTACGTAGAGCTGCAAGGGCGCTTGTCAGCCATGCACCTTGGCACCAGGAGTGGGCGTCTCCGCCCCCTTCTCTGCCTCAACCTCCCGGTTCACCAACTGGAGGTTAGTTGGCTACAGTTCTTGAGTTGCAAAGGGAGGCATTACAGGTTTCTAAGGATTTGTCGGCAAGAGTAAATGCACTAGAGTGCGTGGTAGCAGTTTACAAGCAACTGGTCATTCCAGAGCCGGGGCTGACCACCCCCGCCGTAGGTCTATGACCCCCGGGTGCCACACCCCCCGTTCCCGCGCAACAGGCCCACAGTGAAGAACCACAGGTCGTGTTGGAGCAGCCCGCGGTGGCTACGTACCAGCCTCCCCCACCTGGTTTTCGCTACTATTTGGCAGAGGTTCTGGACCCGGTAGCGCCGGTGCCGCAGGAGGTTCCTCCCCCTTCTAATAAGGCAAGAGCCCAACAAGCCGCAGCAGTAATTGTGATATATGCGTAATAGACGTCTAGACCTGTGGTTAATATATGTTAACGATATGCAGAGTTGGGGACAAAGAGATATGCAAATGAGATGACGTCATGGAAAGTTTAGCCGGCGGGTCAAGCGTGCCCTACGCCGTGAATAAACCATTCAGTAACCAGAAGTCAAAGTGTTCAGACGTTGTACTTTCACAGTAATAGCAGACCTGTTGTTGGACTCTTCAAAGGCGCTCAAGAAACCAAAAGGTACAGTTTTCCTTCCCCATTTGTTTATTATGAGAGGAGACGTGTGTAAATCCATTGGTATGGGGGAGGCTACGTGGCCCGAATATTTTGAGGCTCTCAAGTCGCTGGTGGCTCACCCGGCTCTTCCGGATGGGTGGGGGAGGTACATTCGGAAACACGAGGAGGATTTGGCCCATATGGCGAACACTTGGGACTGGCTGCTCTGCCGACGCTGGTCGGAGAAGGTATTTAAACTCATTGCTACTGTTCGTTTTCCTAATGCCTGGGAAGACCAGGCCGAGATTAAAGATTTACAGCATGGACTATGTACGGCGGCAGGCAAGTTAGTGGCCGCGCCACAGCCTCAGTTTGGGTTTCAGCCTTATATCCCTCACGCTGCCGCTGTTTATAACCCGCCCTGGGCGTAATCGATTAATCGACTCTGGTCACCCGAGCCACTTTTTGGCGCATGCGCACATCCTGCAGACTCGGGTCGAATAACCGAATAAGCTTCTGCACGCTCGGGGTGAAAAAAATGGTGGCTTAATCTAAAACCTAATTATTTGTTTTAATAACCAATATAAGTACAGCAAAATAGGATTCAAAGTATTTTAGGATCGTATAAGCTGACAATCTGGGTTATTTAAAAAAAAGCATTAAAACAACTTGTAGTGGTAGCTGTTATCCTACAGGTACCAGCTCAGGCGCTCTTAGCAAACCCCATCCAAGAGGTGGGTTACTGGTGTCGGGTCGTTTTGCACACGGCACGTGTTTTTGTCGACTCCACTCGCGGTGTTCGATTTGAAATTCAGACGACTCGGGTGACCCGAGTCGCCCGGGTCGTGTTAATCGATTACGCCCCCTCTGACTCTCAGCCTAGTGCAGTCCCTCCCCCTCCACCTATCAACGCGAGAAATGACTACAACAAAGACACCGACGGGAAACCCTGTACGCTCTGGAACTGGGGGAGGGACTGTGGTTTTGCAGCTGCACATGGTACACTTCCGGCAAGGTTTCTTCACAACAGTGGTTGGTGTGCAAACCGTTTAAAGCGTATTCACTGGCATAAAGAACAAGACTGCTTGAAGAAACGTGCATTTAATGATAGGAAGGCCGCTGGTGAACAGGCCGCTGCGGCCGCGCCCCCCCAGTAAGTCTTAGAACCGCCCACTTGCAAGTAACGACCACGCAAAGCATGAGCGCTGGCCCCACCCCTGGTACGCTTTCACAACAAGCCATGCCGGTTCCCAATATAGTCTCGCGGAATCAGTCTCAACACATGTCAACCACTACGCCGGTAGCCACGCCCCTTCTATGTCAAACCGACCCAGTTACCCAACCTGGCGCTGTGTTACTAGTTGGCTGCCCGCCGGTGCCGCATTCCCCCACCCCACCCTCCCTACACCCACCCACCCTCCTCTGTCTAAAGCCGTGTTCACACGGGCAAAATGTGAGGCGAATCAGGCGAGGCGAATTAGGCGCCCGTTCACACGGACACTGCGTGAGGCGGAAGTGGATATCTGCGCATGAGCAAGTCCAGACTAACCAGTGCCATTTTGGGTTTGACGACGCCGGCACCAGAGAGTGTGGGTTCGACCTAGATATGTAATGACTGAATCGTATTGGTTTGGAACGGTCAAAACTTCTGCTGGGCAGTGAAACCCTAAAAATAAATGATGAAAAAAATATCTGTGCATAGATAGCGGTTTGATTAATTAAATTATATAATATGCACGTTTGATCGACCGGAAAGTCAACAAACTGAGGTGTCGACTGCGCATGCGTGTGAGGTGCTTAATCCGCCTCATTGCGTCCACACGGGCAAAATAAATCGAATCAGAGAAATCGCCTCACGTAAACTACCTCGCTTAGGTGGTTTACATTATCCAGATCACGTGAATCGAATCAGCCCTAATCCGCCTCAGACGTGCGTTCACACGACAAATGTGAGGCGAACTAGGCAAGTCGCTTTCTACGAATCGATTTACATTGCCCGTGTGAACACGGCTTAATAGTCAGACGCCCAGTCAACCGTGCTGCAAAGATGTTAGCGTCCCTTCTGTTCATGGTGTGGCCGATAATACGATTACTAATGATTGCTTAAACCTCCCGGTAGAAATTTCCCTTGATTGTTTTAGCTCGAGTTCTGATGGCATTTCTATACTTACAGATACCCCGGCAAAGTTTTGTCCGCTGTCGCCGCTTGTCTACAGGTGAACAGTGGCAGCGTTGTGGCCTAATGTGTCCCAGTCGGCACCTTCCGCACAGCCCTATCTTCAATTGTACAAGCGAGTTAGAGAGACGTCACTTCCAAATTACATGCTAGCTAGATGCCCGGTGCCAGCCGGGCTGATTATCTCAGCCTGGAGGCAGGCACTACGTAATTATCCGGATACCCAGTTAGTTGATCTGCTAGAGTTTGGTTGGTCTATAGATTATGCTTCTCAACGTCTACCTACCCCTATGTGGACGAATCATATGAGGCAGGCTGAGTTGGATCCAGATATTCTAAAGTTCATTGATACAGAATGCGGGTTTGGGGCTCTGTTAGGGCCGTTTCTTGCCCCACCCTTTGTGCCCTGGTGCCAGATAAGCCCCATCATGACCAGGCCCAAAAAGAATTCGCTCGCAAAGCGCATTATTATTGATCTCAGTTATCCCCCAGGTCGGAGTGTTCATGCAGGGATTGTGAAAGGTTTCTATCAAGGGGCCCCGTTCTCGTTCTCTCTTCCATCGGTGTCATCCCAGTCAAATCAGCTGACTAAACTAGGTAAGGGTTCTTGGCTGTGGTCTGGGGATTTTGGCAAGAGCTTATCGACAGTTGCGGGTCTGTCCGCTCTCAGTGCCAGGGATGAGAGTAGGAGGTAATACCTTTCTAGATCTAGCACCGCCATTCGGCTGCAGGACCTCCGCCTTAGCCTGTGCGCGAGCTACAAGAGCGGTAGTGTGGCTCCTGAGGAACCGTCGTTTCTTTGCGTTGTGCTACCTCGACGATTTCGTTGGGGTAGAGGCAACCCAAAGTAGGGCAGCTGAAGCATTTGAGGCTTTCCAAAGCATTACACAAGAGTTGGGTCTCGTGTTGGCATAAGATAAGTGTTTTCCGACGGCCCAGTCATTAGTCTGGCTGGGCTTTAGTGTAGACGCGCTAGCAATGACTGTCACTCTTCCAGAAGGTAAGGTGGAGGAGGTTCTTGCTGACTGTCAAGAGTGGAAGTTTAAGTCAACTGCATCAAGGAAGCAGCTCCAAAGCTTGGCAGGTAAGCTGCAGCATGTAGCCAAATGTGTGAAGCCGGCAACTCGCTTAA
The DNA here is from genome assembly GCA_030323885.1 of Branchipolynoe longqiensis. Lineage (NCBI taxonomy): Eukaryota > Metazoa > Annelida > Polychaeta > Phyllodocida > Polynoidae > Branchipolynoe > Branchipolynoe longqiensis. Next base: position 24,846,667 of record CM059198.1, on the reverse strand, counting down.
TGAATCGTGTGTTGGCAGCTCTCAGAGGTTTTCCTCCAGCAGGGCAACACCCGGTTCCAGTAGAGATATTGAAAGACCTTGAGTGGTTCATTCGTTTCACCTCGCAGTTTAATAAAGTAGTCTTACTGCCAGAAGCTCCGCCGCCGGAGTGCGTCATCGAGTGTGATTCAACCTTGAGGGGTGGGGGAGCGTTCTCGCCGGTAGCTTCCTACATGGTACAGTACTCTGCAGAGGTAGTAAGTGCTCTTCCGCTGATCACTCAACTGGAGGCGTTCAACCTAGTCCTCGCATTGTCATATCTAATGCCTCCAGACCCGCGTAACTTCAAGATAGTCGTTAATACAGATAATCAGACGTCACAACAGGTTCTTGCTTCAGGGTCAGGGAAGGAGCCGTTTCTCTGCGCATGTGCAAGGCAGCTTTGGTTGATCGCAGCAACTGCAAGTACTTCCTTGTCGGTAAGATACAAACCGGGAGCAGAGTTCGTCCTGGCAGATGCCCTGAGTAGGGCATTCACCTCCCCAAATGCTAAAGAGCTGGTGCAGAAAGAGTGTACTCGTCATAATCTGACTGAGATCGTAGTAGCCCCTTCCCTCGATATAGTTAATTTCGACTTGTAATGAGGTTGTTCTCCCACCCCCCCATTCCCAACCCTCTATTCCCACCCCCTTCCCCCCCTCCTGTTCCCTGTCTTTTTCCCTGACACCCCCCCCCCCCATTCCGGTAGTTTCCGGCGCGCCCTTTCACCATTCACTATCTATCAGTCCTACACCTGGAAGATGGGTTTTAATTTGGGGTTCTATCTTCCAGGCTACACAGTGATCCAACACCTCAAACTTATTGCGATCAGGAACTCCTTGGCTCAAGGAACATGGAAGAACAAGACGCTACATGTAAAACTCTATCTGGAGATTTGGTGTGCACATCAGGTTGATCTACTCAACCCAGGACATTATAATATTCTAGCTTTCCTCCTGTTTCTCGATACACGCTTAAAGGCCCCAGGTTCGGTCTTTAACTATTTCAGTTCAATTAAGACATGGCTCACTGCGGTAACTGGCGCTGCCTTGCCCTTTGACAGTTATTATGTTAAATTACTAAAGAAAGATATTAAGAACTCTCTCCATGTGGTAAATAGAGCCTTTCCCCTGTCACCTGCTGACCTGAAGAAAATAGTCCTGTGTGTTTATGTCACGGCACTACTGATAGGTTACCTTACACTTGCCCGTGAAAATAACTTAGTGGCACCGTCACCCACCTTAATTGGCCCCCATACATTACTGTTCAGGGATGTGACAGTTCGCCCTTCATCTCTTCTAGTCTCTTTCCGTTCCACTAAGACTAGATTTAGTTCCTCCCCTCCGCTGCAGTTTTCACTACAGCGGTCCCCGTCCTCCCCCTGCTGCCCGCGTGCAGCGTAGCTAAAATATGCTCACTCAGTTTCCCCTCAGCCAGGCTCAACGGCGTTCCTCCTGACCTCAGGGGAGTTTCTCTCGGCAAAAACCCTAGCACTAGTGCTGTCTTTGGCAGCAGGTGGGATCCTCCAACCGCATGTGTCCCTGACTCTGCATAGTCTTAGGCGTGGTGCAGCACAAGCTTGCATAGCAGCTAATGTCCCGTTGTCGGATCTGAAGGAGGCAGGGTCCTGGCGAAGTGAAGCGGTTAATTCATACCTTCTCCCAGACCCGATCTCCAGAGTCCCATCATCACTTTCCTCACTTTTGGGTTAAGTGCTGATGATGTTAACTCTGTGTTTCATCATATATTCCTGTCTGTACTTATATCTGCTCTAATTGTACAGAATTACCGGCTGCAACTGGTCGAGCACTCACCTACTGCTGATTATGTCGGGAGCCAGCCTCCCTCGATACCTGCGCCTGACGCACGACTTGCTGAGCCTGACTCATGCCGATCTTTACCGAGATCTTGATTTCCTATTGTTGATTATATGTTAGTGATCTTTGACATTTGATAAGTACTTCTCACTTCTCGATTCATGACCTCTCGTGTCATATGTTACCTAACTGATGTTTGATATTATGATTTATATAAATATATAATGATTTATATAAACGATTATACTATGCTAGATTGTTGATTAAACTTGCTATTTTGAAGCTCTTGTTTCTTACTTTGTCCGAGTGGTACAAATTAAGAAAGTTGTGACATTTGGAAATTGAGCATAATTTTCAACATCTTGAAGGAAACAGGTAAAGATATTTTCAACTTATACATGTCTTTGATATGTATTGTAACATAGCAGTGAATATATGGAGACTGCTTCCTAACAGGTACTTTGCCTTTTATAGTGGTTACAGCACATGTTTGGACCGTCCTACTTGTCCCATCTCTTCGTTAGGACTGGCCTACCCAGCAACTATATAAGGAGCGTATTCACACACTCTCGGGACTACTCCCAGACATTGAGGCCTCAACATCTCAATGTCATTTAGGCCTGAAACCTGATCTGGCTAGTTACAGCTTATGGGATGGATTCAACTTGCTGAGCTTCTACAATATGGATCAATGGACATGAGGATTGGTCATAATGTTCACATTGCGTTTGATGCGAGGGAAGGAAGAGACCCTCCCCCCACCTCTCTCCTGCCGCCGCCCGGCTTTCTCACCTTCCCTGTCATCCTCCCCTCAGCTTTCTCCCACCTCGCCCGTCCTCGCCGGCTTTCTCACCTTCCCCACTCTCTCGCCTCCCCGCTCCTTCCCTTATAAGGCCGCCCGCCGGCCTCCCTCAGCCACTCGCCTTCCAGCCGTCCTCCCTGCACAAGCTCCTTCGACACCGAGCTCGCCCTCGGCGCCCTCGCAGGCCCCTTCACCTTCACCCCCTGGACCCAGGTCTCCCCCATGATGACCCGCCCCAAGTCCGACCTGGGAAAGAGGCGGGTCATAGTGGACCTCTCATACCCTCCGGGAGCAAGCATGAACTCTGGCAGACCCCACTCCTATAGGCTCCCCTGTGTCGCGGACGTAGGCCACCGACTAATCCACGAGGGTCCCGGGGCCTACGTCTGGACGGCCGACATATCGCGCGCCTACCGCCAGCTCCGCGCCGACCCCCTCTCCTGCCCCCTCTACGGCATCTGCCTCGACGGGCTGACCTACATCGACCTCGCCCTCCCCTTCCTGCCACAGCGGTGGCTTGGATCCTCCCGCGCGAGGGCTTCCACGCCCTCGTCTACGTCGACTTCGTCGGGTGCGAGGGCTCCTACCTGAGGGCGTGTCAGGCCTTTGACGCCTTCCTCGCCCTCACCGCCGCCCTCGGGCTCAACGTGGCACCCGGAAAGTGCCATCCCCCCCGCTGTCCGCCTCACATGGCTCGGGTTCGCCCTCGACAGCGGGGCGACGACCATCCGGATCGCCCCCGACAAGATCCAAGCACTCATCACTGACTGCGAGGCCCGCCCCGCCCTCGGGAAGTGCGAGCTTCAGAGTATCTTAGGCCGCCTCAACCACGTCAGCTTCGGAGCCGCCTCACTCACCCTCACTGGCGACGCCCTCCGGGACCTGAGGTGGTTCGCTACCTACGGCCGCACTTCAAATGGTTTGCACCTCCTCCGGGCCCCGGAGACCCGTCGCCTCGTGATCGAGTGCGACTCCTGCCTGACGGGTGGTGGGGCCTACTCAAGTTCCAAGTGCTACGCCCGAGGGTACTCAGCGGGTTTCCGTGCGCGCTACCCAGCAATCCACGAGCTGGAGGCGGTAAACCTCGTCGTCGCCCTCCGCTGCCTCCTCCCGGTTGACGTCGCGGGGGCGACGGTCATTGTCAACACAGACAACATGGCCTCTGCCGCCGCCCTCGAGTCTGGCCGCGCCCGTGACCCCACCCTCCGGACCTGCGCCAGGGAGCTCTGGCTGATGGCAGCCACGGGCTCCTTCAATCTCCAAGTGATGCACAAGCCCGGGGCCGACCGCGTCCTCGCAGACGCCCTCAGCCGCGCCCACCTCGCCGGCCCCTGGGCCGAGGTGGCGCGGGCTGAGGTGGACTGCCTCGGGCTGACGTACGTATACCTGTCTCACGACGATTTCCCCTTCCATCCGGGCCTCTAGGTTTCTCCTCCGCCGAGGTGGCTGACGTCGGCCGCCTACGCCTCGCCGCCCTCGCCCCGGCGACGTGGAAGAACCGTCGCCGGCAAGCCGAGGACTACGTCAGCTACCTCGTCGCCCGAGGCCTGGACCCCCTCGCGTCGTCGGCCTTCGATGTCGCAGCTTACACCGCCTCCCTCTTTGCCCGCGCCCTCGATCAAGAACTTGCTCTCGGGGGCGCGCTCATGGGTGGAGGCGGCGGGCGGCCTCACATCGGGGTTCGACTCCCGCCTCGCTAGAGACGTCTGCCGAGGGGGGGAGCGCGCCTCGACGCACGTGCCGCGCCAGGCGCCCCCCTCACCCCGGAGCAGCTCGCCCTCACCATCGCCCACCTCGCCCGAGCGGGCCCCGCCTCACTCGTCCCTCGGGCCGCCCTCCTCCTCGGGTACTTCGGAATGCTTCGCCAGTCCAACCTCCTGGCCCCGAGCCCCGAGGGTTGGGGCGGCCCACACACCATCACCCGAGCCGACGTCCGCGCCGCTGCCGGGGGGCTCCGGATCCTCATCAGGACCTCCAAGACCATCTCCGGCCCTTCGGGCGCGGTCGCCCTCTTCGTCCCGGCCGCCGAGGGCTCCAGCCTCTGCCCCGTCACGGCCTGGCGCCGCGCCCTCGCCCGGCCTTCATGATGCCCTCCGGCCGGCCCCTCGACCCGTGCTCCCTCACCGCGCTCCTGAGGGGCGCCCTCCAGGCGCAGGCAGTGGCCGCCCACCAGAGCTTCACCCTCCACCGAGGCGCCGCCAAAGCCTGCCACCGCGCAGGGGTGCCCCCCGCAGACATCATGGCTCAGGGCACCTGGACCTCAGAGGCGGTCCACGCATACGTGCCCCCGCCTCGCCCCCTCAGGCGCGCCTCGAGCCCTCTCCTCCGTCTTGGTGGAGGGCTCATCGGAGCCCATCACCACGAACACTTTAAGCTCCCCCGAGCTCATTTAGTCATAAGATATACCTTGTCGCTCCTTATGAGCTTATTTACTCTTTATTTTTCACCTTGACATTGTATATATAGCTTGTGATGATTTTCTCTGTTGTTCTGAGGCGTTTAATAAAGTGCCTTTCTTTCCAACCCGCCTTGCTTTCTTCCTTTTCGCGCATCGGTCGTAATGTTCACATTGCGTTTGATGCGAGGGAAGGAAGAGACCCTCCCCCCACCTCTCTCCTGCCGCCGCCTGGCTTTCTCACCTTCCCTGTCATCCGCCCCTCAGCTTTCTCCCACCTCGCCCGTCCTCCCGGCCCCGCCGGCTTTCTCACCTTCCCCGCTCTCTCGCCTCCCCGCTCCTTCCCTTATAAGGCCGCCCGTCGGCCTCCCTCAGCCACTCGCCTTCCAGCCGTCCTCCCTGCACAAGCTCCTTTTTCTCCACCCACCCACCCAACTCTCTTCACATACTAGTGGAGGGCTCATCGGCGCCCCTCACCACGAACCCTTTAAGCTCCCCCGAGCTCATTTAGTCATAAGATATACCTTGTCGCTCCTTATGAGCTTATTTACTCTTTATTTTTCACCTTGACATTGTATATAGCTTGTGATGATTTTCCTGTTGTTCTGAGGCGTTTAATAAAGCGCCTTTCTTTCCAACCCGCCTTGCTTTCTTCCTTTTCGCGCATCGGTGACTGTGGTGTCTGCGTTTTCAAACATCACTGCTGCTTACCCTGACATGCACATCCATCATCAACTGAGACTCTATACCTGTATGGTTGGCGACGGCTCACAGACAATGGATCATCTATATCTATCAACTCCTCAAGGCAACTGAGACATAGAAGAAGCACCAAGAGGACTGAGTGTATCTTATCATCCATATGGACTAGTTGTGAGGGTAATATCATACCATTGAGAATTTATATGTAACTGTACACTTTGTAATTGAGAATATATGTTATAAGTACATATTTGTGTATCATTATTTGTCTTCTTTACTAAGAATAGAAGATGTTCCAAATTCTCTTTTCTCCTCACTATATTAGCTAGTCTATAAGATTAGGCATTAGTTATTATACGTGACAGTATGCACTATGTACATATTGACAAAGTTTGCTGAAAATCTATGCCTATGGAATTACTAAATTACACAATCTTGGTCACACATTTTTACTGTTTCCATTACAAAACGGTACCCAAACATTTGTCATGTTTGTTTTAAAACGTCTTAATTTTCTTAATATTTGCCACACTGTGATGCTGTTACTCATTACTGTAGTCTGTACATAAAGTCAAATAATTGAAAAATGAATTTGGTACCATATTAACATGGTCATGGAAGTGGCTATTCGTACGGGACCATATCAACAACCAGAGCGCTTATTAGTACAGCACTCCTTTATCACGTCGTATCCCCATCGCGTTAGGCTAGCCCTAGGTAGGTACATCAATTCCTGTGTGGGGCACTGCGGTATGGCTGTCTTCATAATGAATATTTAGTTATTCATCTTTCATTTGATACCTATATTGTGTAAATTTGTGTTCATTAGGTTAGTCACTACAGCCACCTTTTAGGCACAGTACAGTGTTATCTGGTCGCCCTAAATTCACGACATTTTCATCACACACAAAAATGCAGATTCGGGGGTTTAGCTCTGCTCAAATTGTTGTGAATCTGCTGCTATTTTGAAGGGCACTAAATTGCACAGGTTTCAGTTTTCCTTTGATCAAAATCCATAAATAATTGACAGAACTGTAGCTTTCTGAATTTGAAGTAAATTTTCCCTACATTAGTAGTAATAGTACACTCTCATGTCATTTTCATCATGCACGAAAATGTCGAGAACAGGCCTCAATATGAATTATATAATTTACCACACTTAATCTCTGAATGCAAATTATATGAAGTTACTAGGTCTACTTGTGCCCAAAATGATATCCTGGAATATTGAAAAGGTCACAACTTAATTGCTATAACCAATAGGACAAAATGTTGATTTCTAGGAAAACTAAATCGTAGATAACTTTGGAACGAATAATGATATTTGCACGATTTAAAACACCCTTAAATCTAATCTGGTAGCTGTCTACCAATTTGCAGTACTGTGGAAGAGTTTTTCAATTTTCATGTGATGTACCTACCCTAGGTGTACTAATAAGCCCGCTGGCTAGTATTGATACGGTCCCGTACCAATAGAGGGAGTGCGCGTGACATCATCACTCAGGCCGTAATCGATTAACACGACCCGGGTGACTCAGAATTTCAAATCGAGCACCGCGAGTGGAGTCCAGAAATACATGTGCCGTGTGCAAAATGATCCGACCCCAGTAACCTACCTCTTGGCTGGGGTTTCCTAGGAGTGATGACATCACATTTGTGCTGCTACCTGTAGTATAACAGCTACCGGTACAACTCCTACGTGTTGTTTTAATACTTTTTTTTTAATAACCCAGATTTTCAGCTTCTACAATCATAAAATACTTTAAATCCTATTTTGCTGTATTTCTATCGGTTTTTGAAAAAAAATATTAAGTTTCAAATTAAGCCACCATTTTGTCCACCCCTAGCGTATTCGTTTATTCAACCCGAGACTGTAGGATGTGCGCATGCGCCAAAAAGTGGCTCGGGTGACCTGAATTGATTAATCGATTATGCCCTCAGTGGTCAGAGGTCAGCAATCAGCCATCTTGGATTACGAGCACCCTTGCCTAGCCCTGTTGTGAATGTATGGTGATGCAGTAACATCATTATCCTTGTTTTCTGAGCGGTTCTGGGCAGTTTACATCCAATGTGTTTACTTACCGTGTCTTACAGTACTTTAGTTTAGCAACAACTTCTGAGGCCAAACCTCTCAAAACAGTGACAAATAAACCAACAAGTCAGTAAATAAGCAGAGTGTAGGCAGTTGCAAGCCTTCTGTATGTAATCCAATATGGCCACTGAAAGCTGCCTCGTGACGTCATTACACCCCCTCTATTATCTATAGCCACTGCCTATTAATATTCAGTTTAAGACCTTTCCATTGATAATTTGATTTGATGTCAACAAAACTGAAATCCCTCAAGTTCTCAACCTTAAATTTTTTTTCTCACATACCTACCACAGCAGAGGAACTTTTCCTTTACCATCAATCACTTGGCCGATCCCACACATATAGCATATATTATATATATACTGATGTTTAATGATTATTTATAGTAAAATTATACCGACCCACCCTCTGGGGAGGCTAAGGACTAACACATGTACATATATATTGTATATATATGCATAAACAATACCATAGAGGTGGAACATGAAATCACCAAAATCCAGCAAACGGAAACAGAACTAGCTCTCTATGGGCGCCGCCATTTGTAAACTTGTGTTGAATAATCGAGAAATCAAAATCCAGCAAACGGAAACGGAAATAGATTGTCGAACTTCACTACGCAACATAGAGGTTTGACGACAGCCATTGGTTTAATAATATCCTATGGGCTTAATACCTTGACGGCGCGCCGCCGCAGAGTAGCGCACACCGAATCGAGGAACTACACTGGTCCCTTGCTACTGACCTTCCATATATGGTGCAATGACGTCACCGGGACCAGTGTATGTGTTCCTCCCCGCTACTCTGCAGTGAGGCTGTCAAGGCATTAAGTCCATAGGCCCAATTGACGGTATTCGGGGTCAGCGATTGGATAATAATATATCAAAACAAATGACCGCTGCCATAGAATTTGCCGATATGCGCAGTTCAAAACTTTGATTTTATTCAAAAGTAAAAGAAATAAAGAACAATTTGGAATAAACATGGATGCACAAATGAAATATTAATAGTTTATTCCGCGGAAAAACAGCCGTATTCGGATCAACCGAGTTGCAAAAATTTCAAATGGAACACCGCGAGTGGAGTAAAGAAATACATGCGCAATCATAAAATACTTTGCTGTAGTTATATCGGGGATCGGTCTTAAGCATTGCTTATTCATACCGACCCACTCTGGGGAGGCTAAGTACTAACACGCGTATATATATGACCTTAGATGTTGCTAGGATGTAAAACAACAAACATCATAAAGGATTTCACCAAAATCCAGCAACCGGAAACAGAAATAGGCCTCTATGGGCGCTGCCATTTGTAAACTCGTGTTGAATAACAAAATAATCAAAATCCGGCAAACGGAAATCGCTCGTCGAACTTCGGTACGCAGCAAGCAGGGTTGACAACAGCGATTGGCCTAACGCCTTAATGATGTCCCGCCGCAGAGTAGCACAAGCCAAGTCATGGAACAACTACACTGGTCCTCCCTACAAATCTTCCATATATGGTCCGATGATGTCACCGGGACCAGTGTACGAGTTCCTCCATGCTACTCTGCAGCGAGGCTGTCAAGGCATTAATTCCATAGGCCCAATTGACTAGCGATTGGTTAATACCGACCCACCCACCCACGGGGAGGCTAATGACTAACACGTGTAAATATATGCATAAACAATACCTACTCATAGAGGTGGATCATGAAATCACCAAAATCCAGCAAACGGAAACGGAAATAGCCCTCTATGGGCGCCGCCATTTGTAAAATTGTGTTGAATAACAGTAATCCAAATCCAGCAAACGGAAACGGAAATCGCTCGTCGAACTTCGGTCCGCAGCAAGCAGGGTGGACGACAGCTATTGGTTAATAATATATCAAAACAAATGCCTGCTACCATAGAATTTGCCGATACGTGCAGTTCAAAACTTAAGAGTTTATTCAAAATTAAAAGAAATAAATAACAATTTGGCATAAACATTGATGCACAAATGAAATAGTAATAGTTTACTCCGCGGAAACGACGGCCGTATTCGGGTCACCCGAGTTGATAGAATTTCAAATCGAACAGCGCGAGTGGAGTAAAAAAAAAATCATAAAATACTTTGCTGTAGTTAATCGGTGGGTCGGTCCTAAGCATTGCTTATTCATAATAATGTATCAAAACAAATGCCCGCTGCCATAGAATTTGCCGATACGCGTGGTGCAAAACTTTTATTTTATTCAAAATTAAAAGAAATAAATAACAATTTGGCATAAACATTGATGCACAAATTAAATATTAATACCGACCCACCCTCTGGGGAGGCTTAAGACTAACGCATGTAGATATATACACATAAGTCATAAACAATACTCCTACCCATAGAGGTGGGAAATGAAATAACCAAAATCCAGCAAACGGAAACGGAAATAGCCCCCTATGGGCGCCGCCAGTTGTAAACTCCTATTCGAGAAATCAAAATCCAGCAAACGGAAATCGCTCGTCAAACTTTGGTACGGAGCAAGCAGGATGGACGACAGCAATTGGCCTAATGCCTTAATGATGCGCCGCCGCAGAGTCGCACACGTCGAATCGAAGAACAAGTACACTGGTCCCTCCCCACAGACCTTCCATATATGGTGTGATGACGTCACTGGGACCAGTGTATGTGTTCCTCCATGCTACTCTGCAGCGGCCCTGTCAAGGCATTAAGCCCATAGGCCCAATTGACGGTATTCGGGTCAGCTATTGGTTAATAATATATCAAAACAAATGCCCGCTGCCATAGAATTTGCCGATACGTGCAGTTCAAAACTTAAGATTTTATTCAAAATTAAAAGAAATAAATAACAATTTGGCATAAACATGGGTGCGCAAATGAAATATTAATAGTTTACTTCGCTGAAACGACGGCCGTATTCGGGTCCCCGAGTTGATAGAATTTCAAATCGAACACCGCGAGTGGAGTAAAAAAAGATCATAAAATACTTTGCTGTAGTTATATCGAAGTGTTGGTCCTAAGCATTGCTTATTCATATTAGTTTACGGCCGTATTCGGATCACCCGAGTTGATACCGACCCACTCTCTGGGGAGGCTTAAGACTAACGCATGTAGATATATACACATAAGTTATAAACAATACTCCTACCCATATAGATGTGGGAAATAAAATCACCAAAATCCAGCAAACGGAAACGGAAATAGCCCCCTATGGGCACCGCCATTTGTAAACTCCTGTTCGAGAAATCAAAATCCAGCAAAGGGAAACGGAAATCGCTTGTCAAACTTCGGTACGGAGCAAGCAGGATGGACGACAGCAATTGGCCTAATGCCTTAATGATGCGCCGCCGCAGAGTAGCACACGTCGAATCGAAGAACAAGTACACTGGTCCCTCCCCACAGACCTTCCATATATGGTGTGATGACGTCACTGGGACCAGTGTATGTGTTCCTCCGTGCTACTCTGCAGCAGCCCTGTCAAGGCATTAAGTCCATAGGCCCAATTGACGGTATTCGGGGTCAGCTATTGGTTAATAATATATCAAAACAAATGCCCGCTGCCATAGAATTTGCCGATACGTGCAGTTCAAAACTTAGATTTTATTCAAAATTAAAAGAAATAAATAACAATTTGGCATAAACATGGGTGCACAAATGAAATATTAATAGTTTACTTCGCGGAAACGACGGCCGTATTCGGGTCACCCCAGTTGATAGAATTTCAAATCGAACACCGCGAGTGGAGTAAACAAAATCATAAAATACTTTGCTGTAGTTATATCGGTGGGTCGGTCCTAAGCATTGCTTATTCATATTACCGACCCACCCACGGGGAGGCTTAAGACTAACGCATATACATAAACAATATATACAAAAACAATACCCACACAGGATTTCGTCAAAATCCAGCAACCGGAAACGGAAATAGGCCTCTATGGGTGCTGCCATTTGTAAAATTGTATCTCTGAATAACAGAATCCAGCAAACGGAAACAGAAATCGCTTGTCGAATTTCGGTCAGCAGCCAGCAGGGTGGACGATAGATAAAAGATTCACCCGTTGTAGTACACGGGTGAAGACCAGCCTTATGTAAATACGGGGGAAAATAGCATTAATATGAAAGTGAGGCTACAGTATGAAAGTGAGGCTCCATATGTGGCTCCAGTATCAAATGAATACTTCTATAGGCGCAGAGTTGGTGAACTGGGCGAGAATGCAAAAAGACAAGATGGCGGCCGCAGAACCCGTCGATTTCACTTTTAAATCTTATTAAACTAGATATTATATTATATTTTTAAACTCAAAAGTAGCGGGTAAATAATAAGATATAGGTAAAGAATAAATGTTGCTTGTTAGATTGTTAAATTAGGCTCTCAATTCTTCGACCCGTTTTTTCGCCAGCTTTTACATAGGGCTGGTATGCACCCCTCCTGTGGCTACTGCAGCAGTACGGGGTGAATCTTGTATCTAGGTGGACGACAGCTATTGGTTAATAATATATCAAAACAAATGCCCGCTGCCATAGAATTTGCCGATATGTGCAGTTCAAAACTTTTATTCAAAATTAAAAGAAATAAATAACAATTTGGAATAAACATGGATGCACAAATGAAATATTAATAGTTTACTCTGCGGAAACGTCTCGAAACGACGGCCATATTCGGGTCACCCTAGTTGATAGAATTACAAATCGAACACCGCGAGTGGAGTAAAAAAAAAAGCATAATTGTAATGCTTTGCCAAACTTTAGGCCTTTGCTGTAGTTATATCGGTGGGTCGGTCCTAAGCAATGAAGCATTGCTTATTCATATTAGAATTGCAAATCGAACACCGTGAGTGGAGTAAATACATGGTCATGGCATGCGCAATCCTAAAATACTTTGTTGTAGTTATACCAGGGGTGGGGTGGGGGGGGGGGGTCGGTCCTAAGCATTGCTTATTCATATTAGTGATTTACTTTCGCTTCGTTTGGCAGTTTGCGGCTTTCAAAAGTTCAGCGTTTCAGTTTTCACTCACCGAACGTTAGAAGCTGTAACAAAGCAGTGTCGATCTCTGGAGATGTTTAAATGCAGACAACAGTACACCATCGGGGAACCTGAACACATCACGTACATGTGCTGTTTAAATATTATACAAATTCCAATACCTAAAAAGTAAATAGATCACACTTTTGGTAAATATTTAGAATTGGCAAACTGTAACCAATCAGAAGCACCATCGCAAATCCTTTAACTTGTTCCCCGAAGGTGCCACTTCTTAACTCTAGTAATCAGCGAAGGCCCCCACTGTCTCATGCCAAAGCATGTTTGTATCTTACAAGGCCTTCTCGGCCTTTCAAAGCAAATTCAAGAAGGTTCTCACACAATATCCATTGACATATTTAAAAGAAGTGTAATATTTCACAACAGGCTATAATTTATTTACCTATTCAAATATAATATTTATTTTGTCATTTATTTATGGGTTACAATTCTAGCGACGTTTCATGTGCAATCTCTAATTATATCAACGGATATACACAGGATTGTTAACACTCAAGGAAAAGTTTGCTGGAACTAGCATGTTTGATTTGTTGGCGTGCCTAGAAACGTTTTCCCCGACACTTTCCCTGTTCATTAGTTCGGAAAAGCAAAGTAAGTAATCCAACTTTAAATTCAAGTGTTAAAAGCATTTCCATTTTTCGCACTCCCAATTATTGTTTCAACTTTCATTATCAATATCCGCAGACATCGCAAATGCTGAAACTGGACTAAGTCTAACTTCTAAGCAACTCCAACTTGAACTTGTAACAGTAATGAGTTAATCCAACTCCAAGACCAAAGCCGTGTTTACACGGGGAATTGTAAAGCGAATTAGACAAAGCGATTTATATGAAGCGAAGTAGTGGCGCGTTTACACACGGAGCAGTTTAAGGCGGAAATCGATATCTGCGCATGAGCAAGTCTAGACTAACTAGCGCCAGTTTCGGTTCGTCAACGTCGCCACGAGAGAGTGTGGGTTCGACCTAGATATGTATGGACTGAATCTTATAGGTTTGGAACGGTCAAAACTTCTGCTGGGCAGTGAAAACCTTAAAATAAATCATGAACAAAATATCTGTGCACCTCTAGCAGGTTCATAGACCAAATTATATAATATCCGCTTTTGATCGACCGGAAAATAAACAAACTCAGGTCTCGACTGCGCATGCGTGTGACTTGCTTAAGCTAGTTCGCTTTATATAAACTACCTCGCGAGGCAGTTTACATAAAGTGCATCATATGAATCGAATCAACCCTAATCCACATCAGTGGTGCGTTTACACAGCGAATGTGAGGCGAACTAGGCAAGGCGCATTATTTGAGCCATTTTAACTCGCCCGTGTAAACACGGCTTATAAGCTGTGTTTACACGGGCAAATCTAAAACGATTTAGACAAAGCGATTTATATGAATCGATGTAGTGGTGCGTTTACACACACTGAGTTTGAAGGCGGGAATCGATATCTGCGCATGAGCAAGTCCATAGTAACCAGCGCCAGTTTGGGTTCATCGACGTCACCATGAGAGAGTGGGTTCGACCTAGATCTGTATGGACTGAATCGTATTGGTTTGGAACAGTCAAAACTTCTGCTGGGCAGTGAAACCCTAAAAATAAATGATGAAAAAAATATCTGTGCACAGCTAGCGGTTTCATACACTAAATTCTATAATATGTGCTTTTGATCGACCGGAAAGTCAACAAACTAAGGTCTCGACTGCGCATCTGCATTACGTGCTAAGCCATATCGATTCATATAAACTACCTCACGATGTGGTTTATATAAAGTGAATAATATGAATTGATTCAGCCCTAAAACGCCATAGCGTCGCGTTTACACGACAAATGTAAATCGATCTAGACAAGTGGTTTTATATGAAGCGTTTTAACTCGCCCGTGTAAACACGGCTATAGTCAAGTGTCGTTGAAGACAATGAAGTGAACAAGTGACTAAGTCTAAGAATTTGTTCGATAAAAGCTACAAGACTTGTAACAAGTACTACGAGGTGATCATTTATCTAAGAATTTGTTTGCTCTTTTATCTGAGAATTTCAGTTATCTTAGTATAGATAATCATAAAAGATTCACCCCGTACAAGTAGTTTACTACTTCCAGACTCCAGTAGGCATTACAGAACAGTAGGATTAAGCTGGTTACGGGTAGATAAAAGATTCATACCATACTACAGTAGGTATGTGTGACTTAAAAAAAAATGCATTTTATCTCAATGGAACATATATAAATGGAAAGAGCTTGAATTGAACTTTGTCATGGTAGCCATATAATTTGTCTGAAGTAAATAGCAGGAAAGTTATGTCGATTTGAAGTTTGGAAAATCTGTATCTTTTTTGGCCCCTTTGTTCTATAGTAAAACGGCTAAAAGCTGTGACCCAAATTCGAGCGTCCTCAAAATGCATCTAATAATTACTCAATCTTCATGAAAATTGGGAAATAGATAGAAAACAGGTGTGCAAAAATTAATACGGTAGTTTCAAAAATGAATATCCTCAAATTGTAGTTATTTGCACAGGTTTTTGATAAACAAAACAAATTAAAAGAATTCGAAGTCATTTTCATAAAACTTCTTCATCAAAATCTTTTATCTAGCTTAAGGGTAGATAAATGATTCACCCCGTACTTCCAGTACCGGGGTGACAAATTTTGACATTGGGGGGCTTAATCGATTAATCAACTCGGGTCACCCGAGCCACTTTTTGGCGCATGCACACATCCTACAGACTCGGGTTGAATAAACGAATATTCTCGGGGTGGACAAAATGGTGGCTTAATCTAAAACTTAATATTTTTTTTCAATAACAGATATATTTACAGCAAAATAGGATTTAAAGTATTTCATGATTGTAGAAACTGACAATCTGGGTTATTAAAAAAGAAAGGCATTAAAACAACACGTAGGAGTTGTACTGGTAGCTGTTATCTTACAGGTACCAACCCAGATTTCTGACGACTCGGGTGACCTGAGTCGCCCAGGTCGTGTTAATCGATTACGGCCGAGGTGGGTTGGGTTACTGGGGTCGGGTCGTTTTGCACACGGCCCATGTATTTGTCGACTCCACCCGGGGTGTTCGATTTGAAATTCTGACGACTCGGGTGACCCGATTCGCCCGGGTCGTGGTAATCAATTACGGCCCTCTTGTCTGGGGGTGGCTAGGAGCGATGACATCACATTTGTGCTGGTAGTGTCCTGCAGGATAACAGCTACCAGTACCAGTCATACATGGCTTTTTAAACAAATAATTAACCTAGATTAATAAAATGGCATCATAAAACACTTTAAATCCTATTTTGCTGTAATTATATCGGTTGGATTAAGCCACCATTTTTCCCACCCCGAGCGTGGAGAAGCATAATCAATTATTTGTCCCGAGTCTGTAGGATGTGCGCATGCGCCAAAAAGTGGCTTGGGTGACCCGAGTTGATTAATCGATTACGCCCTTGAGTTGCATAAACGCACACGCTCGGGGTGGAAGAAATGGTGGTTTAATTTAAAAAAATGTACTAACCGATATAGCTACAGCAAAATAGGATTTAAACTATTTTATTTTATGATTGCATAGTTTAGTTATATTTCTATTTCATTAATCTGGGTTATTACAACAACAACAAGCATTTAAAAAACATGTAGAGATTGTACTGCTAGCTGTTATCCTACAGGCACCAGCACAAATGTGACGTCATTTCTCCTTATAGCCCCAGCCAAGACGTGCGTTACTGGGGTCGGGTCGTTTTGCACTCGGCCTTGTATTTTTAGACTACACTCGCGGTGTTCGATTTGAAATCCTAACGACTCGGATGACCCGAATCGCCTGGAGTGTCATAATGGAATACTGCCTATGTGAAGAAGTTATAGCAACAGCATGAAACACTTCCTTGCTGTTGTCATGATTTATATATTCATATCTGGATCGTTCTCAGAAACTGTGTACCACTTGACGTAGTCTACTTGAAATGCATATTTCAAAGAAACCCATTATTGGAGTGTCAATATTTAGATTTCATCATTTAGCCCAATAATGTGGGAGATATTTTAGATCAAAAGTAAATGTTAATATTGTGTGTTATGTATTTTATTGGGATGGATGTAGCTAAATAAATAGAAAATTACATCACTAATTAGATATTTTAGATCAAAAGTAAATGTTAATATTGTGTATTATGTATCTTATTGGGATGGATGTAGTTAAATAAATAGAAAATTACATCACTAATTTGTGACATTGTCAACAGCATTGAAAATAAAGTCTCACAAACTTAATGAAAACCTCTGAACAACAGCACATTTCACTTCGAATGGTTATATACAATGCCTTCATTAAGTTGAGTACATTTATTTCTATAAAAATTATGAAATAGTTCATCTTTTCTGGAGTCATTAACATCGTAACATTTCATTTCCTCTTGCAAGTACTATGAAATTCTCTATCAAACATACAGTACAGGAACTATTTTCCCCATTTGACACTCTATGCATGGACCCAGTTATGGTATAGTAAAATTGCCCCTACACATTGAAATTTAAGCCGAACATATGTGTAAAATTGTTGATTCCACTTCGACTGTTACATTGTTACTATTTTTCTACTTTTCTCTTTAATCATCACAAATAACACAAAACCGTAGCAATAAGGTTTCAAATTATTATTACTACTGTTTATAAAGCAAGTGGCATGTGAAATGTCCTTAAAATGTCAAGCTTTGTGTGGAAAATATTTTATTGCGCAGTCAGATTGGTTTCCATGCTATACTGCTATTTTTTGGGTTTGAGCATCATAGACCTACTTAAAAATGTCAGAATATGTTTATTTTCAATTATTCAGATGCAAAAGGACATACACATTGAGGAAGCTTGAACATGGGACTTTGACAGATTCTGGATTTCGTGGCACTGATGTCACAGTATTGGTACACAACTTCTGAGAATGACCCATCTTCATTTTTTATGTCAGAATGAAGCTGTGCGATCATTAATTCTATTTCCTTCCCATTCCTCATAGAATGGATAAAAATGGAATCACCAAAGATCATATAGACTTTGGGCGACTTCAACAGGAAGTTTTAAGCGCGATAGAATCTGATGGCCGATACTCACGTGAAAATGACGCAAAGTTCAGAGCTGTAGACCAGAAAGTGGCCACATATGAGGAATTTCGGTAAGGTGTAAATGGTATCTTATTATATTGTGAACAATCCTTTGAAGGAATTTTAACATGGTTTCTTTGGACAAATATTCGTTATGTCAACGAAATATACGGATAGATTTAGTTTAAAATATCTTATTATGTTTAGTTTTAAATTGCTATGATCAGGGTCCATACAGTGCCTGACAAGTCTTGAACTTCATTGAATTCCAATAAACTGTCCCTACTGATCTAATTTATTCCGAAAGTGCCATTCTAAATGGCGATTTCAGACTAAATCCAAACGAAAATAGTCTTGAATTCCATGTATTCACATGTGTACGGACCCTGTATGATATTCCTGTGAGGATCACTTCAGATGGTGGCTTAGATTTAGATATATATATATTTTACCTCGGTATACAGCCTCAGGCTAGCCTCAGGCTAGGGAGAGGTAAGCACATCCGGTTTATCCATCATCTATACCCAGGTAAGATTCGTCTAACTAATCTATATAGCATGGGGAAAGTACATAGAGTGATAGACTACGGAGTGTAGGAAACGCCTCACATTCGGTTTTTGTATATATTGTTTTAATATTCATTCTCGATAATATAGTGGCATGAGCTTGAACCTGCTCCATTGCTACATACACTCTTGATATCAACCGACTGTTCCTTCTCCAGCCTAGTAAAGTCCCGACCATTGCAGTAATTTCATAGCCGAGTACTGCCAATCTGTATCTTCCCTGCCATACATCACTTTACCTGAACTTCTCGATTTAGCGGGATATATTCGACCATAATAGCTTTGAGGGAATACTTGGTTTAAAATTGAGAGACTATGAATAATGATATTTGATTACAGGATACTTCTGAATATTAATTAGGCTGGGCGATATGTCCCTTATGGTTGAATCTGATGTCTGGATTTTCTTGGTTTCCGTTCCACTATCAAATAGCCATTTTCCATTGCTTTAAAGTCGCCGGTTATACCTCACCCAGATACAAACGAATCCAGCATCAAAAGCTCTCCAAACATACCTTTGCTTAGTTTGTTCAGTTCATGCCACTGAACATGTGGGAGGAGAGTTGATTTCTGTGATGTATGAATGACATCATAGGTGGGATTCCCTCATCACATGACCTAGAGGGGTTCCACACACACAGGGGAAGCCATGGCAACCACCAAGATGGCAGCCACAGAAAGCTCTCAATTATACTTTTAAAGTCTATTAATCTACATGATTTAATCAATTACTCACACAAAAAGTAGCTGGTTATGATAAATAAACATTTGAACTTTACATTTATCATTTTAGATTGCAATTTCTAGCATTTCTTTCTCTATATGGTTGTCTAAAAGTGCCAGTGCTGCTGAACTAAATAAAACACAACAGAGGCAACCAATGTCAGCACTCCCACCCCCTGCCACATATGTAGTTGCATAAACTGAAAACCAGCAAACATATGCTTGGAGAGCATTTGTCGGAGTACGGGTGGTGTCTCAGCGACCTATAATTGGCCCCTTTAAAGGGATCAACCACAAGAGCCAGAATTTCTTTTAGCAATGAGCTAATAATATAATAAATCAAATATTCAATTGAAGCTGGGAAATTTGGGACACATTTCTTAATGCACCACGGCACCACTTAATGCACCACAGTAATTAAAGTGTCTATTATTGTAAACCGTGATGATATCGTCAACAACGACTATGGTTGAGCCAAAAGCCATTTTTTTTTCCAGAGACATAGTTTTGGCGGCTCATCTAAAGCCACTCCAAAAAACTGACAAAATGCCTGAAGTGTTTGTTCAAAAGTGGAACTCCGCCTTCAACCAACATGCTCGAGGAACTGGTCCAACCAAAGTGCCGACCGTGCAGGTGAGTAAGTGAGAATCCTCACTTATTTTTCCAAATTGTCAAACGATAATTTGATAATATCCATGTTCTAGTTGTTCTGGTGCGCGTTTACTTTAGTGAAATTGGATATATCAAGCTATGTGTCCCATAGCAACTGAAATGTTCAATTCACTCATATCACTAAAAAGAATCATTTTAAAAGTTTAATTATGGAGATATAGATTTCCAATCGGATACAGTAATGACTTGTATCGTGATTGTATGAGTAACTATGGAAAATATTGAGCGTTTTGATGTGTCCTTTAAGGAATCTGTTTAAAAGAAAAAGAAGGTATTTTAATATTGCTATTTATTTAGTATAGTCTGGGCGAATTAATTTAAGTGACAAATTTGACAAACCTACCGTTCCGGGTTTTTTTGTGTTTTTTTTCTGAAAATCTATGTATCCATGCACATACATACATGCATGCATACATACATACATACATACATACATACATACATACATACAGACAGACAGACAGACAGACAGACAGACAGACATTATGTTAGGTCTCTGGAATGTTTGCAACCTTGAAAAAACCAAATAACAAATTTGTAACCAAGTTGTAAATATGTTGTATTATGGTTTTAGTAACTTTAACCCGTGCACATGGGTTTAAGCTAGACTCTGCATCAATCCCTGGACCAATATTATGTTGAATTCTGAGTGTATTCAAAGACCGTGTATATCTACGTTCTCTGCTATATTCCGGACTCATGTACGGTGCTGTGCCGCCATCTGGTAGAATCCAACTGTATGGGTTGTTAATAGCATTTTTTTACATTAATTTTGATGGTTTTTACTCATTTTAATCACTACGACCAGAGTGTCATCCATTTTGAGTCACGTAACTGCTTTACTGTATAATGGTATAGATGATTCCACCAGATGGCATCACTATATTGAAACGGGACAATGCCCAAGTCCGGAATATAGCAGAGAACGTAGATATATAGGCCTACACGGTCTCAGAAGATATTCAGAGACCGTGAATATATATATTTTACCTCGGTAAACAGCCTCAGGCTAGGGAGAGGTAAGCACGTCCGGTACCAGCAATTAGCATATACAACTCACGACTGGATAACGTGTCGTTGGGTTGCTCCGGCAAAATTAGTCTACATACAAGCAAATACGCAGTAAGTATAATAAAAACTGTGGTTAGCTTAATTATGATGCATTAGAGCATCAATATGGAAAGTTTAGACTTTCGTTGGTCCAATTTGGACGAGTTATTTGGTTATAAACAACCAAGGATAGAACACTCGAGTGGGTTTCTCGAAGGAACCAAACCGGTCATTAGCGGTTATGTCAACACCCGGGTCACCGTGTGACTATGGGTAGAGATGTGGGTTTCGCCCTATCTCATGTGGAAATTCTCTCGTACTCTAATAGAGAGTAATGTTGGAGATGCTCCTGGGTTTCTTTTATAGACTCCCCTAGACAAAACTTTTTCAGGCGTTTCTCCGAGTTTCGTAGCATTTTCTCCAACTTGTTGACGTAGTAGTCACAGGTGGGAGAAGTGTGCGGAACAGAGGGATGGGCGGGCCGATACACTGGTCCCGACCCCGCGTAAGGTTTGGGCTTGACCCACAACCCACGCACAAATTTAGCTTATTACGCCTGTGTTATAACGGTATAAACACGTTCTCTAACACCAATAGATGTCCAAATGAGTTTGAAACAACCATATTGTGACATATATATATACCGGGACTGACCAAAAATCTTTGTTTCAGCTCCCGATGGCCACGAAGCGGAGTAAGCGCGGTGCAGCAGCAGCCGAGGGGCGTGTTCCGAGTGGAGTGGACGAGGAGTACGACTCCTCACCTGTGTTGTCGGCAGGGCCGTCGACACAGCCCCGGGCGCATATCCTCTCCGACCCGGATGAGGACGCAGTGCCTGATGTGCCTGCGCCTCCAGATTGGGAGGCTCGCTTTGCACGATTGGAAAGCCACATCTTGACTGCCAAATCGCCTGTGTCTCGGAAGCGGCGTAGGCCGAGTGTCCAAGAGGATTCGTTTGAGGATTTCTTGGACACAGACTCGGCGGTGGAGCTTAAGGCTCCTCCTCCTCCTTCTCCTAAACGGAGGAAGAAGAAGAAACAGGTGATTTCTTCGGGTGATGAATTCACCAAGGAGCGGGCAGAGACTGGTTTTCGCAAAAAGCGGAAGACTAAGTCCAAAAAGAAGAAGAGGAAGAGGAAATATTCTTCTTCTGATTCGTCCACTGAGTCTACTTCTACGGAATCAGACTCAGACACCATATATGAAGGGGTCTATGCGGACATTGGCACTAAAGTGGCTAAGAAGGTGGAGAAGCCAAAGGCTAAGCGGGTTAAAACCACTACGCTTATGCGCGAGACCGTGAATGGTCATTTTCGCACGTTCAAACCGGCGGAGGTTATCTCCAAGTTAGGAGATGAGTTAACAGGCATAAAGGGTGTTCCCAACTCCATCATTAAAGAAATGGATCGGGATGTCAATATGACGGATGACCGTAAGAAGTTTGAGGATGTGTTGCACACAGTGCATAAGGCAGTGTTGGCTACCCTAACAGCTATTGTTCCTGTGGCTAATAGGATGCAGAGTGAAAATAAGTTCTCGTCTTTGGCTAAGACAATGGACAAAGGCATTGCAGTGCTAGCGGCGGCAGGTAATTACCTGTCGTTTCGAAGATATGAAAATGTCTTCAAGTCAGTTTGCACAGATGCTGGCAAAGAAGTGGCTCGCTCTAAGAAGGTTACCGATAATGAGGGGAAGGAGTTTACGCTCTATCTTGCTCCAGAGCCGATTAAAGGGAAACCTTTAGATAATACCAAGATGTTTGGCGGTCAACTACAATACCTCTATAAAGAGGTAGAGACTGCAGCCAAGAGTGGCAAAAACATGGATGGCAAGAAGAAACAGGAAGTTCCTCGTTTCAAAAAGTCACGAGGGGATTTTCGTCCACGACGGTTCACCAGAGGAACCAGACCGAGTTCAAACTTCGGTCAAGGGTTTCGGGGCCGGGGCGCTCGCCCAGGCTGGACCGACAACACCGCACGGCCAATAGGCCGAGGGTTCAACTCGTCGAGACCTTTCCCCAGGGGCGGGTCCAAGTAGAGGTCCAAACACAAACTTTACAAGTCCCTGAAGCCTCTAAAAACACACAAACTGTAAGCAACTTTGTGGCTGGTAATATTAGTAATCATATTTCTGAGTGGCACAAAATTACTAGTGACCAAGAAATTATAAAAATAGTTAGGGGTGTTCACATTCCCTTTACACAAATTCCTGTACAAAGTATAATACCTTTTCCATATAACATTCAACCAGTTGAACGAGACGCACTAACTAAACAGGTACATAAATTCTTTGAGAAAGGAATTATACAAAAAGTGACACACTGTTCAGGACAGTTTATTTCAAACATTTTCTCGAGACCGAAGCCTAATGGTGATGTTCGAATGATCCTGGATTTAACAATCCTTAATAAAAGGGTGGAATATCGACATTTTAAAATGTTCTCTCTAGATACGGCACGAGATCTGATTACACCAGATGCGTGGATGGCTAGTGTTGATTTACAGGATGCATATTATACGCTTCCCATAATGGAACAATACCGAAAATTTCTTCGATTTATTTGGGATAACCAACTCTATGAGTTTACCTGCATGCCGAATGGCTTAGCTTGTGCGCCACGTTTATTTACTAAATTGCTTAAACCTGTTTTCTCGGTAATGGCGAGGAAGGGTCACATAATGTTTCCATACATAGATGATTCTTTTATTATAGCATCAACACAAATTGGTTGTGTGAATGCAGTTTTGGATTTATGTGCATTACTCACTAAATTGGGGTTTTATGTACATCAACAAAAGTCAGTGTTTAAACCAACAAAACAACTCAAATGTTTAGGGTTTATTCTGGATACACAGTCCCTTACAGTGTCGATAACAGAACAAAAACTAATTAAGTTTATGACTACAGCGACTCAGCTTATTAAGTTATCAAAGCCAAAAATTAGACAGGTTGCTGTTCTTATTGGCATAATGACCTCATATGCACCTGCTGTGTTATATGGGAAGGCCCATATTAAGTCGCTAGAAATAGATAAAAATTTAGCGTTAACACGAACTAAAGGCAATTTTGAGCGAAAGATGTTTATTTCGCAAGAAGGGTTACAGGATATTGGATGGTGGATGCAACATATAGCAAGTTCACCAAATCCAATCCGCATGGCGGAACCTAATACAGTAATTACTACTGATGCTTCGTTAGAAGGTTGGGGAGCTCATCGAGATGGGGTCACAACAGGAGGTAGATGGCTTGATGATGAAAAATCAGACTATATTAATGCACTAGAATTGCGTGCTATTTATCTGGGCTTACGTAGTTTAGTAAAGATAAATAAATCACAGGTTAGAATACTAACTGATAATACTACTGCCATGGCATATATTCGTAACATGGGTGGAACCAAATCAAAGTCTTGCAATCAGTTATCTAAACTGATTTGGAACTGGGCACAGGCTCAACAAGTCTGGCTGACTGTAGCGCATATTCCAGGGTCACAAAATACACTTGCAGATTATAAAAGTAGAAATTTCCATGACCATTTAGAGTGGTCTCTCTCTACACATTTGTTTAACTTCGTTTGTGAAAAATGGGGTACACCTGAAGTTGACTTATTTGCATCACGAAATAATAACAAGTTACCCTGTTATGTTTCTTGGCATCCTGAACCGGATGCTTGGAAAGTAGATGCGTTTGCTATTACCTGGGAAAATAATTATTTTTATATTTTCCCACCATTTAGCATTATCAGCCGAGTAGTGAGAAAAATCGGCTTGGAAGGGACACATGCGATACTGGTGGTGCCCGATTGGGACACGCAACCTTGGCTGCCAGCAGTTTCACAACTGGCAAAAGATCGTATACGATTCCCAAGAAAACTCGGGAATCTGACGCACCACGGACCGCTAGTGGTTCACGGCGACGTGTCAACGACGCCCCTATTGGCATTCCTTTTCTAAGGAAGCAGCTACAGCAATTTGGATTGGACAGAATTACTGAGGATAGGATAGTATCGGATGCCTGGAGGCCAGGAACTGTCAAAATGTATACAACCTATTTAAAGAAATGGGGTGTACATTGTTTGTTAATGAAAGTTAAGCCAACAAATCCAAAGATTTCACAAGTAGCTCGGTTTCTTCGTTCTCTAGAGGATGAAGGACTTTCCTTTGGATCGATTAATGCGGCGAGGTGTGCGTTATCAATTATATTACCTAGAATTGATGGCGAAACAGTTGGAAAACATCATGTTATTTGTTATTTACTTCGTTCAATTTATCAAAGGAATCCTCCAAAACCAAAGTATAGTCGGTTTTGGGATGTTTCTATAGTATTTAAGTTGTTTCAGGCTTGGCCTCACAACTCGTGGTTAGATATAAAACAGTTAGGTTTTAAGGTCGCGGTCCTGTTATTGTTAGTAACCGGACACAGAGGACAGACGATTGTTGCTTTATCCTTAACTGGATTAGAAATAGACAAGCAACAAGCTACGTTTGATTTAGAAAAATTGCTTAAATCGAACACGTTAGGTGACCCTTTATCAACGGTTCACTTAGACTGTTTTCCGAATGATCGGAAATTATGTGTTGTGTCGGCCATACGGGCTTATATATACAAGACAAAGGATTTACGTGCATCACAACAACTATTAGTGAGCTTTATAAAGCCACATAAGGCGATTTCACGAGACACACTTGCCAGATGGACAATTACGGTGTTGAAATTGGCTGGAGTGGATACGAGTAAATACTCTTCCCACTCAACTAGAGGAGCCATGGTCTCCAAGGCACGGGTGCTTGGTATTTCTGTGAAAAGAATACTAGCGCATGCAGGCTGGAAGACGGCTAAGTCGTTTGCAAAACATTATAATAAACGACTAGAAAAGCCTACCGGCGTTGCAAAGCGTCTTCTCGCCAACTAACAAGAATAGGTGAGAACAAAAATTTAGAATGTTATAATAATAAGAAAGAATGATATTAAGGATAAAAATGAATTATGTAAAGGTCTCCCTAGCCTGAGGCTAGCCTGAGGCTGTTTACCGAGGTAAAATAGTATAGTTATACGAGTCTTACCTTGGTACAGATGATGGATAACTGTTGTTTTACCGAGGTATAAGCCTCGGATAGATGTGGGCTAGGGCCCTCCCGCCACACCCTGCCACATCTATTCCGTTGGTGTACCTTTTCGGTAAAGTAATAGTATCCATTGTTTGAAAGTCATTTTTATCCTCAATAAGTAGGTTAAGATTGCTGGTACCGGACGTGCTTACCTCTCCCTAGCCCACATCTATCCGAGGCTTATACCTCGGTAAAACAACAGTTATCCATCATCTGTACCAAGGTAAGACTCGTATAACTATACTATATATAATGACAGTTCAACACAGTATTGGTCTAGAGATTGATGCGGAGCCTAGCTTTAACCTGTGCAAAGCACGGGTTAAAGCTATATTTTATTTATTTTTATTGAGGCTGTATTTATACTATCCATAGCATATAAGCGCGGGTACCCAGGCTTGTTTTCAATGCTGGCCAGTTGTAGTGTTGGTGTTATCTTACCACACAGTAGCTGCTGATAAGTAATTTGATTGCCTGCATTTCAGTAGCAGATAGATAATTGGTTGGTATAGTTAGTAGCCTATGTTAGTTTTTTTTAATTTTCTTGGCATATATGTATTTTATTTTGTTCTACTCTTATTACTAGACTAGCCTACTCCTATTTACATATCATAGGCTTGTACATAGCTGTGTGGTGTGTTATCTGGCTACTTTTGACATGCCCTATATATAATACATACACTATTGATATCAACCGACTGTTCCCTTTCCAGCCTAGTAAAGTCCCGACTAGCAGCCTCAGGCTGGTAAATGACTGGCGACGGCTGGCCGGTGACAAGGAGAAGCTGAAGTACCTGCTGGACGTTGGCGCTGAGAGGCTGCGCCACATATTCACGACGGAGATCAGCGGCGGCCTGCTGGGCGACATGCTGCGGGTTTTGCTGAGTCACACCCCGGAACGCGCTGCCGAGGTGGCCGGCGTCCTAGACGCAATGTCGTCTGCCAAGCGCTTCAAACTGGACCTCCAGATGCTGAGCAGCGAGGAGAAGAGGACCTGCCACGAGCTCTTTGTGAAGCTCTCTGCAGAGGCTTGTTTGGGGACGAGTAGGAATAGCGGCCCCGTCGAAGGTTCTAGCCCCGTTGGAGAAGTGCGGTTGATATTAGGTGGAAGTGGCAAAACTGCTTCCTTGGAGGAGGAGGAGGTAAACAAGTTAATTCCGCTATTTCAAGTGACACTGTGATGGAACCAGACGATGGGTGGTGCTGTTTTAAGTTATCCGTATATGTTATATGGGGGTATGTATGTAATGTAATTATTATGCACATAGTATTTGAAGTTATGGGGTTAATGTATTTATTCATGCAGTATCGTGTCATATTTCTGTTAATTATTTAGTATTTTCTCACGATTGCTCGGGTAGCAGTTTGAAGTAGATTTGATTTTAAAAATGTTGGTGTGCTTGTCAAAACTCTGACCCCATAGACTTCAGCAGTAACAGGTTCTATTACATTTATGTAATGTGCCCTTCTATATACAGGGATGAAAGTGGTCTCCAACAAAAAAAGGGGAAATTAATCCGAGATTATTACTATTACCACCGACCGCGAATTTCCGCGAAAACGCGGATTCCCCCCCCCCCCCCATAAGATAAGCACTGTCAGGAAATCGCAGAAAAATACCGGAAGTCAGGTTTCAACTATCTTTGTTTTGCCTATATTGTTGCCCATGTCTAACTCGTTCCTGTTTGGGGTTTATGTTCTAGTAACATCTAAGGTTTCGAACTACCCAAGTGTTGTCATATATGTCCTGATTTGTTGGCATTTTGTTTAATGCTAATTTGTCAATATAAAAAATCGCGGAGATCTTTCATCCCTGTATATAGCAAGTAACAAACACCTAATAGGTGCACCAGTATCTAAATTGAATATGTATGTAAGTTCAAATCTAGATGCGTGTTTTGCATTCGAAACTGTGCTGCTTTTATCGGACTATGCCACTTTATTTAGCGACTATAACCTTTTAAACATTTCAAAAAAAATATTTTGTTGAAGATCCAAATAAAGATTTATGCAATCCTTTTTACATCTATTTCCATCAGCACTGTATAGTGGGTCAGTAGACTTGGGTCAGCGCTAAGAACACATGCTGAAGTGCGGGATTGTAGCTAACATATTCCCCAACCCCAACCCCGCCACAACCTCCCACCTTAAAGCTGCATCGTCCAATGAAAACATCAACTTTTCAAATCCAAAACACTTATCTAGATTTGATTCTACATATCTAACTTAGATACTGGTGCACTTATCTAACATTTGTAACCATATAAAATGGAACACGGAGCCAATTTAATAGAACCTTTTAACACAGAAGCCTATTGTGTCAGTTTCGGTGTGCTTGCCAAAATTAATTTTGTGCGTTAGGTCAAAAGTTAGCCATTTCAAATAAGTTACTTCAAACTAAAGTATGGTAGATTATAATGATCAAACTAATATATTTATCTCAGAAAATGACAGAAACTCAAAACCATCGGACTATATTTTCGTGCTAAAGATAGAGCCCTTCCACATTACAACTCCCTAGAGTGAGCTGTCAGTGTCAGTCGTTAAAATGTGTGCGTAGCTCCTATTTTGGAGTATTGCGTGCAATTCTACACCCCCACCCCACCCAACCAGTGTGAGGTTTCTCAGAAATTAGTAGTTTGCAGCTTCTAATTAATATTTAATAGATGAATTCATGTGATATCATATCTTAAAATAAAATGTTTGTTTTATATCAGTCTTGTATGTGTTGTACGTCGGTTGCGTTAAATGGGTATGAGGTACAAGATAGTATTCTTACTTTAATTTGTGTTATGGAAAGCCTACTGCTTACTCATTTGTGCATAAATATCTGATTGTTTCTCATGGACAGTATTTATTGCCGTCTTTCTTGCAATGTTGTCTGCTCCCAGCAACACGGCGCAGACTCGCCCCTGATGACGAGGAAGTGAGCACTAGTATGCTTGTTATTCCACTTTTTCATATTGCTGAATGTGGCTGAGGCAATAAAACGAAGGGCTCTTAGAATAGATAGAAAGTTTAATGACCAACTATGGTTGTTTTAAAACTTTTATTTATCCTCTTTTGCTGTCCTCCCACAAGAGATGCACACTGTGTGGCGCCACCTAACGGTATTGTCACGTTGCTGTTTTTGCTAATAATCGCGGACCAGACAGGATGGCCGAATGAGTTGAGCGTCCGTCTCCTGTTTTGGGATATCGGGGGGATCCAAACCCATGGGTTTGTCGGTTCGAACCCATGTCGAGTCAAACCAATGACTTAATAATTGATACTTGTCGCTTCTTAGCCAGGCGATCAGCATTAATAGGATAGGGCAAGTACTGCTTGGCTTAGTGTCAGGATAATGTGACTGAGTGGGACATCAGTTCATGGTACTGGGAGCTTGGTCTCCAAGTGGGGAAGCACTATGAAGTTGCCAGGAGTGCACACCGTCACAAGTCAGTACCCGTCCTAATATGACCTTAGATGTTGATAGGACGTAAAACAACAAACAAGCTAACAATCGCAACCGATTCGAGCCTACACTTCTGCCATTCGGAGATTATCCTTCGAACCATGAGTATGACTAGGATTCTTACTTCATCTTCCGGATACCGGAAGTTAAGTATCCGGGGAGAGGACAATCCGCGCAGCCCGGAAGTAGCTTCAGTAAACAACTCGGCAGCGAAGGAGACAGATCGAGTTGGAGGAGGGGATAATTTAAAGGTAAGTTTGACAAACGAATGGAAAATTCATTTGTTTTCGGTCTAAGAAAAATATTAGACACCCATTGGCCTGGACAATTTTCCACCACTTTTAATACTCTCTTCTCTATTAAAGAGTTTACTTCCTCCAAAACAAATCTCTTCAAATGTTCATAATTTATCAGTTTATTTAATTCTGTCAAATCTAGAATGCTTCTAGAGTTGACAGAATTAAATAAACCGGTAAATTATGAACATTTGAAGATGTTTAATTTGAAAACAGCATTATAGTTGATAGAGCAAGGGAAATTGGATGGCGAATGCAGATTTAACAGATGCATATTATTCAGTGCCAATATTGAATTCCTATAAGAAGATCCTAAGATTCCAGTTAGACAGGAAGTTACTCGAGTAAAATGGGCTGTTACCATGGCCACGTATTTTCACAAAATTGTTGAAACCCATATATATGCAGAATTGGCAGAGAAGGGGCTGATAAGGTTCCCCTATTTGGATGATAGTTTTGTAAACTAGCAATTTCACGATTGGAAGAGAGTTTCAAGAAAGTAGGTTTTAAAGGGACCAGCTATAGCTCGCTGGGACACTGCGCGTACTCCGACAAATGCTCTCCAAGCACAATCTTGTTTAGTTTTTATGTTTAAATGAACCAAGTATGTGTGGGGAGAGTATGGGACCAGGGCACTGCTAGTCTGAACTGCAAAGGCAGTTTGTTGTCTTCAAAATGGCCGCCCCCATAGGCGGCGGCCATTTGCAATGCAAAAGCTGCGCTGTGATTGGCTGAAATTGCGGTTCTCACCAGCAACAAGATCAGAAGGATTTGCTGAGCCTGTTACCGGCGAGCACCGCTATTTGACAATACCACTATCATATTTAACAGAATTACATGCAATAAGTGAAATTTCATGAAATTAACCCTAAAATCGAACTGATATTAACACCACATTGGCGGCGATATTAATAAGACAAATAAGTGTTCACACTTCCTGTCTACCATTCGCCCCAAGTGGCACAAATCTGAACTATTCCGAGTTCGTTTGTTTTCCACGCGGCGGATAGCTGGCGACTTTAAGAAAAACCAGAACTCAGTACTAGAACCCATGAGAAAGCTAATGTTTTTGGGGTTTGAGCTAGATTCGGAGAATGCAGATTAAAGGGACCAGCTATAGCTCGCTGGGACACTGCGCATAAACAATCTTGTTTAGTTTTTATGTTTAAATGAACCAAGTATGTGTGGGGAGAGTATGGGACCAGGGCCCTGCTAGTCTGAACTGCAAAGGCAGTTTGTTGTCTTCAAAATGGCTGCCCCCATAGGTGGTGGCCATTTGCAATGGAAAAGCTGCGCTGTGATTGGCTGAAATTGCGGTGCTCGCCGGCAACAAGATCAGAAGGATTTGCTGAACCTGTTACCGGCGAGCACCGCTATTTGACAATATCGCTATCATATTTAACAGAATTACATACGCAATAAGTGAAATTTCATGAAATTAACCCTAAAATCGAACTGATATTAACGCCACATTGGTGGCGATATTAATAAGACAAATAAGTGTTCACACTTCCTGTCTACCATTCGAATTGTCGAATCGACGAATGTAAACTAAACAAATCGCCGCTGTCGCTGATTCGGCAGGATGTGCGCATGCGCCAAAAAGTGGCTCGGGTGACCAGAGTCGATTAATCGATTAAGCCCCAAGTGGCACAAATCTGAACTATTCCGAGTTTGTTTGTTTTCCATGCGGCGGATAGCTGGCGACTTTAAATTGCCAGTAGAAAAGATGCTAAAATTAATAGAAGAGGTGTTAGGAGAAGAAACGCATAAAAGTAGGATTAGTGGGATAGCTGGATTAGTGGGCCCAATGGTGACATATGCACAAGTACATTTTAAGAGGAGTAGATCAGACTTTGAGAGTGAAATGTGGATTTCTCAGCAAGTGTGATATATGCGTAATAGACGTCTAGACGTCTGTAATATATGCAAATGAGATGACATCACATGACTAAGTGTGCCGGAGGTCTAGACCCCTCTACAGGGAATAAAGCATTCAGTATCCTGAAGTCAAAGTGTTCAGACGTACTTTCACATGGTGTCAGATGAGGAAGAATGCTGCCCGCTAATACACTGCCGGGTTTGCGGCCGCCTGGTCAGCTTGTCCTCAGCAACAACGCAAGATCGAACTGGAAAACATGGATCAGAGCATATGACATATACACCACTGCTGCAGGTGTCGTATTGAAGACAGAACGAGTGCAATGCTGCATCTTTCTTCACATCGCTGGTGAAGAAGCGCAAAACGTTTTCGCCAATATGTCCATCGCGCTCGCTGACCGAGACAGGATCGGACCACTCACAGAAGCATTCCAGACATATTGTGTAGGCAATGGTGCTTTTAGGCCCATTGCTTCAGACTACCAACAAAGACAGTGTCGTGTAGCTGTGGTTCACCAGGGAGAAACTCCCTGGTAACCAAATGAAGCAGCATTAACAAGTTACTGTGAGTTTGCTCTACCACAGACAAGCAAGCAGAACGGCAATATCTGAATGGACAGATTGGAGGACAGGGCCCGAAGTGATGGCCCACAAATGCACAGATGCCTGGAAAGATGGCACTCGGATGCCTCGAGGCACAGACACGACAGCACAGATGCACAGATCGTCGACAGAGACGAACGGCTGTAATGAAAACGGCCAGGATGAAGACGCGCAGAAGGTCAGGCCAGCTAAGCAACAGGTGAGGCAGCGAGCAGTGAACACGGAGCACCGAGATGCAAGCATCAGATGCCAGGCCACTGATATTGATATATAATTCCATCATAATATTGCTATGGACTAGTTATTAGTGATGGTAATTGTTTTGTCAATGGAAAGAAAATACAACTGAATATGTATTATATGACATGTAGCATATACGTTTGCATACATAAGGTTGTCCACATACTGTATGCTGCTATCCAAGCACCGCCATGGCGGCGCGAGGCCACGTCACGAAAGAATAAGGTTTAAATCAGTGAATGCAACAAAGTAGCAGTTGTTAGTCTTTGTTACGGCTGCATACTCCAACATAAAAAATATATATACATATATTAAAAAATGTTACTGTAAAGATCAAAACCACTATATTGTAGGATGTCAGAGTCATTGTGTATTTTTATTGTGTCATTATGGACAATGTGTTCTGTGGAGGCTAAGCAGCCGGATAGTTCAAAGGACTTCACTGCCATAGGGCGCTCGGACACTCGCTAAACCTGTGGTTTAAGTTAAGTGCTTGTATATTTTATTGTATTACTGTATGATGAATGAGTAAACCTGCTATGTTTTATGGGGATTTTGAAACATTTCATGTCTCAGAAATACTTTGAGGGGGGGATGTGATATATGTGTAATATATGCAAATGAGATGACATCACATGACTAAGTGTGCCGGAGATCTAGACCCCTGTACGGGGAATAAAGCATTCAGTATCCAGAAGTCAAAGGAAGGGTTAGCAGACATTAATTGGTGGCTAAGGAACTTAGATAATAGTAAGAAAATTAGGAGAGACGACCCACAGGTGGAATTATTCACAGATGTGTCTAAATCAGGATGGGTGGCCCACACCGACACAACTGAAACTGGTGGGCGTTGGCATCCAGATGAGCTTATGCACATAAATGTTCTAGAGTTGAGAGCCATATATTTTGGACTAAAAAGCCTTTGTAGATTCAAGAATGTTCACATAAGAGTGAGAACAGATAGTACAACAGCACTAGCCTATGTCAAGAACATGGTAGGAACCAAATCGGAAGATTGTTTAAGAGAAACATTCAAGATTTGGGATTGGGCGCAAGAGCATGGGAACTGGCTGTCGATCATGCACATACCAGGAGTAGAGAATGTACTGGCGGATCTAAGATCCAGAAGGTTCAGGGATCAACTAGAATGGAGCTTAAGTGAAGACATTTTTGAGGAAATTTGCGACAGATGGGGCACTCCTGAGATAGATATGTTTGCTTCAAGACTAAATGCTAAACTAGGAAAATATGTCAACTGGGAGCAAGAACCAGATAATTGGAAAACTGATGTATTTTCGTTCAAATGGAAAGATGTGTTCATTTATTGCTTTCCGCCACTCAGCCTAATACCGAGGGTCGTGAGGAAGATTGGAAGGGATCGGCCCCAGGCGATAGTGGTGGCTCCAGACTGGCCAGCACAACCATTGCACTCACTAAGAGGAATGGAGGGAAGAGAAGTGATGGCATTCCCAAGGCAAGTTGGCAACCTGAGTGGAGCAAGCAACCCAGGTGGAGAGGGGGTACAGCAAAATCTAGAAAATATAAAATTAAAGGAATACCTCTTCTATCTAGGACACTGGAAGGTTTGGAGATAGATAATAAGACATTAAGTTATTTTCAAGACACTTGGAGAAATTTAACAAGAAAAGGTTACCTCACTCATATTAACAGCTGGGCGATATGGGCCATAGAAAGAGGCATCAGTGTATTAAATCTGAGGATGGCAGAGGTGTTGAAATACTTAAGCATGTATTTTGAGACAGGTATAGGCTATGGTGCAATTAACATGGCCAGGTGTGCATTGAGTGTAATTTTGCCAAGAGGAGAAGGTAACACAGTGGGGGAACACTACCTAATAAGATGGTTTTGTAAGAGCTGTCATAAGAGGGGTCCCCCCCCCCCTCAACCTAGATACAATAGTTATTGGAGCGTGAATCATATGCTAGATTGGATCAAGAAGTTAGGAAACAATTAAGCACTAAGTTTAAAGTTGTACAAATTAACATTGGTGTTGCTACTAGTATCCTCACAAAGGGGACAAACTATTTTAAGTTTGTCGATTAATAGAATGAGGTTTGAGGAGAAGGCAATTGTGTTTAAAATGAAAACATTATTGAAGCATAATCAGTTGGGTCAACTGTTGGACTCAATATGGTTTCATACTTATACTGAAGACAGACGTCTGTGTGTTGTAAGGACTATTAAAAGATATTTAGTAAGAACAGCGGAGTTAAGAAAACAAAATAAACAGTTATTGATTTCGTATATTGGGCCTCATGGCCTATATGTAGAGCGACGCTAGCGAGATGGACTTTGAGTGCGATGAGGCTAGCAGGTATTGATACCGAGAAGTACAAAGGCCACAATACTAGAGGAGCGTCTGCATCCTCAGCAAAGGCGTTGGGAGCAAGTCTGAATGCTATCATGCGTAATGCCTCCTGATGAGATAGTAAGAGTTTTGCCAGATACTATCACAAGACAACAGAGAATCCAGGAGAGGTACAAAGACTTTTTATTAACAATTTAAATTGAACAAGTTGTATTATTGAAGAAATAATCCAGTATCCGGAAGATGAAGTAAGAATATTTTAGTAAAACTAGACTTACCTGGAAGTTGAAGTATTACTAAGATTCTTACGAATCTACAGATACGAAGGTAAGGATCAGGGCCCCACCCTACCCACACCTAAGGATAAGATACAAAAATATTACTCGAGTATAAACAACAAATATAAAATCACAACCAGGTGGGGACAGGGTAGGTTCGCTGATTTATTTTTAGTACGGTTAGGTTTTTTTATTTCCCTCCAACTTCGAATACTGAAGCTACTTCCGAGCTGCGCGGGATTATCCTCTCCCCTGATCCTTACCTTCGTATCCATAGATTCGTAAGAATCTTAGTAATACTTCAACTTCCAGGTAAGTCCAGTTTTTCTCAACTATCCCTAGCGTAGGCCTAATCAACCTACCTGCGCCTACCTGTGTATGTGGTATTTCACTCGGGAGATCTGTACAGCTCACTATATTATCTACCAGTGGCAGTAAAACCGATATTGAAAATTGGTTAGGGCTGTACCCACGGTTACCGAGAGGTAATATTATGGCACTTGCCGAAGCTGGCTGTTATTGTGCATCATGTTGACTGGGAGCAAGGACCAAACTAAATAAAACCTGTCTGGTAAGTTGTTTTTGGTTGTATTCACGGTTACCCAGCAGTTTGAGCTGTAAATATGTGGATAAGTTGCATTGTTCTCTGTGGCAGATTGGTTAGAGTGTCTGACTTTTTTCCAGGTCGGACTCCTAATCTGAAGGTCGGTGGTTCAATTCACCCGTGCCCCCCATCTCTGCCAATTTGGATTTCCACCACTGTGTATGACCTACAGCGTCATCGAAGGCCAGTTTCTCTCATACCATGTCTATGTGGTGTGGGAGGTTAAAAATCCC
The DNA here is from genome assembly GCA_030323885.1 of Branchipolynoe longqiensis. Taxonomy (NCBI): domain Eukaryota; kingdom Metazoa; phylum Annelida; class Polychaeta; order Phyllodocida; family Polynoidae; genus Branchipolynoe; species Branchipolynoe longqiensis. Next base: position 24,810,713 of record CM059198.1, on the reverse strand, counting down.
TTGGGTCGGTAAAAGTGTAGACCTGGGCTTTCTATCGACAAACTGTCTAATGGTGAAAACAAGTCTATTCAGACATCAAGAAAAGAAAACAAATACAGACACCCAGGCCATATGCACCAATCGGAGTTAAGGCCTTAACCGCGGTTTGGGTATCTCCACACGGCTAACTGTGGAAAATTGGTATGCACCAATCGGGGCCAGCGCTAACCGCCCACCGTAACCTAGGCTAAGCTAAACCACCTTTTGATGTGGGGTAAGGGCTTACCCGGTCCGATTAGTGCGGTGGCCGCCGATAAAAAACAGATACATACAATAAGTGAAATCTTATCATTAACTAAATGCGAAGCATATTAATGCTGCTGCCGTAGCAGCGGCGATATTAATATTTTCGAATCGACGAATTAAGTAACAAATCGCCCCGCCGCGCGACTGATATCCAACTCAGTCAAGTAAAATGGCCGCCGATCGCGAATTAGCCCAATCATTATGCAGTATATTGACAGATTTACATAGGAATAAGTGAAATTTTCAAATTACCTAAGAACCGATATTAACCCGAATGGCGCGTATTCATTCGCGACTGAGGGAATTCCCAAATCTATAAAAAACCCGGTCACTATCGCCCCGCTAAAACATTGGCGATACCAGTTTATCTTTTCCGACCCCCCCTACCGAGATAGTTAACCGAGACCTTACTCCGGTTATCCATTGATAGGCCTGATGAACAAGTGCCTAGAACTAGCTGAGGTTATTTCGGAGTATAAGCCTGATATCATCACATTAACAGAGATTTTAGATAAAAATCGAAGCATGGGGACCCAGAACATCATGAACTAGCAATTCAAGGCTACGATCACTCTACTAACATTGATGGACGACCCAGAAGGGGAGTCATTCTATACACAAGATCACATCTGAATATATGTGTAAAGGAAATTCCAGGACAAGACGCCTTTGAAGAGTCATTATGGTGTCAACTGAACTTGAAGGGTGCAAACAAACTCCTCCTGGGTGTTGTGTACAGATCTCCAAACTTCCCAAAGGAGAACCATGACCATCTGAGGACCCTGATGAAGAATGCCAGTGAGTTAGGGACAAGTAATATCCTTGTCATAGGGGACTTTAAAGTTGCATAGTCCGATGGTTTTGCGTTTTGGTAATTTTTGTGAGATAAATATATTAAATTGATCGTTATAATCTACCTTATTTCTGGTTAGAGTAACTTTGATTTTAAATGAATAAGTTTTGAGTAATTGGAAATTCAAACATGTAAACTTAGTTTTGGCAAGCACGCCAAAACTCTGACACACACCATAGGCTTCAACAGTAATGGGTTTTATCAAATTGTCTCAGTGTTCCCTTCTATGTGGCAATAAATGCTTAATATATGCATCAATATCTAAGTTAGATATGTAGAGTCAAATCTATGTAATTGTTTTGGTCTTGAAAATTTGATGCTTCATCGGACTATGCAGCTTTAACTACAGTGAGATTAACTGAAAGTTGGGATGACGCCAAACGACATAACAAATCCAGCTACAGCATTTGTTGATACACTTGTACTTACATCAGCATATAATGGATCCAACACACTACCAAGCAAACCAGCCGAATACGCTAGACCTAGTGATCACCAACGAAGAGGGTATGGTGGACAATGTGGCCTTAAGCGCACCTGTTGGCAAGAGTCATCATATGTGTATCACATTTGATTTCATGTGCTACACCGAACGACCAGCAAAGAGAACAAAGTTCCAGTACCACAAGTGAAACTACACATCTATGAGAGAAGACGCTCCCACACTGAACTGGAATCAGAAAGGTACAGACCTGGATGAAATGTGGCTCAGTTTCATGAACAATATTAAACTCCTGGCAGACAGCCACATTCCTAAGTCGAAACCACACCAGATAAACAGACCTATATATATATGACAGCCAAGGCCAGAGATAAGGTAAAGACAAAGAACAAGATGTTTTGCATGTGGCGCAGAACCAGAGATGGTAACGACTACCGAGTGTACACCAAAGCTAGAAACCTGGCCAAGTGGGAATGCCGGAAAGCAGAGAGGGAGTTTGAGAAAAAAACTTGCCAGGGAATGTAAGAAAAGCTCAAAGGTGTTCTACCGATATGCAAAATCAAAGATGAAGACAAGATTCGGAATTGCACACCTCACCAGAGAAGATGGTAGTCTCACCGCCACAGATAAGGACAAAGCAGAAGTGTGAAATAACTTCTTCTCTTCCGTTTTTACGAGAGAAGGCATAGCCAACATGCTGAATACCCCAGATACCAAAACAGATGTGATCCTGAAAGATACAGATTTTACCATAGACGAGGTAGCTAAGAAGTTATCCAGGTTGAACCCAAACAAATCTGCAGGCCCCGATGGAGCTTCCCCGAGGATATTGAAAGAACTACACACTGTAATAGTTGAACCCCTGTACAATATATGCAGAAAATCAATCGACCAAGGGAAACTACCGAGAGGCTCGAGGCTATGTGTCCCCAATCTTCAAGAAAGGCGACCGTCATCAGGCTAAAAATTACCGACCGGTCAGTTTAACCTCAGTCGTATGCAAGACTCTGGAGTCTATAATACACAACAAGATCATGCACCATCTCATCCAGAACCAACTATTGACAAAATACCAGCATGGTTTTGTCAATGGTAGATCTTGTGTAACCCAGATACTGGCAGTTCTAGATAAATGGACAGAAGCACTAGATAATGGCAGTAAGATAGACTCGGTATGCCAAAGCATTTGACTGTGCCCCATGAATGCCTACTCATGAAGATGAGCTTCGGCATTACAGGGAAACTATGGAACTGGATCTAGGATTTCCTCCAGGCAACAATCCAGTATGTAGTCATCAATGGTGTGAAGTCACTGGCAGCGTCAGTGTTAAGTGATATTCCGCAAGGAAGCGTTCTGGAGCCGCTACTGTTTATATGTTTCATTAACGACGTGCCCAAGGTCATCCAGGCATTCATCCAGATGTTTGCGGATGATACAAAGTTGTATATGGAGGTTAACGGCCCTGAAGAGCAACAGGCTCTACAAAAAGGCAACACGGCTTGGACACCGATATTCAACAAGGACATGTCACTGATCGAGAGCGTACAGAGACGTGCCACAAAGTTATCACCAGCCATAAAGGATCTCCAATACGAAGAACATCTTAGGATACTCAACCTACCCAGCTAATGCTATCGAAGGGCCAGGGGAGACATTATAGAAACGTTCAAACATATGACTGGAAGATGTGCGGTTGATGCTAGCTACCTGAAACTGGACAACAGTAAAACCAGAGGTCACAAATACAACCTGAAGAAGGAACAAGTAAGAAAACCAGTCAGTCTACAATAACAGGATAGTGAATGCCTGGAACTCACTGCCAGACCATGTCGTAGAAGCACCTTCCATCAATGCCTTCAATGGTAGACTCGATAAACACGGCGATATTGCATACATCCGGTACTCGATGGTTATAATCCGAATAAGTCAGATATTGACAGGCCTCGGCCTGATACAGACTTCTAAGCCTAACAAAATCAGAAACGTGTGAGTATGAGTATAACAACTCCTTGCCGTTTATGGGCACCAGGTGGCAGGTGGCTCTTTGAGCACACCTATCGGATAAAGTGTTAAGCTTCACTGATGTTTCCCTCAGATGGCGCCACTATATCAGTTTGTGGACGTGCACCCAAAAGAGTAAGCGGGGACAACTGGAACCTGACGGCGGCGAGAAAAAGAAATGTTATTTTGTTTCACCGATTATATCATTTGGTTGTTATCGCTGACATAAAATTCCACAGTTGGCCCCGCAGCCCTGTATCCCCTACAGGGCTGCTGAACGACCCTATAGAAAAGGTATTCCGGAGGGTAATATACTACATAGGGGCCTATATTGCTCAAACAATTCTCCATCATAGCCCGCTACATTGTTGAACTCATGCACATTAATAACATTTAAAATTTGAATGGAGAGAATCCAGTGGCCGCTATCTTGGTATGGTGGCATTTTCTCACACTTCATGAACTTAGTTAGTCAATATAGGTCAACATTGTGCACTTGAACCACAATCTCTACAGCTTGTTTATAGTTGTTCATCATACCAAAGCCGGTTTTGCTGGGATTCTATATTTAAAAATAAGCAGTATGTATGTATGTATGTATGTATGTATGTATGTATGTATGTATGTATGTATGTATGTATGTATGTATGTATGTATGTACGCACGCATGCATGCATGCATGCATGCATGTATGTATGTATAGTGCTTGAATCTGAAATGCTCTTTCCCCTCTGTATACAACGACTATTTGAGACGACAATGTCAGTCTAAATAAATGAAAGTGCCTAAATGTATGTACGATAATTATATAGACGGTAGTAATATATCATCTAAATTCTCCTATGCATTAAGAAAAGTGGTCTTCTTATAATTATAATTATTATATATATGGTATATATTCTACCATTAAAATGATTATCATATTTACTCTTTATCCAGGTTTTACTAATCATCTTCAGTAAATGCGCGGGGGCGCACACACATACGTGAGATTTGGTGTAACTATCAAACATATAGTATAGCATACTTATATAGACATGTCATGGGATTCAACCCCCAGGTTCGAATCCTGGCTGAGTAAAATCCCTATGGGTTGTTAGCTGGCATTTACACGCGGTATTACAAGGATATGGCAAGGATTAGTGGAATGCAGAAGTCCAGGGGTTTGTAATTGACATTTCCCCCACTTAATCAATAACTGTGAAAGACAAAAGAAAACTGAGTGTTACGTCTAAGGAAATTGGCTGAGAATGCCTACAGTCATAGACCCTATAATACTAAGACAGCTCACTTCCTATCTCTCCCATGATAATGTAAATTTCGCAGTGCCACCTTGTGGTGGGTTTGATCAGCCCGACTGCGGGTTGGTGTTTTACATGTAAACACATACAATTATATTATACATGAGATAGGTATGTATGAATACACATCAATATGAAATTGCTATGAACAAATACACATCATCATCACCATCGTCACACATCTTTCACATTCATATATACATTTATACATATAATATAGCAACTGTTTAACCAAAAGAACAGCCTGCGCACCAAGTGGTGGGTTTGATCATTTTGATTACACAGTACAGGCTGATCGAGTGAGCCGTCTTAAGCCGTGTTCACACACACAACTTTAGGCCGAACTAGATAAGGCAAACTAAATGAGGCGAACTATGTCGTGTCCACACATGCAGTATTCTCAGGGCGGTTTAAGGCGGAAATCGATATCTGCGCATGAGCAAGTCCATACTAACCAGCGCTAGTTTCGGTTAGTCGACATCGGCATGAGAGAGTGTGGGTTTGACCTAGATCTGTTTCGACTGAATCGTATTGTTTTGGAACGGTCAAAACCTCTGCTGGGCAGTGAAACCCTAAAAATAAATGATGAAAAAAATATCTGCGCACAGCTAGCAGTTACATAGGGCAAATTTACCGGAAAGTCAACAAACTCAGGTCTCGACTTTGACGTCCTTAATTCGCCTCATTTAAACGGCTACCGTCCACACAAGCTAGATGGGCTGACTTAAGCTAGTTCGCTTCATCAATACTACCTCACGACGTGGTTTACTTGAAGCGAACTAGCCCTAATTCGCTTCAGCATCGCGTCCACACGGCGAATGTGAGCCGAACTAGACAAGGCAAATTAGTTGAGGTGACTTAAAGCCCGTGTGTGAACACGGCTTTAGTATTATAGGGTATTTTATAGTATATTTCTGACCGTTTTGCACTGGTCTCCCACCTCCCAGATCGATAGCGGCTCGATGGCACAGGGAGTGCGGAGTCTCGAAATCTAGGGGCCAAACTTCCTCAAAATATCTATTAAAATATGGCAGAAGGATGGTGATCAAAAGTGTTATGTGGCATACATGGATTGTTCAAAACGTCCCTACAATTATATTACCATGGCTTAATTGATCCGTGTGCTCTTTGAATTGCTATTGGCAAGTTAATTTCAAACTGAAAACAAGTCACCACCTCACGTCAGAGTGGTGTGCGAGCACGCGCCGCCATACACTGATTGCCGCAGCTTTCTCATTAGTCGGGAGGGAACCTGCGGATCTCTAAGTTGGCTAGTGGATACTCCGTATCCAGCTCGCAATAGTTATGAGTTTACACTGCACCAGTTCGCCAGTTAGAAATAGTAGCGCTTGGTCCAATCTAAATTCAAGATGGCCTCAACCCCGGAGAGGGCACTAACCGCTGCCCACACTGACCGACTGAAGAATGACGCGCTGTGGAAAGGACGGATGCACTGATCGACAGCTCACACTGCCACCTAGCGAGGAAAGCGGAACCACGGCGGGGGCCGGACCATGCATTATAAACCTATTACGGAATAAACAGTAGTCTTATTTACGTTAAGATCAATACTTGCATTGATGCTTCTATGTAATTAACTTCCTTGTGGACGTAATGTTTTGTACGTGATACGTTCAAATGTATCTTCAATCGTAAAATTGGAAACCGACCGAGTAATTTCTTATGATCATGCATATACTGGTTCCACGGGATTGATGTACAATATGCAAATGACAGCACGGCAATATGGCGAAGTGAGCGATGTATATTTGATGTTACGATCGAGCCCCATTTGCACAGAATTGGCTATTTTTACCCTGTGAAATACTCCATCCGAAGTGTGGCATCGTAGTGGATACACGAGGTAAGTGAAGCAGTGTTATTAGAACGGATGCAAGCCACAAGGAAAGTAGGCAAATTTAGACCTAAAATTTGACGGTCGGAGGGTGTGCTGTGCGCATGGGCCTCGCTCCCGGCCGGAGCCATGTTGTTACGCCTGTTTACTGCAGGAGATCTGAAATTATGTCATATTTTATTGAGTTTTTACTAGTCGCAATCGGAATAGCGTGTTCGTATGCAGCTCTATGCAATTTCGACAGACTGTATTGTGGCTGTCTTAAGTGTTTAATATATGCAATTCGCTGAAAGACATCGCTTGTTGAAACGATCATGGGGGCCCAGCACCACGTAGTAGTTGGCCAAGTCATCTGATCAGTGTCAGTGGACAACTCGACCCAAATAAATCCCAAGACCTTGCCAGTACCACTGGCAGTGCACATCCATAAACACCCATAAAGATGAGGACAGTATGCTACCACTAGCTAAAGTGATACAGGAATAGATCCATAATATAACGCTGTCCCCTGATTGTGGAGAGAACGCACATTGTACCTAACTATGGTTTGTGTTTTGTCGCCAGTTTTGCACTGAACCGACTTGTCAAGCTTGACATTGGGGAGTTCACTGAAGCTGTACAAACTACAACACAGCAGGAAACTTAAGCAGACCCGTCGCTATTTTGCACTAATAGTGACAGAAACCCCACCTAGACATGGTTAAACTTACGAGGTGAATAGGGTGTCCATACTGTGGATTATAATTATCACCCACGTTAAAATTGTGAACCACATTCGATCTTGTCACCTGCCCTGTGTACATCTGATCTGAATTGAAACAAATCCATTATTTTGTTTGACTATCACTATGCCTATGGTCTATCCCAATTAACAGAGAAGGGCTACCCGCTCCTTCCTACATCTGTCGGTCTATAGCTGTATTCACACGGGCAAAATCTAAAGCGATCTACAGAAGGCGATTTATATGAAGCGATCTAGGCACGCATTCACACGGGTTGAGTTTCAAAGTGTGTCGTATTTACACAGGCAGTACTTAGGGCGGTTTAAGGCGGAAGTGGATATCTGCGCATGAGCAAGTCCAGACTAACCAGCGCCAGTTTGGGTTTGTCGACGTCGGCATGAGAGTGTGGGTTCGACCTAGATATGTATGGACTGAATCGTATTGGTTTGGAACGGTCAAAACTTCTGCTGGGCAGTGAAAACCTTAAAATAAATCATGAAAAAAATATCTGTGCACAGCTGGCAGTTTCATAGAGCAAATTTACTGGAAAGTCAACACACTCAGGTCTTGACTGTCACGTTTCCCTCGACTGCGCATGCGTGTGATGTCATAAATAAAACGATTCAGCGTAGATCGGTTCCTGTACACCACCTTGCGAAGCGTTTTACATTAAACGATTTATATGAATCGATTCAGCCAAAAAAACGCCTCAGCCGTGCATTCACACGGCACATGTGAGTCGAACTAGGCAAGTTGATTTATATGAATCGATTTAACTTCCCCGTGTGAATACAGCTTTTTACTTGAACTAGATGTCCATTGATACTTAGCCTTATGATACTAAGGTATAGTCGATAAATGCGTTGTATTGTTTCTCTCTTGCATGATTTTTGTTGTTGTTAAGGTCTAAAACACCGAGCAGCAATATAGCAACATACATGTAACCTAAATATAGAATATAACCGTGTACATACATAGCTTAGATGTACGAATGTGTCTATCATAAGAATTTTCTGGTAATGAAAGGAGCTTATTACACAGTTGAAATTCCCTGTTAGCGGCCAGACACCCGAAAACTAATCCAAGTGACTGATATGCTATTTCAACTTTTATTTAGCATTGCTTTAATTTAAGTTTAAAACCATGATTCTTAATTATATGTTATACTAATAAGTTGTCCTGCTGAATACGGTAATAATAGTGAAACGAGAACTTTTAAGCACACATTATTTACAAGTTTCAGTTTATTTTTAAATACTTTTTTTAAAAATCTTCTGTGACATCAACAATCTACGTATGTGGATTGCATTACGTAAATTACAATGCACGATCGCGATTAGGCTAGGCCGGAATATAGCAATCTAAGTATGTACTTTAGAACAAATTGCACCTAAATTCAAAATCGAATGTATTCATAGAGGCATATTTTTATAACCATAAGTTGCGTTTGCATGCCACGTTGGTTGTCTTGCTGTATGGGGCTTTAATCAACTTGAAACGTCAACGGCCTGGTCTCCCAGTGCAAATGAGCCCACTCATATTGCTGGCTAAGACACGTGTTCAGTGTATGCAGTGTGACTGTGTCTGACACACTGACACAGACATGATGTATACAAAATGCATTTACAGTATCGATTGTGTAGAGAGACGTGCGTGTGTACAGTTGCAGAGTGTGGCAGCCATGGCCACGCGTTCGCCGGTGGGGCCATAAATCTTTGAGTTGAACGCCGTGAGTCAGTGGGTCAGTGTAGTTCATGCTTATAAATGTGCTAGTATCCATCGTACTGGGCGTATATGTATTTGTGGTCTGCCCCTCCTGGTCAGTGTCGGATCTCTTTGAGCAATGCGGAAAAACTAAAGCCCCGTTCACACTGGAGAGTTAAGTCAGCTTAACTAATTCGCCTCCTTTAGTTCGACTCAAATTGGTCGAGTGGACGTGATGTTGGTGCGACTTAGGCATGGGCCGAATCACCAAGTTCGCTTCAAGTAAACCACGTCGCGAGGTAGTATAGATGAAGTGAACTAGCTTAAGTCGGCCCACCTGGCCTGTGTGGACAGTCGCGGTTTACTTGAGGCGGATTAAGCACGTCACACTATATAATATAATTTGGTCTATGAACCGGCTAGAGGTGCACAGATATTTTTTTCATCATTTATTTGTAGGCTTTCACTGCCCAGCAGAAGTTTTGACCGTTCCAAAACAATACGACTCAGTCTATACATATCTAGGTCGAACCCACACTCTCGTGGTGACGTCGACGAACCGAAACTGGCGCTGCTTAGTATGGACTTGCTCATGCGCAGAAATCGATTTCCGCCTTAAACCGACCCAAGTATTGCTTGTGTGGACAGGACGCCTAGTTCGCCTTCTCTAGTTCGCCTTATCTAGTTCGGCCTAAAGTTGTGCTGTGTGAACGGGGCTTATCTGCCCTGCCTGTCTCGCTCCTCCCCTTTCCTACCTATCTTCCTCGACCCCCCCCCCCCCCCCCCCCCCTCCTCCTTCTGCCTTTCTAGTTATATCCCCTTCCGCCTTCTCCCTCCTTCACTTCCGCCTTCCCACCCCCCTTCTTTCTCTCTTTCCCTTCCTTCTCCCCTTCCATTTCTCACCTCCCCTTTCCTTCCGTCCCGTCACCCTTTCCATCCTCCCCCCCCCTCCCTTTCCCCTTTCCATTCTCCTCTTGCCATTTTCATTTTCCCTCACGCTCAAATATAACGTAGCACAATCGGGCGGGTCCTGCCTCATGCTCCTCAGGGCGGTCGTAGGAACGGAATTAATCAACGTTCCGTGCAAAAATGCGATCTCGGGAGAGTGATTTGCGATGCAGTTATTGCCATAGTAACCATTGGTCTGCTTGGAGACTGAACCACTCTCTTGATTCACTCCACTTGAAGAGTTCCAGAAAGCGATTTACATTCATCCCTTCCCTTCAGCCTCTTTTCTCTCCTCCTGGCCATTTCCGAAAACCGGACACCCAAAGCAGTTAATAGCGTGATTAGTATTTTAGAGGTTATTTAGTTAGCTCATATATATATGTATCTATTCTTTGTTGACTTAAAGTTGCATAGTCCGATGGTTTTGAGTTTCTCTCATTTTCTGAGATAAACATATTAGGTTGTTCATTATAGTATATCTTACTTTGGTTTGAAATAACTTTTATTTTAAATCTCAAACTTTTGAGATATTTGAAATGGAAGCATGCTAAATTAATTTTGGCAAGCTTGCCAAAACTCTATCACCATAGGCTTCTGCAGTAACATGTTTGATTAATTGACTCAGTAGTCCCTTCTATGTGCTGGTAAATGTTTAATAAGTGCATCAGTATCTAAGGTAGATATGTAGAATCAAATCTAGATAATTGTTTTGGTTTTGAAAATTGGATGTTTTCATCGGACTATGCAGCTTTAAGTGTGTCGATGATAAGTAAAATATTAGAATTAATTTGGAATGTAGCCAATATTTGTTCACCTGAATAATACATGTAATGTAATAGTGACAAAGACTGGTTAGCTCAGTGTCAGGATAATGTGACTGAGTGGGATAGTGGGTCATGGTGCTGGTGGCCTGGGTTCCAAGTAGGGCAGCACTATAAAGTCACCATGAGTGCCCACTGTCACAAGTTGGTACCCGTTCTGATGAGACCTTAGTCGTAAAACGACAACAACGTAAATCGCCAACAGCCAACCAATCCCAGTCCGGGCCCAGTGGGGCAGCACTTTGAAGTCGCCATGAGTGTGCACTGTCACAACTCGACGGTACCCGTCCTGATATGACCGTAGATGTTTCTAGAACTTAAAACTCCAACAACCAGTCAACCATCTAATATATCGTGGGTTCGAACCAATGACTTAAACATTGATACTTGTCACTTCCTAGCCATGCACTCAGCATTATTAGGAGAGGTCAAGGACTGGTTGATAATGTGACTGAGTGGGATATCGGGTCATGGTGCTGGCGGCCTGGTCTCCCACTGTGGCAGCACTATGAAATCACCATGAGTATGTACTGTCACAAGTCGGTACCCATCCTGATATGACCTTAGATGTTGCTAGGACGTAAAACAACAACAAACAAACAAAATAATCACCTAGAACACACGTGGAGAAAGTAGCCGGATGAAATAGAACGGTAATAATGTGATGGCGGGTTCTCGTTGAGCTGATTACGGGTCTGTCCCACCGTCCCACTCCACCCGCTGCCGCCGACAGCGCCACCACCCGGCCTTCTCGGCAAATCACTGTCTTTAAGTCGCTCTCCCAACTCTGCTACGGTCTTGGCGATCGTCAACAATAGGGGCGGTGCAGCCCGCTGTTTTGCACACCGAACGTTTACGGTAGGATCGGTTTGTCGCTTTTCACCCGTGTGCAGGTGCCGGTGGGTGGGTGTGGAGGTGGGTATGGACGAACATAGGTGGAGGTGGGTATGGACGTGGGTAGGGGAAAAGAGGTGTGTGGGTATTGAGGTATGCACGTGTGATTGAGAGTGTGCTGTGAGACATGGTTTTGGGTATGATCTGAAAAGGGTTCTGAAAGTGCCAATAAATGCATATTTACATACATGTATATACATACATACATGTATACATACATACATACATACATACATACATACATACATACATACATACATACATACATACATACATACATACATACATACATACATACATACAACATACATACACATACATACATACATACGTACGTACTACATGTACATACATATAATTCATACACGACATGCATGCATGCATACATACATACATACATACATACATACATACATACATACATACATACATACAGTAAAACCCCTCTAAATCGACCGACCTTGGGGCCGACTTTAAGTGGTCGGTTTAAAGAGTATGGTTACAATGGTATTTTTGGGACCCAAATAAAGCGATCGATATAGGGGAGTGGTCGATATGTGGAGGTGGTCGGTTAGGGAGGTTTTACTGTACCTAGTTTTACTTTTGATGAAGCATATAAATGAAGTTCGTGCAATCCCGTGCTTTTGAGGCAGCTCTTCGAGCATTGGTACCTGTTCACTAACGATTCATTGCCATGTTTTGACCGATATTTCGTGACCGGTAGGGAGCCCTAATTAATATTCTATCCCAACGGAAACTAAAAGTCTGCCTTATTCTCGCCAGGTTGTGGTAGCGTCTCGGGGACATCGTTTTGTGTTTACCCTTCAGTTTATAATAACCTGTCGGCTTATGTAGTTAAATAATAACTTAGCATTAGTGTGACTTCGGTTCCCTTTCTTTCTTTCTTTCTTTCTTTCTTTCTTTCTTTCTTTCTTTCTTTCTTTCTTTCTTTCTTTCTTTCTTTCTTTCTTTCTTTCTTTCTTTCTTTTATTTTTCTTTCTTTCATTCTTTCATTCTTTCTTTCTTTCTTTCTTTCTTTCTTTTAGTAAAGTGCGCCACATTAAAGCCCCTACTTTGCCCACAGCCCCGAGGCCTCAATCACAATGGGTGTGGGTGTGCACGCAGTTCTCTCAGCCTCATGTCCCACCTGTCAGGATGCGCATCGTTTCCAGCGCCCCATTCCGTGCGCGCAGCACTCTTCACTCTTCGTGCACACGATATATTTGCCCTTTTAACGTTCCTGAATCTCACACTATCTTGTCAATTTCATGCACCTCTCCTCGCCTCTTCCCCTCTTCCCCTCCTCCCCTCCTCCCTTCCTCCCCTCCTCCTCCTTCCCCCCCCCTGCTTCTCCTCCTGTTGGTTTGGAATATTTGAGTTAAAGATAATCTTAAGCTAATCCCCTTTGGTTCAGAGTAACTTTTGTGATAATATTAATAGGTTAACTTTGGAGATTTTGTAAGTCTCCCTCCGATGACAAGACACCTGCTATGTTAGGACAGCATTGGCTTGTATGCAGAGTTGTGGTTGCAGACGTGTTATTTAGGCTGTCTTCTGAGCCTTAGCCATATGGGTTACGGCCTAGCATTAAGTGTGCAATTTCGTAGCAGCTAAAGGAAGGCGTTCCGATACCGTCCTCTTCTGAAATGGTGAATACTTGGATGTGGTTACAGGTGAGACTGTAGTCGTAATTAAGATATGGAAAAGAGAAAAAAATGGGACAGGTTAACCTCGAACCAAACCTGTAATCACTGAACATGCGGTTAGTTATTTACTAATTTAGTCTAACCACCTTCACCAGAACTTGTCATGGGCAGGCAGAACGAACTGAGCGATGCTTTCTCCTTAGCTTCATCTTCATTTGCGCCCTAGGCCATACCAGGACGCGCACACAAGTCGGTACACATCCTGGTATGGCCTAGGGTCTTACTGAGGCGTAAAACTACACCAACCACCCAGCCTCCCCCGGCCCTCTCAGAGGACTGTGGTTGGGCTCTTAGGCTGCCTTTTTCCTTCCTCCCCCCCACCCCCACCCCCACCCATCGGAAGCCAAATCCCGACCACATGGGACCACCTTCAGCAGTGCTCATACAGTGCTTCAGATTTGCAGCCTTCAGCGCACCAATGCGACTGAAAACTCCCCAGAAACAAACATTTGCATCTTTATATTGCATTCTTTCTTTCTTTCTTTCTTTCTTTCCTTCCTTCCTTCCTTCCTTCCTTCCTTCCTTCCTTCCTTCCTTCCTTCCTTCCTTCCTTCTGTCCTTCTGTCCTTCCTTCCTTCATTCCTTCCTTCGTTCCATCCTCCTACTCCCACTTGTCTCCCCTCGTTTACATTTGTTTAATTTAATAAAGGTGAAGAAAAACCAAAACCAAAAACTCACTGATTCCGATCTCCATGTATGTAACTGTCGCTCGCCCACAGGGGTGGGTGGGTGGGGAGAACACGCCAAATGCAATGACAAACAATGCTACAAAAGCCTGCGGGGACCGTTGAGTGCCAACTAATGTAAGATAAGATGCCTTTCTGCCTCCGATGTGTCATTTCTCACCCAAGCCCTTAATGCTACTTGTATAATTCCTCATGTTCAAGTACAGGTTCACCATTTCTCGGCTGGGATGAAAATAAGAAGACAAATTATGTATATATAATTCCCCGCTTTGTTTGGGTTTTATGTCTTAGCAAGATCTAAAGCCATACAGGTGCGCGCTTATCACGCTTTGTAGTGCTTCCCTACTGGGAGACCAGTCTGTCGATAGCGTGACCTGATAATGTGATATCCCACTCAGTCTTATTATCCTAATACTAAGCAAACCAATTCTTGATTTATCCTAGTAATGTAGAGTGCGAAGCTAGTTAGTGACCATTATCAATTTGGTAAGTCGTTAGTTTGACTTGGCCTTGATTCGAACCCACGATCTTCCGCACTGGAAGGCAGTAGGTCACTGCGTCCGGTCAGTGACTCACACAATTTCAATTAAAGCTGCATAATCCGATGAAAGCATCACCTGTTTCAAAGACCCTATAATACTAAGACGGCTCACTCAGCCTGTACTGTCTAAACAAAATGATCAAACCCACCACTTGGTGCGCTGGCTGTTCTCTTGGTTAAACAGGTGCTATATTATATGTATAAATGTATATATATATATATATATATGTGAAAGATGTGTGATGATGATGATGTGTATTTGTTGATAGCAATTTCATATTGATGTGTATTCATACTTACCTATCTCATGTATAATATAATTGTATGTGTTTACATGTGAAACACTAACCAGCAGTCCGGCTGATAAAACCCACCACAAGGTGGCACTGCGAAATTCACATTACCATGGGAGAGATAGGGGGGGAGCCGTCTTAGTATTATAGGGTCTTTGCCTGTTTGAAACCAAAACACCCACCTAGATTTCATTCTACATATATACCGATGCCCTTATTAACCATCTGTTGCTGCATAGAAGGGAATACTAGTAAGTCACTTAAAATTAAATAGAACCAGTGACTGCTGAAGCCTATGTTGTCAGAATTTCGATGTGCATGCCCAAATTAATTTAGCATGTTTTCAATTTAAAAACAAATAAAAACAAAACTATTTATAATAAAAGTTACTTCAAACAATATGGTATGGTAAATTATAACGATTTGTTTATTTTGTTAATTATTTTTTATTTGTTAATGGCAGAAACTCAAAACCATCGATTATGCAACTTAAGTTCCCCAGTTCCCAAACCGTTGTGTTTCATGTTATAGATTAATGCCAGTGATATCTGAGAAAGTGATCGTGTAGCCACTGATGAAGATTCTCTGATTGAACCCTGTGTCAGATTGCACTGTCTTTAAAATGGGTCCTTTTCTTCATATTTTGAAAGTATTTAATAATAAAAAGAATTAAATTGAAAAGCCAGGAAGGGTTGGGGGGGGGGGGTGATTTATATAGTGTCCAATTATACCCCAGTCACACTGCTGCTGCTTGCAACCACAAAAAAGAGGGTTGCTTGCAAAGTGGTCGCCGACCTCGTTGTGACAATTTTGGTAGCAATGAGGTTGCAGCGACAGCACTAAGACATCCGTGTGACCCAGAGGTCGGCGACCATTGCTTTGGTTGCAAGGAGGTCGTTGGTGATTGTGGATTCTTTGATCCAAAGTGGTCGCAAGCAGTCACAACCCATAGTGTGACTGGGGCTTAAAAAGATTGAATTAATGTGTGGCGCCATGCATTACAATCAAGCCAGGCTAAAAGTGTTAGTGCATTTCAAGCTATAATTTCAGTTATAAGTATAACCAGCCATAATATTACCGAAATGTGGTAACGGACTGGGTAAGTCTTGATATCAGTTTTATCGTGCTGGGTTCTGCATAGATAAAAGATTCACCCCGTACTTACAGTACAGGCGTGAATGACAATGTAGTCTAAATACGGGCGAAAATAGCTTTAGTATGGAACGGGAAGTAGAATGCCTGGCACCAGTGTCAAATGGTTACTTATATCAACACAGAGTTGGTGAAATGGGAGAGAATGCAAAAACGGAAGATGGCGGCCAGAGAACGCCGTCGATTTCACTTTTAAATTGCATTAAAGTATATGTTTTATTATATTTTCCAACTCAAGAGTAGGGGGTAAATATGAAGATGTACATAAAGAATATATTGTGCTTCTTAAATTAAGCTCAGCTCAGTTAATTAACCCAGCATGTCAAAATTCTTCGCCAGCTTTTCTAATGGGTTGGTTTTCACCCCTGTACTGGAAGTACGGGGTGAATCTTTTATCTATGTTCTACAGTGAATATCACGGACGGAATTATGTTATCAACATTTGGATATTTTATAGTTAATCATTAATGTGTTATCATTAGTATCAGTATATTATAGGCATATATGGAGCTATCATGTGTGCGTGTCTGTGTGTGTGTGTGTATAGGGAACATTTTGTTGTGACAATTTCGATTAGCAACAATTGCTAATCAATTTGGAAATTGATTAGTGATCTACATAAATTATATCATGATTCGTGACACGATACCAATCAAAATGTTCCCTGTACAGTAATGTATACACACAGGGAACACTTTGTTTTGAAAATTTTGATTACCAACAATTGCTAATCAATTTGGGAATTGATTACATAACTTGTTTCGCGATTCGCAACACAATAACCAGATGGGATGGTCGAATGAGTTAGAGCGTCCGTCTCCCGTGTTGGTAGATCATGGGTTCGAATCATCGTCGAGTCAAACCAATGTCTTAAAAATTGATACTTGTCACTTCCTAGCCAGACACTCGGCAAGGAGCAGTGGAATGAGGAAGACCAGTCGTCTGCGACTGATATTTCCCATGCTTAATCAACTAATGTACAAAAAAAAAACCCAACAAAAACGAATAAAATGTTCCCTGATGTGGATAATGTATACATATATAGAGAGTAATAATAATAATCTCCCTTATACATATATGAGCCTGTCTCAAAAGGTGATAACTCTTCTTTTTTTTGTCCATTGTAACGATTGACACAAAACAGGACAGAAACGGTTACACTGAAAACACAAAGACATTTGCTTCAAATCAATATGTAATCTATTGGGATTATGAAACACCATGTAAAAAACAAATCAGTTTATCCTGAGCAAATGCATAATCAGAATAGTATGTTGATCATTACAATTGACAAAGTTTTGTCCCATATTGCTTAGCACCTTTTGAGACAGTCTCATATATGTGGGTGGGTGTGTGGGTGGCTATAGCCGTATTCACACGGGAAAAGTTTAAAGCGATTTAGACAAGGCGAATCATATGAATCGATTTAGATGCGCATTCACACGGACCGAGTTTGAAAGTGTTTCGCATTCACACGGGCAGTGCTTTGAATCGGTTTAAGGCGGAAGTGGATATTTGCGCATGAGCAAGTCCAGGCTAACCAGCGCCAGTTTGGGTTCGTCGACGTCGGCCAAGAGAGTGTGGGTTCGACCTAGATATGTATGGACTGAATCGTATTGGTTTGGAACAGTCAAAACTTCTGCTGGGCAGTGAAACCCTAAAAATAAATGATGAAAAAAATATATGTGCACCTCTAGCAGGTTCATAAAGCAAATTTACCGGAAAGTCAACACACTCAGGTCTCGACTGTCACGTTTCCCTCGACTGCGCATGCGTGTGATGTCATAAATAAAACGATTCAGCGTAGATCGGTTCCTGTAGACCACCTTGGTAAGCGTTTTACATTAAACGATTTATATGAATCGATTCAGCCCTAAAACGCCTCAGCCGTGCATTCACACGGCACATGTGAGTCAAACTAGGCAAGTCGATTTATATGAATCGATTTAACTTCCCCGTGTGAATACAGCTTATAACACTAACAGTAGCGTGTACCTTTTGCGGTAATGTCCTAGCAGCTGGCTTCTTTAAGTTTAATGTTTCGTGAGTTGTTCGAACCTATGCACACACACTGCGTCAAACCCTGTGGCTGGGGAAGGCACGCTAAGTACATAGGCGGTGGACGTGGGGTGTGGGTGGTTAAATGTCAGCTTCTGTTTGTGCGCGGCGGGACACAGTTGTAAAGCAGTGTTCTCCCCACTGTCACACGCAATCAGCCGGGCAGGCCTCTACTGCTAGAAGATGATTGGTCTAGGTAGCGTCCCTCGCACTCTCTAGTTTACACACGGTGGGCAGCTGGTGCTGTTGTCGCATTGTTTGTGCAAGTGCATCTGGTTGGAATAAGCAGTTATTGCCCTGTATGGGGCTGGAGACCCGAGGGTCTTTGGGATAGATTGGTTGGTTGTTGGAGTTTTGTTTGTTTGTTGTTTTATGTCCTAGCACCATCTAAGGTCATATCAGGACGGGTACCGACTTGTGACAGTGCACACTCATGGCGGCTTTATAGTGCTGTCCCACTGGGAAACTAGGCCGCCGGCACCATGACCTGATATCCCACTCAGACACTGAGCCAACCAGTCCCTGCCCTATCCTATTTATGCCGATCGCCTGGCTAGGAAGTGACAAGTATACATTTTTAAGTCATTGGTTTGACTCGACCAGGGTTCGAACCCACAATCTACCAACACTGGAGACGGACGCTCTAACTCATTCGGCCATCCCGTCTGGCCTTTTTACATCATGGCAACATCTAAGGTCATATCAGGACGGGTACTAATTTGTGACAGTGCACACTCATGGTGACTTTATAGTGCTGCCCCACTGGGAAATCAGGCCGCCAGCACCATGACCCAATATCGAACTCAGTCATATTATCATGACACTGAACTTATCAGTCCTTTCCCTATTCTATTATTGCCAAGCGCCAGGCTAGGAAGTGACAAGTATAAATTGTTATAAGTCATTGACTCGACGAGGAACCAAACTCATGACCTTCCGCACGCGAGGCCTGCGCTCTACCGATTCGGCCATTCCCATGAGGTGGTCTACTTGTCAACATGATTTTGGCTTCTAAGAGCATTTGCGGTGTAATATTTTACTCATTAAGGGCAATAGCAAAAAAAATACCAAAACGAGGTGGGGGGTTACTAAGCATCCAGAACTGATGAAGAAGACCACCAACTACTTGAATCATCGCATCTGTACTTCTTTTGACGGAAAATGGCATATGCAATCTGTGCCGATGGCAGTTGATGTCGGCCCAAGTATATAATCACGTATGGGTATTCACAAAGGGAGGAATTGGCAATTTAAGTACTAGCAACATGTGAGGTTATAGTAGTATGAGTACCGACTTGTACCAA
This sequence comes from Branchipolynoe longqiensis, assembly GCA_030323885.1. Lineage (NCBI taxonomy): Eukaryota > Metazoa > Annelida > Polychaeta > Phyllodocida > Polynoidae > Branchipolynoe > Branchipolynoe longqiensis. The sequence goes on along the minus strand of CM059198.1, from coordinate 24,791,146 downwards.
TGTGCGCTTATGGTGGTTTTATAGTGCTGCCCCATTGAAGTACCATGTCACCAAGACCATGATAGAATATCACACTCAATACAGGTATGCTGAGTTTGTGTCCGCTGGTCTCTCAGGCATGACTGAAGATGCGACCCAGCATGTAAACACACCGGGTCACAGTTTCACGTATATGTCGGAAAGTGGGTGGAGGTGGTGACTACGCGTACATGAAGTGGTATTTTATTTAATGTAAACTATTTGCTGGGACAATTTCACTGCAATCGACATTAGAAACGAATCCATGTGAAAAACCCTACTTCCTAGTTGCCCTGCTGCAATATATGCCCCCCCTCTCTAAACAAACACGCACACACGCACACACTCAACCCGTACACTGCACGCACACGCGCACGCACGCACACGCGCACACGCGCACACACACACACACACACACACACACACACACACACACACACGCACACACAGAAACTCTACCCTTTTCCTTTCCGATATTGCACCTGCCCGGATGCAATCACCCTGCCAATGTTGTTCATCAGTGGACATGTGGTTATATGGTGGTTGGTTGTTGGGGTTTTACGTCCTGGCAACATCTAAGGTCATATCAGGACAGGTACTGACTTATGACAGTGCACACTCATGGTGACATTTTAGTGCTGCCCCACTGGGATACCAGGCTACTGGAGCCATGACCTGATATCCCTCTCAGTCACATTGTCCTGACACTGAGCCAACCAGTCCTTGCCCTATCCTATTAATGCTGAGTGCCAGGCTTGGAAGCAACACGTACATATTTGATGAAGCTTTGGTTTGACTGAAATATAGGTAAGTGGTTTCAGTTTAGAAATTGGATGCTTTCATCGGACAATGCGGCTTTAACTTACAGTTTAAGCCGATTTAGGATAGTTCAGCTGGCTTATTAAGGTTCTTTTCGGTTTGCTTCTGTGTTCACCATAATGAAGGAAACCGGAAGTACCCAAAGCATGGTACCCGAATGACGTCACTGCCGTAAATCATCTAATAATAGTCGATATGGAGACACACTCACTAGTCTCAACCAACATTACCAGTTGTCTTTAAAATGAACTAGTAAAAATTAATGGTGTAAAACCTTAGGTTACATTCTATATGCGCATTTGATTGTAGCATAATATGGCTGGAAGACCAATAAATACCATAGCGCTGTAAAAAAAACAACTAACTTCGTTGAATAAGATATCATTGTCCCCCTATCACGTGATCAATGTCCAAGAGGCAATAAAGGTCATTCTTGTCACCATCGCGTAAAATCACTCACTCACTCACTCACTCACTCACTCACTCACTCACTCACTCACTCACTCACTCATAGTTAATCAGAAATACAATTAAAACTAACTCCTCCCTGAAAATATCTGGATTCTTTCGGCCCCCAAAAAATCACTGCTAGTTTGGGTCGTCTAAACTGCCAATTATTGCACTAGAGGTATACCTCCTTTCCATCCTTGGAATAATCACTGCTAATTTGGGTCGTTTAAAGAACCAATTATTGCACTAGAGGTATGCATTCGTTCTGTCCTTGGAATACTCACCGCTAGCTTGGATTGTCTAAACCACAAATTATTGCACTAGAGGTATACGTACCTCCTTGCCATCCTCAGAATAATCACTGCTAGTGCTAGTTTAGGTCGTCTAAACCACCAATTATTGCACTAGAGGTATGTACCTCGTTTCCTCCCTCAGAATAATCACCGCCAGTTCAGTTCGTCCAAACCACCAATTATTGCAAGAGCTACTAATGGAAGGAATGAAGGTTTAAAAAAAAAAAATTATATAAACAAAACAAGGCAAATGCGTGTGAAGAAAGCGGGAAGGGGGGGGTGTCGCTGGGAAACACTGCGTAATGATGGGAGACGTGGGGGCGGTCTGCGTGTGCGATATGGCACCCTGCCTAACACATTGACACCCCCTCCTCCTACTCACCCCCCCCCCCCCCCCCACACACACACATACTCAACCCACACCCGTACACGGCAACACTGCCACCTATCACGCCACCACGTCACCGCAGCCTAACCACACACACACACGCACGCACGCACGCACGCACGCACGCACGCACGCACGCACACACACACACACACACACACACACACACACATTATAGTTTAGTTCCCCTCCCCTACCTATCCCCTCCTCGCATTCCCTCCTCTTCCCTCCCCCCTCCCCCTCCCCTCCCTTTCCCACCCCCTCCCATCCCCTACCCTACCCTCCCTTACCCGCTACTCTACTCTACTTTACTCTACTTTACTCTACTTTGGACTTTACTCTATTCCATTCTATTCCATTCTATTCCATTCTATTCCATTCTATTCCATTCTATTCCATTCTACTCTACTCTTCCCTATCCCTATCATTATCACCATCACCACACCACCCACAAACCATATCACCACCATCACCACCCAGCACCCCCCCCCCCCCCCCCCCCCGTCTTCACACCACCCACTCACAAACACTGGGACCCGGCAACACCTGTGCCTGTGTGTAAGTCCCTTCCGCGTGCTACTAACTCGAGTCGCGTTAGTGCACGGCCGCACCCTTAGTGAAATGCGACTGGTCATTTCGGAACGATGCCGTTCAGTTGTGGCTGACCCACAGTCCACTCCCCCCCCCCACACACACACACCGCCACCTCAAGCACCCCCACTCCCCCACTCGCCTTACTCTCCCCCATACTCCCTCCCATGCCCCTCTTCCCTCTCCACTTCGCCCCCCCCCCCCTCACCGCCACCTCAGGCACCCCTACTCCTCCCTTATCCTCCCTTATCCTCCCCCCCTCCCCCAACCTATCATCGACTCCACTCCACCACCCCCCCCCCACACCCAATAAAAACAACAACCCACTCTTGAAAAAAACCAAGCGCCTGCATCTCTGCCCATTGCTGCCCACACCTCGTTAACATTGCGGGCGTCAGTTTGTGTAGTTGTTTTATTTGAGGATGACTTGTGGGAGCTTGTGCTTGGCGAGTAGCACACGACGCGCCGACACAGCTACATATTTAGGAGCCTACTCCTCCCCAGGCAGCCTCGGGCGTTCCACCTTGTAACAACGCCGCTAGGTGTCTCTGAAGTGTGCACATAAAGTGACAGTTTCACTCGTGTCAGGTCTCCTTAACTTAAATCTAAGGCGGGCCAACAATTTGGTGTGTGGTTATTAAAGTTGCATAGTCCGATGGTTTTGAGTTTCTGTCATTTTCTGAGATAAATATATTAGGTTGATGGTTATAATCTACCTTATTTTACTTTGAAGTAACTGCTATTTTAAATGGCTAACTTGAGATATTTGAAGTGCAACCATGCCAAATTAATTTTGGCAAGCACACCATATGCTTCTCCAGTTCTATTAATTTAAATTGCCTCAGTATTCCCTTAAGAAACTTATTTATTTTGGCCACATCATTCGTCAGAGTTCAATATACCGTACATTGTTGGAAGGGAAGGTGAATGGCAGCAGAGGGAGAGCGAGACCAAGAACATCATGGTTTACAAATATTTCACAGTGGACAGGCTTGAATTATTCAGTCTATCAGAACAGCACAACATCGGGACAAGTGGAGAACCATTGCATCCAACCCTCGACTAGAGGACGGAACTATTGATTGATTGATTCCCTTCTATGTGTCGACAAATGTTTAATATGTGTACCATTATCTAAGTTATATATGTAGAATCAAACCTTGATAATTGTTTTGGTGCTGAAAATTTGATGTTTTCATCGGACTGTGCAGCTTTAAACTAATGTTGCATAGTCCAATGTTTTTATGTTTCTGCCATTTTTCTGTGATAAGCAGATTAGGTTGATCGTTATAATCTACCTTACGGTAGTTTGAAGTAACTCTGATTTAATGTTCTTGGGAGATATTTGAAGTGGAAGCATGTAAAATTAATGTTGGCATGCTTGTCAAAACTCTTGACTACATGTGCTTCAACAGTAACATGTTCTATTACATTGTAGTAGTGCAAGGTCGGGAGTTCAAATCCTGGCTTAGTCAAGCCAATGACTTACAAAATTAATACTTGTTGCTACCTAGCATCACACTTGGCATTACTAGGATAGTGCAAGGACTGGTTAGGTCAGTATCGTGCTAATGTGACTGAGTGGGATATCGTGTCATGGTGCCGGTGGGCTGATCTCCCAGTGGAGCAGCACAATAAAGTCGCCATGCGTGCACACTGTCACAAGTCGGGGTCCGTCCTGATATGACCATAGCTGTTGCTAGAACGTAAAGCCCCAACTAACAAATCGTTCTAATGCATAGCAGTAAAGGGGCTGTCACATTACGGCGTATGGCGGGAGCGTATTGAAAACCTACGTACGCCATCGGGTGCCACTTTCGGGTGTGTTTGAGCGTATGTGTAGCGTATGCGTAGCGTATGCGTAGCGTATGGGAGCGTATGGGAGCGTGCCAGGACATTTTTTGACATTTTGGGCCATACGCCCACATAGGTCGTGTTTTTTTGAGTATGCACAAAAAAAAAAGGACGGACGAATTTATGAAAGCGTATGGCGGCGTATGCATCATAAGCTTCACATACGCCGGCGTGTTGCGGCACTGGCGGCGTATGCGTAGCGTATGAGTAGCGTATGCGTAGCGTATGCGGCGTATGGCGACGTATATGACGTAAGCCGCTACGCCGCCATACGCTTCCGCCATACGCCGTAATGTGACAGCCCCTTAACAGTTGAACTCTACCCACCCATCGCCCCCCCCCCCTCCCCCACCACACACCACACACCACACACCATTGGTGAGTGTGGAGCCCTGACAGTTCCTGTATGACCAGTTGAAGGGTTACGCTGGTTTGTAACGTGAGTGCTTCCGGTGACGGGCGTGCGCATGCGCACTCATTTCACGGTTTATAACACTTCCGGTGCAGCGCCCCGCCCCATGCCGGCTGCGCAAGGTCGGCCCCGATTGGACAGCCTATATTTGAGTGGCTTTCGTCACTCGCCACTGATGGGTGTTGTGCGTTGTGCGTTGTGTCTTTGGGAGTCGTGGCAGATAGCAAGATTACCCACTAACGATCACCATCACGCTCACGCTCACGCGCACACTCACACTCACACTCACACTCACACTCACACACATACCCCCCCCCCACACACACACATACACACCCACCCACCCACACAGGCCGTTTTAAAGATCTGGTCACCTTATTTTAGACTACCTTCCTGACATGAATATTTGGCTATTTCTTAACAAAATATTGAATTTCTAGAAATATCGTTGTTTGTTGAGGTTTTACGTCCTGGCAGCAGCTAAGGTTATAATTTTTTATATCATCACGGGAACAATCCAATGTCATATGTATTGCTACTAGGGATAGCTGTGGGACATTCGGTCTAATGGTTCTGGATAGATTAGCCCATTACCTACTGGGTTGCAGCTCAAGTAATACTAAACTAATGCTAGACTAATGACAACAACAAATAAAATGAATTAAAAAAGAAAAAGAAAGATAGATAAATAAAAAAAATACACTGATAATTCAAGCAAAATTTTAGAGGATATAGATGCTAGGTATGATACATACAAAAGGTCAACTTTAAACTTAAAATCAAAACCTAATGACCACTAACACAGCAAGGTGAAGACATTCAGAGAAATTAACTATTGGTAACCAAACAATTATCCGGTTGTAGAATGAACAAACTCACAGGTTTTGGGGGGTGTGGGAGAATGCTTACAAACAGAGAAAGAATGCATACAGTAGTTAGGTACACACCAACTGAAAGTTATTTCAGTGATAACAAGAACGGGAGTCACAAGACTATTACTGTCCAGTGGAGAAAACAAGTCATTAGACTTAACCGTTATGGGCAGCATAAATACAGGCATCACCAAAAAAAAAGGAAGAAAAGTAGCTTTTTTCTGTGACATCATGCAGGGAAGGGATAGGTAGAATTACAGATTATACGATATTGTCAAAGAGCATCAAATTCGATATTAGTCAGCATATGCTTTGTGATACTTTCCCTGGGGACATCGATTGCAATTCATTGTTTCATTATTTATAGCCTTTTTCTAATTAGTGAGCCACACGTCTAAACCGGTTTTGTTTCTGTTTCATAGAAAAGGCCTATCCAATTGTTTAACCATCTCACTCTAGCAGCTGGTCTACAAGCCACTGTGCTTACTAGCCAGGCGCTCGGCATTATTAGGATATGGCAAGGACTGGTTTGGCTCAGTGTCAGGATAATATGACTGAGTGGGATATCAAATCATGGTACTGGCGGCCTGGTCTCCCAGTGGCGCACCCATTACTGATATGACCTTAGATGTTACTAGGATGTAAAACTCCAACAACTAACCAACCCAGTGGGACAGCACTATAAAGTCGCCATGAGTGCGCATTGTCCCCGTCTTGATATGACCTTAGATGTTATGTTGACAGGACATAAAACTCCAACAACCAACCAACAACTACTGAATATTCACAGTGTGTCATGGCGCAGACATGCCCTATATCTCTGCTTATAAACCTTTTGCACCTGGCAGCTCCTGGAGACAGTGAGTAGACCTCGCCACACATGCTGCCAGACATTGTCGGATAGGAACCGAGTAATGTAATATTGTATATCATGTATGTAGGTGAGTGGACTGCAGTAAGACATCTAACTTGAAGTAATAATATGTAGGTAACTTATATATGTATTACATTGTAAGTGACTTGACTTACAAGTGTGAAGTAAGACGTCTCACTTGAAGTAATGTATATATAACTTACATATGTATTACATTGTAGGTGACTTGACAAGTTTATAAGTGTGAAGTAAGACGTCTCACTTGAAGTAATATATAGTAACTTACATATATATTACATTGTAAGTGACTTGACTTACAAGCGTGAAGTAAGACATCTCACTTGAAGTAATATATATGTAACTAATGTATTACATTGTAAGTGACTTGACTTACAAGTGTGAACCAAAGACCCTATAATACTAAGACGGCTCACTCAGCCTGTACTGTGTAATCAAAATGATCAAACCCACCACATGGTGCGCTGGCTGTTCTCTTGGTTAAACAGGTGCTATATTAAATATATAAATGTATATATGAATGTGAAAGATGTGTGATGATGATAATGCTGATGAAGATGTGTATTTGTTCATAGCAATTTCATATTGATGTGTATTCATACTTACCTATCTCATGTATAATATAATTGTATGTGTTTACATGTGAAACACCAACCAGCAGCTGGGCTGATCAAACCCACCACAAGGTGGCACTGCTAAATTGACATTACCATGGGAGAGATAGGGAGTGAGCCGTCTTAGTATTATAGGGTCTTTGTGTGAACTAAGACGTCACACTTGAAGTAATATATATGTAACTTACATGTATTACATTGTAAGTGACTTGACTTACAAGTGTGAACTAAGACGTCTCAGTTGAAGTAATATACATCTACAGATGAAACTCGATCCAACGGACACCGGTGCAACGGATTGCGGATCCAACGGACACAAAAAAAACCCCAAAAACTAGTTATTAGGGAACAGTATCAGCGAGGCAAGCAGTTGAAACTTGACACATTTTTTAAACGCAAGGATCCTGAACCCCAGCATTCTGAACCCCAGCCTCCTGAACCCCAGTCTTCTGAACCCCAGCCTTCCACCAGCAATACTTCAGTAGCCACCACCACCAGTGCTTCAGATTTCCTCGCTGCAACGGACAAACAGATTTAACGGACAACTGCTCCCCCCTATTACTCCATTGGATCGAGGTTCATCTGTATATGTAAATGAGTTGACTTACAAGCTTGATGTAAGACATCTTATTGGAGGTAAGGTATATGAGTTGACGTATAATCATCAAGTAAGATATCCCACTTAAAGTAATATATGTAGGTGGGTTGATGTACAAGTGTGAAGTAAGACATCTCACTTGAAGGTGAAGGTTGAAGTAATTTAGGTGCGTTGACTTACTTTACAAACATGATGTAAGATATCCCATTTGAAGCAATTATGTGAATGAATTGAGGTACAAGTATGCAGTAAGACATCCCACTTAAAGTAATGTGCGTAGATGAGTTGGCCTGCAACTTACAAGCATGAAGTAAGACATCCCACTTGGAAGTAATATAATGTAGGTGGGTTGACGCACATGCATGACGTAAGACAGCCCACAAAATTGAAATAATGTATGCAGATGGTGTAAAATAATACATTCGACTGAATGTGAAGATGATCATAGAGGTACTACCATATGGAACCACACAAGCCATAACATAGATATTATTACAATGACGCAATCAGTTTTAACACGACCCTAAATGCCTGCAATTCATGTATGGAATGTCATTTTTAATAGGATATTAATGCAATGCTAACTATAAATATAATACGACTCTTACATATTATTATAATAAATATATTGGAGTACTACTAATAAATATACTAGTAAATGTCGATCATAAAAATGTTATAGTAATATCGCCTTCCTAAATAGATCCTATCCTTCAAATGGCTGCCATCTTTTGTTCAAAGAATATATTGCTTTCTTGGATAAACACTATATAATGGTGAATAATATACGAGGTAATAACTAACTAACCTTCCTCTTAGATAACTCCAGTGAATATCTGTTTCATATTGATTTATTACGAAAACAATTAAAGTAAACCTGCCTAGCCTAAATTTCTCTCATGCGAGAATGCTTCATTTAAAGCACCTGTTTATGTAGATAAAAGATTCACCCGGTACTTGTAGTACACGGGTGAAGACCAGCCTTATGTAAATACGGGCGAAAATACCGTCAGTATGGAAGTGAGGCTCCAGTATGGAAGTGAGGCTCCAGTATCTTGCTCCAGTATCAAATGGATACTTCTAAGGCACAGAGTTGGTGAAATGGGAGAGAATGCAAAAAGACAAGATGGCGGCCGCAGAACGCCGTCGATTTCACTTTTAAATCTTATTAAACTAGATATTATATTATATTTTTCAACTCAAAGGTAGCGGGTAAATAATAAAACAGATGTAAAGAATAAATGTTGCTTCTTAGATTGTGAAATTAGGCTCTGATTTCTTTGACCCGTTTTTTCGCCAGTTTTTACATAAGGCTGGTTTGCACCCCTACTGCAGCAGTACGGGGTGAATCTTGTACCTACTGTTTATGACGCTCGGAGTGGATACAATAGATATTTATTTGAATCGAAATTTGCCTGCTCTTTGTAGCTCCTTTGTGTGAAGGCCTTTCTAGAGGTTTTCATCAGGGTTGTTCGGTGTTGTTTTTTTTAACACAAAATATGAATAGATTAATAATATGATACATTATTAATGTGATATATTTTTAATATGATATATTATTAATATGAATAAAGTAATAATGATGCGTTAATAATCATTAATACTACATTAATACTACATTAATAATACATTAATAATACATTAATAATACATTAATAATACATTAATAATACATTAATAATACATTAATAATACATTAATAATACATTAATAATTAATTAATAATAAATTAATAATACATTAATAATACATTAATAATACATTAATAATACATTAATAATACATTAATAATACATTAATAATACATTAATAATACATTAATAATACATTAACAATACATTAACAATACATTAACAATACATTAACAATACATTAACAATACATTAACAATACATTAACAATACGTTAACAATACGTTAACAATACGTTAACAATACGTTAACAATACGTTAACAATACATTAATAATACATTAATAATACATTAATAATACATTGAGCATAATTATGTATGTGCAATTAAAATATCGGGTGACGGTGTCATTAGTGTACTGTACTGGCAACACGCAGGTGGCGGCACTGTGGAGGAATATGGAACTAGTCTTCCGTGTATAATATACAGAAGTGGCGGAATATGCCCCTATTAATACTCCCATGAAGCATTATATGTGTATGTGTTTTTATCTTTTATAATAAATGGATTTTCTCTATCCTTCAACTATTTTAACCAAGTTGTAAATATGGCATTGTATCTTGGTTTTATTATAGCGCATTGGCATGATGCCCGCCAGTTAGGGCGCTCTATTGATTTGCATTATTAGTTTGTAAGAATCTGAGGTTTACATCCTAGCAACATCTAAGGTCATATCAGACTTGTGACTGCACACTCATTGTGACTTTATAGTGCTGCCCCACTGGGAGATCAGGTTGCTGGTACCATGACCCGATATCCCACTCAGTCACATTATCCTGATACTGTGCAAACCAGCCTTTGCCCTATGCTACTAATGCCGAACGCCAAGCTAAATAGCGACAAGTATACATTTTGTACGTCATTGGTTTGACCCGGTCGGGATTCAAACTCCAAACCTTTCGAATGGGAAGCCTGCGCTCTACCGATCGGGCCACCGCGTCTGGTGTGTGTGTGTGTGTGTGTTGAAGTAATATATGTAGGTGGGTTGATGTACAATGTGTGTGTATGTGTGTGTTGAAGTAATATATGTAGGTGGGTTGATGTACAATGCGTGTGTGTGTGGGTGTTGAAGTAATATATGTAGGTGGGTTGATGTACAATGTGTGTGTAGTGTGTGTGGAAGTAATATATGTAGGTGGGTTGATGTACAATGTGTGTGTGTGTGGGTGTTGAAGTAATATATGTAGGTGGGTTGATGTACAATGTGTGTGTAGTGTGTGTGGAAGTAATATATGTAGGTGGGTTGATGTACAATGCGTGTGTGTGTGGGTGTTGAAGTAATATATGTAGGTGGGTTGATGTACAATGCGTGTGTGTGTGGGTGTTGAAGTAATATATGTAGGTGGGTTGATGTACAATGTGTGTGTAGTGTGTGTGGAAGTAATATATGTAGGTGGGTTGATGTACAATGTATGTGTAGTGTGTGTGGAAGTAATATATGTAGGTGGGTTGATGTACAATGTATGTGTAGTGTGTGTGGAAGTAATATATGTAGGTGGGTTGATGTACAATGCATGTGTGGGTATGTTGAAGTAATATATATGTAGGTGGGTTGATGTACAATGTGTGGGTGTGTGTATGTGTGTGTGTGTGTGTGTGTTTAAGTAATATATATGTAGGTGGGTTGATGTACAATGCGTGGGTGTGTGTATGTGTGCGTGTGTGTGTGTTGAAGTAATATATGTAGGTGGGTTGATGTACAATGCGTGTGTGTGCGTGTGCGCGCGTGAGTGAGTGAGTGAATAAGTTTGCCCATCTTCCATAGCGCCCTCACTTAAAAGCTCTCACCTGGCGGTGGCCCTGGTGTGGCGCTGAGGATGCTGGGTAGAGCAGGGCCCAGCTGCCGGTCGCCGGGTGCCAGATTAGAAAGGCTTAATTTGGGGTAACCTGCTAATTGAGGGTCCCTTTGTGCTGCTACAACACTGGCGACTCAGAGGAGCGCTCCACCCCCTGTGTGGTGGGTGTGGGTGGGGGTGTGGGTGGGGGTGTAGGTGTGGGAAGCAGCGGGGTGGTGGTAGGTGTGGGTGTGAGAAGCAGGTGGGGGTATGAGGGGTGGGGGTATGAGGGGTGTGGTGTGGTCCCTGTGTCTAGTGTTAGATTGGTTGGTTCACCCGAGAATTTACGAGAATCTTGACGGACGACGACGGCAGTCAGTCAGTAGACTCAGTCATTTTGTCAAATGAGGTCCAACTTATGGCCGGTGCACACCTACCGTTTTTCCGCGCACACCTACCGTATACGATCTAAAACTGCCCAAAAATCGCTAAGTGTGCACCCCCCGTGCACACCTACCGATTGCGATTCGCGCATACAACTCTGTTTTTAGTGCTAAAAGCGGCCGTTTACGATTGCGATTCGCGATTCGAAAAACGAATCGGCCCGTTTTCAGTTTTAAGCAGGTCGGGTCGAGTCGCGAGTTTTAGTGCGCGAATCGTAAACGGTAGGTGTGCACCGGCCATTAGAGCCCACAAGACGTTACAATGAATGAGCGAATGAGGTTGGTTGTTGGAGTTTCACGTCCTGGCAACATCTGAGGATGGGTACCGACTTGTGACAGGGTGTAAAGCCCCAACAAAACAAAAATAAATTCCACTCTATTTTTGGTAAATACAGGTTTTCCGAGTTTCGCTGGTCCCTCGGTGAGGACTGGCGTTAAGAACCAGCACGCTGGGTTCCAGGTACAGCTTACATGCCGAAATGTATGTGGGTGTGGGTGTGGGTGTGAATACCCATACACGATGATATAAGAAGTAAAATATTTGCTAGGACAATTTCCTGCAATCTGCGTTGGAAGCAAATGTATGTTAAAGCTGTGTGTGTGTGTGCGTGCATGCGTGTGTGTGTGTGTGACAGGGAGATGGGGTTGGAGGCTTCTTGGTTTTAGTGGTAGTGTGAATGTGTGTGTGTGTGTGTGTGTGTGTGTGTGTGTGTGTGTGTGGTAACGGGGGAGGGGGTAGGAGGCTTCTTGGTTTTAGTGGTAGTATGAATGTGTGTGCGTTGGAAGCACATGTATGTTAAAGCTGCATAGTCTGATGAAGTATCAAATTTTCAATACCAAAATAATTATATAGATTTAATTCAAAATATCTAACTTAGATATTGATGCGCTTATTAAGTATGTATTGCCAAATAGAAGGGCACACTGAGTCAATTTAATAGAACATTTTACTGCTGAAGGCTATGGTGTCAGAGTTTTGGCGTCCTTGCCAAAACTAATTTGACATGTTTCCACTTCAAATAGCTCAGAGGTTACCCGTTTAAATTAAAAATTACTTCAAACTAATGTTATGTAGATAATAACAATCAATTTAATAGATTTATCTCAGAAAAATGAGAGAAAAGTCAAAATCATCGGACTATGCAACTTTAATAAACTGACCTTCCACCGTGTTAGCTGTAGCCTCAGTCCTTCCTGAAGGACCAGCGGAAATTTTGTTTGTTGTTGGGTATGGCTCAGATCATGGGTACTGAAAGTGTTACACTATAGCCATAAAATAAAAGTGGCAACAGGGTCATAAAAGTACATGCACTGTGTTGTGTGGAATATCTCCTGAGGAATGAGTTATAATTTAGAGCAAGAAAGTTTGTATTTTGACTTTGTACTATTCACATGTTGCAAAATAAGAATTAAACCATGCATCATTAATGGTCACACATGAAAATTGGACACGACAGGTTATGTACAGAAGTGAAAAATTGCTACGTTGATGAGCTGGCTAAAAAAACAACACACTGAACGATACAAGAATCTGTTAGTAAAACAAACACCTTTTCAACTCATTTATGTGGAAATTTAATTTTTATTGAGTGGCCTTATAATAGAAAAGATGATGTGAAAAGAGTGAGTGATGCCGTGTAACAAATGAGTGCTATTTTTAGCTCATTTTAAAACAAAGTTTTGTCCCTAGCTACAATTGTACAGCACTGCAGCCCATAATGTATGCTTTCTCTAGACTACTGAATATCACCTAGTAGCAGGGGGCATGTCAACATTTTGAAACTGTGGACCCATGATCAGAGCCTTACACTGACATTGTTTTACGCCCTAGCAACATCTAAGGTCATATCAAGATGGACAGCAGAACTGAAAATTTATACTAAACCATCGGACTGCAACTTTAAAAGGGGTTATTGGCGGACCAGACGGGATGGCCAAATGAGTTAGAGCGTCCGTCTCCCGTGTTGGTAGATCGTGGGTTCAAACCCTGGTCGAGTCAAACCAATGACTTAAAAATTGATGCGTGTTGCTTCCTAGCCTGGCGCTTGGCATTATTAGGATAGGGCTAGGACTAGTTGGCTCAGTGTCAGGATATTGTGACTGAGTTGGATATCAGGTCATGGTGCTGGGGGCCTGGTCTTCCAGTGGGGCAGTACTATAAAGTCGGCATGAGTGTGCACTGTCACAAGTCGGTACCTGTCCTGATATGATTAGATGTTGCTAGGACGTAAAACAACAACAAACAAACTGTTATTGGCTAAGCTAGTTTGATGAGCTATCTTGGAACTTAATCACTCAATGGCCTCTTCGTACTTTGATACTTAAACTAAACTGGTTCCTCGTCTGTAATACACATACAGGTAAGTGCCTCCCACTGAATGACCTTCACCTTCCTGCTGTATATCATTCGCCTGCGTTGTGATGTAATATAAGTAAAGGGATGGCAAATATGGCAGTAGAAAGAATGGACTCCAGCCAAAAATCGATCGCACATCTGATCTTGTAAATGGTGTTTATCATATCCGTATACCAACTGCCTATTCTTCTTTAAGACAGGTCCCCCATACATACCAGTTTAGGTGTACAAGCCTAATGGATATACCTTCAAAGCTAGGTATTCTTTTTATGCAACTTTTAAAGACCACGGACGTGGTGGTCAAATCAGTAGAGCGCTGGCTTCCTGTGTAGAAGACCAGGAGTTCGATTCCTGGCCGAGTTAAACCAATGCCATACAAAATTGAAGCATGTTGATACCTAGCCTGGCACTTGGCATTACTAGGATGGGAAAAGTTAGCTCAGTATAATGTGACTGAGTGGGATGTCGGTTCATGGTGTTGGGGGCGCCTGATTTCGCAGTGGGGCTGCACTATAAAGTTGCCATCAGTGTGCACTGTCACAAGTCGGTACCCGTCCTGATGTGACCATAGATGTTGCTAGGATGTAAAACCCCACCGTCACAAACCGATCAGATAATATTACATCTCCTAACCCATGAGACAGACGGCCTTGATATCTATGGACACTCTAGCAACGGATCTCCAAATCATTAACTTACCCCCATCTACCAATATAACTTATACTCACTCTATGCAACAGTCAATTACTTGGAAAATAGTCATCGATATGACATTATTAGTTTATTCCATTGCAGGTGGGATAACAACTTTAACTTTTATAACTAATCTTATGCTGGCAACACACAGGGCAGTAACAATATTTACTGGGGAGACAATGGTTCTTAGGTTTGAGCACGCTGGGACCACAACTGGGGGCAATTACTGGCCAGGCTTTAAAATAGGACACCTTAATGTACGTAGTCTAACCCATAAAATTGAACAACTAAGAATGGACCTGTCATGGTCAAGACTTGATATTTTTACAGTATCAGAAACATCGCTAAACAGTCACATTGAGGAAAAGCTGACATCAATTCAAGGGTACAAGTTCCTAAGATTTGACAGGCAAACAAAGCTTCCAAATGGCCAAGTCAAAG
Organism: Branchipolynoe longqiensis; assembly: GCA_030323885.1. Lineage (NCBI taxonomy): Eukaryota > Metazoa > Annelida > Polychaeta > Phyllodocida > Polynoidae > Branchipolynoe > Branchipolynoe longqiensis. The sequence continues at coordinate 24,775,943 of CM059198.1, read as the reverse complement.
CTGGTGGAGGCCTAGGATTCTACTGCAAAGACACACTGCAAATAGACACTGAAAAGTATGCCAACCACAGTATTTCAAATGGAACTCTAGAATTACAGTGGGCAGTCATCACCAGACCACACACAAAGAAAATTCTAATAGGTAATGTATATAGGCCCCCAAATGGGAATATGCACGAAGCTTTTGACCTACTAAGCTCAACCATGAAACAAATTGTAGACATTAACAAATAAGAAACTCTTCTCATTGGTGATTACAAAGCAGATTACAATGCAAAAAATCAACCATCAGCTAATATCATGAGAAAATTTGCCACAGAACATGAACTGCAACAGATGATTAACAAAACTACTAGAAGCACACAAACCTCAAATACAACAATTGACCTGGCTTTTACAAATATAAAATATTGTACTACATCCGGTATCCTCAACTACAACATAAGTGATCACAAACCTATTTATATAATAAAAAAACCAACAAGGAATGACAAACAAACCACATCACACTGGGGCCGCTCGTATAGAAACTGCACCTATCAGGACCTTTCAACCACATTACGGGGATTTGCTACCAATGAAATATTTTATGAGCAAGATCCGAACAAGTGCTGGGACATGTTAGAAGCTATCCTTGATAGAGCTGCTGACAAACATTGCCCAATGATTGAACTGAGAATAAGAAAAAACACAGCTAAATACTTAAATGACGAATTACAAGAACTACAACGAGATCGGGACTACTTTTGTCAAAAGGCTGAATTAACCAAAGACCCAGGGGATACATTCATAGCCAAATGCTTAACTAGAAAGGCCAGGACTGAGGTTCGAAAGGCAAAATCAAGGTACTATCTTGACCAAGCCATCATTCACAACCAAAACCCCCAAGATATTTTGGTATGAACTAGATCAAATAGAGCCTGATCCCAAGCCAAAAATCACTAATCTAATAAACGACAGTACTGGTGAAACAATACCTGATATTCAACTAGCAGAAGAGATCAACAAATACTTTGTTGATATAGGAGCTAACCTAGCCCAAAAATTTCAACCAAAAGATGATGTCCAGGAAAACTATAAGGTTGTAGTTAACCAACATAGATATGATCTCATAGAAACAACAAAAGAGAAGATCCTTACCAAAGTACAAAATCTATCACCATTCAAACCTTCAGGCATGAAGGACATCAGTTCAACCTTTATCAAGGGCACCATCAAGGCTCTAATAGATGAATTTACATACCTATACAACCTCATAATTACTACAGAAAAATGGAAGAGAGCAACAGTTACCCCTATACCCAAGGTAGGTAACCCAAAGTCCTGTAATGAACTGCGACCTATATCCATACTACCTCTCCCTGGCAGAATAATTGAACAGATAATTCACGACCAAATAAAAACATTTCTTGAGGACACTAACTATTTAGCCACCCAACAAAATGGCTTCAGAAAAGAAAGGTCAACGACTAAGGCACTTGCCTCATTAATGGATGAATTGTTGATTAGCACAGACAGAGGTGAGCTTACAATAGCTGTTTTTCTTGATTTCAAGAAAGCTTTTGATACAATTGACCACAAAATCCTGCTATGTAAGATCAAAAGAGCTGGACTGGGAAAAAGATCATGTAGGTAAACAACAGACAACAAGTCACAAAAATTAATAATACAGAATCCTCCACTAGAACTGTCAGAACTGGAGTGCCCCAAGTTTCCACTTTGGGACCACTCCTCTTTCTGATATTTATTAATGACCTACCATTGCGGTCTACCAGTGCTAAGTTCACACTTTTTGCAGATGATGCTGTCCTCACAGTGCACAATAAAAACATTATTCTGGCAGCTACTATGGTAAACAAGGTGTTAAAAAAGGTCAATATTTGGTGTGCTGATAACAAACTGACCTTAAACACACAAAAATCAGAATATGTGATATTTGGAACAAAATCTAGAAAATCGCACGCACAAAATATAGAGCTATGTATAGGCAATGCAGTGCTAAGAGAAGTGAACTCGTACAAATACTTAAGAACCACACTTGACTACACTGAATGCGAACCAGCAACTATCGAGGCTGAACCAAATTCTAGGTATGAGAATGGCAACCTTTAGAGAAATAAGATGCTACATGAGTGAGAACACAGCGCTCAAACTGTATAAGGCAACTATACTGCCAATAATAGATTATAATGATCTAATCTATGGCCTTTTAACAAAACAACAAGAAAATAAATTACTGAGGACTCAAAACTGAGCTCTTAGAACAGTATATAGGGGCAAAGTTCTCTCAGTGAATAAGATGCACACTAGATCCCATATCACATACCTGAGCCAAAGGACAGATGCACATCTGCTATCTCTTATGTTTATCAGAGCCAAGGATGAAAACTACATAGACCATACTACCAGAGTTACCAGGCAGGGGGATGCTACACTCCTCAAAGTTCCTAAACCACTCACAAATAGACTGACAAGAGCCCCTATCTACAAAGGCAGCAAATTATGGAATGAACTCCCAGTCAGAATTAGACATGCACAAACACAACTAGAATTCAAGAACCTGGTAAGAATTCACCAAGCCAATCAGGCCCTTCTACAGGCCTAATGTTGAGGTCGCCATGTTTAATTAGCTATCTATTATAAGCACCTATGGCCACCCCACCCCCTCCCACCACCCCAGGCACTCCTTTACCTGCTGCCAACAAACCAAGTTATCCACCATACAAATTATTTGCCCAGCAAATTCGGAAATGTGTATCAGTCTGGTAGTATTGCTATAGACCGGGGGCCCTATGGTACTGGGACGGCTCACTCCCTATCTCTCCCATGTGATGTAAATTTTGCAGTGCCACCTTGTGGTGGGTTTGATCGACCCAGCTGCTGGTTGGTGTTTCACATGTAAACATACGGTTATATCATGCATAAGACGGGTAAGCGTGAATACACATCAATATGAAATTGCTATGAACAGGCACACATCATCATCGTCCTCATCGCCATCATCACACATCTTTTACATTCATATATACATTTGTGCATATAATATAGCATCTGTTTAGCCGGGGAACAGCCAGCGCACCAAGTGGTGGGTTTGATCATTTTGATTACACAGTACGGGCTGAGTGAGCCGTCTTGGTATTATAGGGTCTTTGTATAAACATAGACACTAATAAAGTCTGTACTAGACTACTAAATGACTGAAACGTACAATCCTCCAAGCATTGTTTATCCCATCATTCCTAACAACCTACTTACTCAAACTACTTCATGTAGTCAAAAAACACACCTGAGGTATTAACCTTTTAAGCATAACCCTACAAGCTAACTACACTCTATCTAACAGAAAAAACAAACCATTCTACTAACACTCACTCCATCTCAAAATGTTAACTCCAACAACATGATAGATTTGCAATTCACAACATAGTAGGCATACAAACCTAGGAAGGGAAACTGCACCTAACCACTCTGTAATGTAAAGGTCTAATCAATACACATGTATGTATCAAGTGTGTAGGAATACAACATATAACTGCTATTTTTATATGTGAATGTTTGATATTGTTATTTCAGCTGATTTGGGCTAGCTGCTGATGACAATATCAGACTACATATGCATATATTGTAAATAACTGTATTGTCACATGGCTGGAAGACCGGTGCCACGGCACTGACAAAAGACTATATTCAATGAATAAACTATATAAAAAAAAAAATTAAAAAAAACCTTTAAAGACCCTGTGGGTTTATAATGAAATCGAGTAGTCAACATGAAACAGGCTATTGTTGTGGGATCAATTCTTGTCGGGTCAAACTTACAAAGCTGATATCTGTCACCACCTTCTGGCGCTCAACCTTGCCTATACTAAGGGCGGTCAAGAACTGTTTGGACACAGTTGAAAAAATGTGTTTTGTTTAAATAGTTTTATTCCTGTGAATAACATGTCAGTGCGGATGAGCTGATCTTCCAGCTCTAATAATAAATGCTGCTACATTTTAAGCAAAGTTTGATAAAAATGTAACTGGACAATTACAAGAAAATGCAGAGCACGGCATTGATATGAATCATGAGTAGAGAATGAGATAGGAGAAAATAAGAAGTATCCAGGGTGGGTTAGCTATGTTAGACCAGCATAAACTCGAGGTTGTGTACTTGTTAGTTTTAAGAGGGTAGTTGGTGATGGTCAGGTGTAGGGCGGACCTTTGGTGTTGAAGTGATCTTCAGGGTAATTTCAGGTGGGGCCTATAATTAGTTTAAGTAGGTTGGTGTTTATTAATTAGGCAACAAGAATTTTTAAGTTGACGGTCATCCTTTTGATCATACAAATTAGGGTGGGGGCCTTTTTTTGTTGTTTAAAAATGAAATTCTGGTATATGACGTAGAGATAATAAGTAACTATGTTGCACAGATTGTGTGCTTACTAAAGTTGAAATTGCTGCTAGCCTGATGCATTTTTAACAGTTAAACACAAAATTTAATAAAGGGGTGGGGGGCGGTTCTTCAGGCATGGGCAGGGACGATCAATTAAACAATTTTTTGTTTCCCTTATATACATCAGTAAGATATTTTCCAGGTTCACTCAGTTATTAGGTGGGGGTTTTGAACTAGTCGGTCATTACTAGTACTAGTACTAGTCGAGGGTATGGGGAGTGCAGGTGTTGTGAACACTATCGACTATGGCACACTATGTGACAACCCCCCCCCCCCCTTCCCCATGAGGGTTTGTGTCACGATAGTTACTCGTAATACCTTATTATTGTACGCTCCGTTCACAATAACAAGACAAGACATTTGACATAATATATTGGATGAGTAATTCCTCTAGCTGGTACCTCTAAAAGCCCAAACCCACCCAAACCAGCTAGACCCTCATTCTCACCGACAGTATAGCTGCCACTCTTAGGTCTCGTGTCAGTCGTTCCTGGACCGAAGCCTTTAAGGATTCAAATACTGCGTCGGACTTCCAGTCGCCGCGTTCTTTTATTTCGAGTATCGACGCCCCACAAAGCCGCAAGAAAGTGGCTCCTCCTCGGCGCAGGTTATGAGTGGAAAACTCCCCTGGACTCAAACCCGCTCGTTCACATAATAGTCTCAGTGATGCCAGATAGAATGAATAAGGCATCGACACTGGGCCGGAAGTGTTCTTTAACCCAGTGGACTGCGCATAGTGCCCGATCGGCTACTTTCGATACGGGGATTAGGTGTTGGCGTTCCCTGTATTGTATAGTCTTTGATATTCTTACTCGTACCACCATCCCCCACTCGTAGAAGGAGAAATCCGACCTTAGCAATGACGAGTCAGATTCGGACACGTAGCATTTACGTAGTAAGGCCCTAAACGACAACAGCATCGCGGCTCTCAGTGCCATGTGCCCTCGAGTGTTTACCATCATACCAAAAATACTTCTTAGATGCTTAGGTAAAAGAGGTGCTGCCTGCCTCGGTATTTGGTATGTCTCCCAGAGTTCTCCTGATGCGCGAGAAGGAAGAACAGAGGCGGAGGTGGGAAACTGAGGCGTTTATTGTGACGCCTCGGGCAATATACAAACAAGTATGAAAGAAGATAACAAAACATATGAGAAGAGTAAGGTAAAAATCAAGCATGGCAACAGAGGGGCTCATGAGGAGCAACAGTCTCGTGAGGAGCAGTAAGTGAGGGGCTCATGAGGAGCAGAAGATACAATACAGGAGGGGCTCATAAGGAGCAATGTCAGAGTTCTGATAGAGGGGGGGCCGAGGAGCCCTCCGCCGCAGACGGGGGGAGGGTAGAGGAGTGAAAGTTGGGTGGGTGGGTGGAGGAGAAAGGGCTGAGAGCTGGAAGGCGGCAGGAGGGCGAGTGCCTGAGGGAGGCCGGCGGGCGGCCTTATAAGGGAGAAAGTGAGCAGTGGCAGGAGAGGCGTGAACGCTCGGGGGAGGGCGAGGGTGAGCAGCGGGCGTCGCGCGAGGCGCGAATGCTGGGTGAAAGCCCGGGAGAGGGGGGGTGGGGGGGGGAGTCGCTCTGCCTTCCCTCGCATCAAACGAAATGCTTCGCATTACGACCGATGCGCGAGAAGGAAGAACAGAGGCGGAGGTGGGAAACTGAGGCGTTTACTGGACGCCTGGCGGTCATATACAAAGAGGTATGAAGGAGATACCAAACATATGAGAAAGGTGGTAAAAATCAAGCAGGGCAACAGAGGGGCTCATGAGGAGCAACAGTCTCATGAGGAGCAGTAAGTGAGGGGCTCATGAGGAGCAGAAGATAGAATACAGGAGGGGCTCATAAGGAGCAATGTCAGAGTTCTGGTAGAGGGGGGGCCGAGGAGCCCTCCGCCAAAGAGTAAGGAGAGGGCTTGAGGCGCGCCCGAGGCGGGGGCGCGGGGCGCCCGAGGCGGGGGCCCGGATAGGCAGGCCTGGTTGAGAGGAGGGTCCGGGGCCTAGGTGGAGGGGGAGCGGGCGGCCAAAAAAGGGGAGGCACGCTCCTGAGGGCTGGGGGAGGAGGTCCGGCGAGGGTCGAGCAGGGGGGCAGCGAACTCCTCCGGGCTGGGCTGGGTGGGAGTCGGGGTCGGGTCGGGCGGCATCAAGAAGGCGGTGCCGTGGAGGTCGGTGGCGTGAAGGTCGGTGGCTGGGCTGTCTGGGGGGGGTCTCTCGTGAGGCTGGGCTGAGTCGTCTGAGGTGTGAGGTGCGAGGTGATGATCCTCGGCTTCGTCTGGGCGGCGTTTCGATCGGTGTTCGCTGGGAGGCCGTCGGTGGGCGTTGCGGGGCTGTCGGGGATGGTTGGGGTGAGGCGCCGGGCTAGGCCCCCCGGGCCAGCCGGGGGGAGGCCGGCGGATCAAAAATCCGCCGAGGCGGCGGGGGTCTGGCGCTCACGGGCTTGCTTGGTGCGGCATCCAGCCTCGCTGTGCATTGTTAATATGCGCCGCACGTTGGCGCAATAGGCACAGACGTGCCGGCGCCTGTCTCCCACCTCGCCGTGAGCCTCTCCGAGGGGTGCCCGATCGCACGAGGTGGGATCGCGGTTCCAAGCGGAGCAGGGAGCCCCGTGAGCGTGCCTATCGTAGGCGGTGTGGGTGTCTACTTGCTGCCGGGGCAGGTGTGCGCCTCGGGCCCCCTCGTCGCCTCGGGGAGCTGGTGTTGCCGGGGTGGTGGGCGTGGTGAGGGAGTCGACCCTGAGCGCGTTGAGGGCCACAGGGTCATGCCACCCCTGGGGGAGCCTTCCATCCGCGATCCAGGAAAAGATGGTCTCCGAGTACCGGCGGACGGTCGGCCAGGGGTGGATGAGGACGTCTCTCATGAGGGTGAGGTGGTGTTGGTGTAGGCCCTGGAGGGAGTGATCCGGGAAGGATGGGTGGTTGACCATGGAGAGGAGGGCGAGGCTGTACTCCTTGGTTGCTTCTCCGAGCTTCACCGCCTTGCGCCCCGGCCCCCTCTCCACGAGGTCGCAAGGGAAGAGGTAATCGGCTGGGATCCCTCGGCGGCGCACGGTGTGCCGCGCCTCGGCGGATGCGAGGATCTCGCGGACCGCGTCGGCCGCGGATGCCGGGCTGTACTCCTCGGGATCCTGACGGTAGGTGGGCGGTGGGGCTGAGCTGGCGTGGGCGCGGGTGTAGCCCTGGTACTGCAGGTGCGGGCCTTCGGGCTGAGTCGCTTGAGGTCGAGGCGGCGGCCGGCTCCCGGCGGCGGCGTACGCCCGAGGCGCCGGGACGTGGTGGAGGCTGCAGGCGGGCTCCCGCCTCGGCGTGGGCGGGGGCTCCGCGTGGCCCCTCGGGCTTCCCCCCTCTCGTCCAGGTCTCTGTCCATGCGTCTGGTGAGGCGGGTGATGGCCTCGATGAGGAGGGCCGTCTCGCTGCTGGGCTGGCCCGAGGGTGCTGCGGGGGAGGTCGGCGCCGTACAGGGGACGGGGCTCCCCGGGGAGCCCGAGGAGGGTCCTGGCGTGGCCATCCCGGACGTCTTGGAGCTTCTCCGACTCTTCCCTTTGCCGCGGCCGGGCATGGTGTAGGGTCGGCAGAGGAGCAGCGGTCCGAGGTGGAGTGGAGCCAAAGAGGAGAAAAGGCTGAGAGCTGGAAGGCGGCAGGAGGGCGAGTGCCTGAGGTGGGCCGGCGGGCGGCCTTATAAGGGAGAAAGTGAGCAGTGGCAGGAGAGGCGTGAACGCTCAGGGCCGGGGGAGGGCGGGGGTGAGCAGCGGGCGTCGCGCGAGGCGCGAATGCTGGGTGAAAGCCCGGGAGAGGGGGGGGGGGGGGGGGGGGGGGGGGGGGACGTCGCTCTGCCTTCCCTCGCATCAAACGAAATGCTTCGCATTACGACCAATTCCCGCCATGCACTTTTTGGAGTAGTCTATAGGTTCCAAGCCCAAATCTTTTAGATGATTGCTGAGCGCACTTAGGTACTGTCTGATTGAATTAAAGCACAGGTGCCTAGCCAGGAAGGACATGTACAAGCATGTTTCAGACGCCGAGCAAGGATTCTCTGTGGTGGAGTGTCTCACTTTTTTCTAGGTCAGACTCCTAATCTGAGGGTCGGCGGTTCGATTCCCCGTGCCCCCAGCTCTGCCAATTTGGATTTCCACCGCTGTGTATAACTTACAGCGTCATCAAAGGCCGGTTGCTCTCATACCATGTCTATGTGGTGTGGGAGGTTAAAAATCCCTTGGGTCGGTAAAAGTGTAGGCTCGGGCTTTCTATCGACCAGCAGTGGAGTGGGGAAGACCAGTTGTCTGTGACTGGGATTTCCCCTGCTTGGGACAACTAATGTACCAACAACAAAAAATGAAGACAAATAAGTGTTCACACTTCCTGTCTACCATTCGCTATATCGCTATATATAAGGTGTTAATCGATCGGCAAAAATCTCACAAACTTCTAAGTGGGCTTTAATTTGCGCGCCGTGATGTTCCCGTGACTTCCCCCCCCCCCCCCCCACCCCCGTCCCGCAATCTCCATACGAGTCAGCGTCCCTGTAGCCTTTTTTTGATTGTCAGTACTTTTTGTTAGGGCAGGCTTCTGCAACATGACCCTTACTACGACACGTTAAGCAATGATGGTCCCAGCCACACTTCTCCCTCATGCAGCCCTCTTTGTTGTAATTGTGGGCAAAGCACGAGCCTTTTACTTTCGTTGCCAAGCCCGCCCGCATTTCACCTTCCACCTTGGTGAACGTGGACCCATTTGCAGTTTTGGGCTATTTTCTGTTCTGACGTGACACCTCGGACGTGGCAGGAGTTCACCTCAGCACGTCCGACTCGAAGCAAATTTCCTGCCGACTGGAGGCAGATACTGGTGCGGGCATCCGCATATACTGGTGCGCGCATCCGCATTTGAACCAAGTTGAAGCCCGGTGTGGCGGTTTCCCAGGGACACCAGTTTGCCAGGGACACATAGCTTCTGCACATGCGTCAAAATCGAACGGCATCATCACTAACCTTATAAATTTAATATAATGTTTTTGGTAAACATGTTTTCTATATATGTACCAAACGATTTGTTTCTAGATGGTGTAATTTGAGAGATATTTGACTTCTTCTGTATTTTCTGTATGAACATTGCTCACGACCATTGACAATGCCTTGAGTTTGACGGTATGCGCAGTGCAAAACATTAGTTTTATTCAAAAATAATAGAAATCAAGAACCCTAACCTTATAAATTTAATATAGTCTTTATGGTAAATATGTTTTCTGTATGTGTACCAAGCGATTTGTTTCTAGATGGTGTAATTTGAGAGATATTTGACTTCTTCTGTATGAAGATTTGCTCACGGCCGTTAACAATGCTTTTGAATGGATGTGTCCCTGGCAAACTGGGGTGCCTCGGAAACCGCAACACCGGCATGCTGGTGCGCAGGATGCTGGCTGCCAGCTAGGCAGGCCCGACTTCAAAGCAGCACAGTGCTGCACAAACACATAGAATACACTGTCCAACCGTACCATGCTACCAACTACTAACCGACACTTTGCTGAATAATATATGCCTAACTAGTTACACACCACAAAATACCAATGGTACCCAGTCCTATAGTGCAGCACTATAAAACCACCATCAGTGCACATCACTGTAAGTTAGTATCCATCCTGATCTGACCTCCAGTGTTATTAGGACATACAAGCGCAATTGCTAAAAATCAGTGTATCCTTTACATCGTTCAAAATAAGAGCTTGTTCGCTTGTCCGGGACTAGTGAAAATTCAGACGGATAAGTGAAAATCACACTAGACTTGGCCTGTGGAAAACTGACAAATACTGCTTATTTCTACTACTGCTTTAGTATGCTATTTTGAAAGTATGGTACAGTATATCCAGGACTTTGCTTAAACCATGGAAATTGTACCTTCTAGGAAACCTCACAGCATGTACACAGAAATATACACTTTTTTTAAAACCAACAAAAATGACCACGCTTCTTGGTCTGGCCGCAGTAATGGTGCTTTTAAACTGGCCAGACTCTGCTCTGATACAAGCACTCAACGCTTTGCATCATGGGTAATTTCAGTCTCACACCGGTTGGATGTGAAATAAACTCTCTATGCACTTCCACTTAGGGAACCGGACGGGATGGCACAGTAGGTAAAAGCGCTGGTTGGCTTCCTGTATGGGAGGTCTTGGGTTCGAAGCCTGATCAAGTGAAGGGAATGATTTAACAAATGTATACTCATTGCTGTCTGGCTCGACGCTCGGCATTAATATGATCGGTATTGTGTATGATTTGTGACGGAGAGTTTACGGTAGACAATGGTTTTCCATTGTAAACATCGGTTCCAAGGCTCCCGGATATTTGTAGTGTGCAGGGGGAGTTAACAATTACATGTAGGTACATTGCTACAGCAACAAAATATGGGAGGGGGACTGAGCTATGGTGGTAGCGTGTCCACCTGTGAAGGTGTCGGTCATCCTATCGTTCTTGCTCCGTGGACCCATTTGCAGTTTGGGCTATTTTCTGTTCTAACCAGTGGTCCACAACTGGTTCATCAAAGGCTGTGGTATGTGCTGTCCTTTTCTGTGGGAAAGTGCATATAAAAGACCCCTTGCTGCTTATCGGAAAGAGTAGTCTATGTGGCGGTAGCGGGTTTCCTCCAAATAAATGTGTCAGAATGACCATATGTTTAGCGTCCAATAGCCGATGATAAAAATCAATATGCTCTAGAGGTGTTGTTAAATAAAACAAAACGTTTGCTGCAACAATACAAAAAGGAACAAAATTCAATGAATAAATCCCATTAAGCTGTCACATAATCTCATAGTTTTGACTTTCTGTCATGTCTAAATAATAAATGCCTTATGCCGATGGCTGTAAATAACTTTTTTAGTGACCTAACTTACGGTAAAGGAACAAAATTCATTAAATAAATCCCACTAAGTTGTTACATAATCTGATAGTCTGGAGTTTTTGTCATGTTTTAAAAATAAGTGCCTAAGGCTGGTGGTTATAAATAACATTTTTAATGACTTAACTTACAGCAAAGGAACAAAAATCATTAAATAAATCCCACTACACTGCTACATAATCTGATATGTCATGTTTTAAAAATAGAAGCATTAGACCAGTGGTTACAAATATGATCTACTTTGCTTTTGTTTGAAGTAATGCTTATTATATATAAATGGCTAACTTCAGATATATTTGAAGTGAAAGTGCGACAAATAAATTTGACTTATACAACTTGCAGCTGGAACAGGTTCTGATTAATTGACTTAATACTAATAGTCCTTCGATCGATGCAGCAACATGATGGCAGCTGTATAGTGTTGCCCCACTGGGAGAACAGTCTGCTAGCACCATGACCTGATTTCCCACTCAATCACATAATACTGATAATTAGCTAATCAGTCCTTGCCCTATCCTACTAATTCAGATCGCCAGGCTATGTAGCGACCATTATCAATTTTGTAAGTCGTTGGTTTGACTCAACCGGGATTCAAACTCCCTACCTTCCGCACAGGAAGCCTGCCCTCTACCGATTTGACCTCCACGTCTGGTCTTCACGAAAATGTAATGCCTTCACTGGAACTAGGCGCGGTAGTCAAATCGGTAGAGCAGGAATCTATAACGGTATGATACTACCATACTTCGACTATGGTGATGTAATATATATGGGGGGTAACAAAAATATGTTGGATAAACTACAAGGACCTCAAAATAGAGCACTTAAGATATGTCTGAAGGTGGAACATAGACACCCAACTGCTGATCTACATAGGAAAGCAAGAGTCAACACACTAAACGACAGGAGAAAATCACATCTCAAAATAGCAGCATTCAGGGAGAAAAGGAAGCCTAGGACTAGTAGGAGGGTGCAGGTAACAAAAAAGGCAACAAGAGGTAGTGATGGCCCCGGACTGATAATAAACAGAGCCAAAAACAGATCATATGAGAGGGGTACCAAGGACATGAAAGCAAGGGAATGGAATACACTGGGAGTAGAAGAAAGAAGTACAGGGACAATAGAAACATATAAAACATTAATCAAAAGAGAGCTAAATGTACTGCTAGACTATGACAACAACAAATAAAATGAATTAAAAAAGAAAAAGAAAGAAAAATAAATAAATAGAAAATACACTGATAATTCAAGCAAAGTTTTAGAGGGTATAGATGCTAGGTATGATTGATACATACAAAAGGTAAACTTAAAATCAAAACCTAATGACCACTAACACAGCAAGTTGAAGACATTCAGAGAAATTAACTATTGGTAACCAAACAATTATCCGATTGTAGAATGAACAAACTCACAGAGGTTTGGGGCATGTGGGAGAATGCTTACAAACAGAGAAAGAATGCATGCAGTAGTTAGCTACACAACAACTGAAAGTGATAAAAAGAAGGGGAGTCACAAAACTATTACTGTCTAGCGGCGAAAACAAGTCATTAGACTTAACCGTTATGGACAGCATAAATACACCCATCACAAAAAAATCCCACAAAAAAACAACCCTTTAGGCTCGGATCCTGCAGTGTGTCGAGGTTGCAGCTCTCAGTTGCCACATAGCGGTGTCTGCTGCTCTAAAGGTGCATCACATTCCTTACCCCCCTCCCTCTCCCTCTCCCCCTCCCCCTCCCTCTCCCCCTCCCCCTCCCTCTCCCCCTCCCTCTTTCCCCCTCCCTCTCCCCCTCCATGTCAGTTGTCACGCTCCAGATCCCACCCAACTGCAGTCACTGGGGCACCGGCCAAGAGACGATCTCTTCCTCCAACCCGCCCTCTGACGGCAGTAGCAGGAACTTGTGTTCCTGAATACATTGGATAGTATCAAAGACCATATAATACTAAGACGCCTCACTCAGCCTGTACTGTGTAATCAAAATGATCAAACCCACCTCTTGGTGCGCTGGCTGTTCTCTTGGTTAAACAGGTGCTATATTATATGTATAAATGTATATATATGAATGTGAAAGATGTGTGATGACGATGCTGATGATGATGCTGATGATGATGTGTATTTGTTCATAACAATTTCATATTGATGTGTATTCATACTTACCTATCTCACATATAATATAATTGTATGTGTTTACATGTGAAACACCAACCAGCAGCCGGGCTGATCAAACCCACCACAAGGTGGCACTGCAAAATTTACATTACCATGGGAGAGATAGGGAGTGAGCCGTCTTAGTATTATAGGGTCTTTGATAGTATCCAAAAGTGCAGAAGCCTGCACAAAACTATATATTAATTAAGACTATAAATACCCAAATATAATAGTCGGGTCTTCCATTCAGTGCCAGTTTAATAAATACATTCATGTCAAGCAAGTTCCCCACGATGCATTAGACATCTGTATTTATATCTAGATCTGTATTTATATCCATTAAATAGTTACTTTAATTCTGGGGTTTTCCTTTATTTTATTCATGTTTTCATTACTTGTTATGGCTTATTTCAAGTACAGAGATGGGAGGCGGTGGCCCAATAGGTAGAGCACAGGGCTTGCTGTGTGGAAGGTTGGGAGTTTGAATCCCAGCTGAGTCAAACCAATGACTTACATAATTGATACTTATCGCTACCTAGCCTGGCACTAGGACAGGGCAAGAACTAGTTAGCTCAGTATCAGGATAATGTGTCTGAATGGGAAATCGGGTTATGGTGTCGAGAGCCTGGTCTCCCAGGGGGGCAGTACTATAAAGTCACCATGAAGATGCACTGTCACAAATCGATACAAGTCCTGATATGACCTTAGAGTTGCCAGGGCGTAAACCTCCCCAAAACAAAGCACAAGATCCACACTTGACCCGCAACCCGAAAGTATGCATGCTCCCCGTAACTGATACGTTCACATGTGCCGGCATTTCATTGGCGTACGCCGGTTTGCGCCGACGCTGGCAATCGAGCATTGGACCTATTCGACTGGGACCTTTCCGTCCACAAAATTTAGGCTCTGCCCGTCTGCGCAGTGAATTTGGTTTTTGAATGCAAAGAGGACCAGTGAAATGGCTTCAATGGTTTCAGCCAATCAGAGCTTTTCTTTTCCATTGCAAATGGCGGCCCTCTATGTGGGTGCCATTTGCAATAATAAAAAAACAATCAGAGCTGTTCTTTTCCATTGCAAATGGCTGCCATCTATGGGTGCAGCCATTTGCAATCGAAAAGAACAACTCTGATTGGCTGAAGCTATTGAATCTTTCAACCTTTCCATATCAGCCATGTTGAAATACACCATGTGACCTTGTGGATGTAGCCACGAGA
>CM059198.1:24581289-24758789 GCA_030323885.1 Branchipolynoe longqiensis | reverse complement strand
GGGTGCGTCTCGGAGACGCCTCCTATTTCAGACAGGAGATGAAAAGCGCCTCGAAAATGGCCGCCGTATTCAGTGGTTTCAGCCAATCACAGCACAGCTTTTCCATTGCAAATTGCCGCCGCATATCGGGGTGGCCATTTTCGACACAACAAACTGCTTTTGCCGTTCAGACTAGTGCGACATCAGGGCCATCTCCGAGGCGCCTCCGAGACGGACCCTGAACACGGCCCAGGCTGTCAGCACCATGACCTGATACCCCACTCAGTCACATTATCCTGAAGCAGGGCTAACCAGACTTTGCCCTCTCCTTCTAATTCTGAGCACCAGGCTACCTACTGAAAAGCATAAATTTGGTAAGTCATTGGTTTGATTCCGCTGGCTTCCAAACTCTGGACCGTCCACGCAGGAAGCCTGCGCTCTACCAATTCGGGCACCGCGTTCGTTCCCCATTTAGCAGGTCGTGGGATTCAAACCCTGGGTTCAATCCCAGACTTGAAAAAATCGCCAAATTGTCCTCATAGATATTTGAAGTGCAAACATGCTAAAATAATGTTGCCAAGCTTGCCAAAACTCTGACACCATAGACTTCAGCACTAACATATATTTATTAAATTAACTCAGTATGTTCTTCAATGTAGCAACTACTACTTCATACGTGTACCAGTATCTAAGTTGGATATGTAGGATCAAATTGTTTTTCAAAATTTGATGTTTTCATCGGACTATGCAGCTTAACACTAATAGGATGAGGAAGACCAATTGTCCGCGATTGAAATTTTCCCTGCTTAATCAATGAATGTGTCAAGACAATCGTAACAACAATAAGTTGGTGGGAGTGGAAAGGTTGCCGATTCTGTGTCGTGGTCGCGTCGTGATCGCCGACTAAATTGGACAGTGCAAAATTTGATCGGGTTGCAAGACTGCTCTTGGCTGCAATGACTAAACATTCCAACATGTGGAGAGGTTAGTTCTATGCTTATTCTCCCTTGTCTTTAAAAAAAAAAAAGAAGATTTCTTAGTTCTGTACTTCTGCATCGTATCCATTTAATTCTAAATATATCTTTTATTTATCAAGATAGTGAGAATAATTATGGCCGGCTCAGATTACTATTGACTAGTGTTTTGTTTGTTGGTGGTTTACATCCTAGCAACATTTGATGCAGGACCAGACGGGATGGCCGAATGAGTTAGAGCGTCCGTCTCCCGTGTTGGTAGGTCCTGGGTTCTAACCCTGGTCGAGTCAAACCAATGACTTAAAAATTGATACTTGTCGCTTCCTAGCCTGGCGCTCGGCATTATTAGGATAGGGCAAGGACTGGTTGGCTCAGTGTCCGGATAATGTGACTGAATGGGATATCAGGTCATGGTGCTGGTGGCCTGGTCTTCCAGTGGGGCAGCACTATAAAATCCCCATGAGTCCACACTGTCACAAGTCGGTACCCGTCCTAATATGACCTTAGATGTGGCTAGGACATAAAATAACAACAAACAAACATTTGATGCCATATCAGGATGGGTATCAACTTATGACCGTGCACATCGATGGTGGCTTCATAGTGCTGCTCCTCTGGGAGACCAAGCTGACAGCCCTATGTCCAGATATCCCTCTCAACCACCTACTGATAATATGAAAACAAGGGTTGTTCCATATATAACAATATTGCGAAACACTAGGGTAGGTAGCAACAAGTATGCATTGTGTAAGCCACTGGTTTGACTGTTGGGTTTCGAACCCACGACTTCCCGCATGGGAAACCAATCAGCGCTTTTACCGATCAATTATCAAAGACCGCTGCCTTTTTGATGATTTCGGCTATTTTCACCAACAACAACAACAGCACCCACAAAACAGGCACATAGGCTTAGAACTACGTTAGAGTCAATGATAATTTACAATTAGTCAAATATCGGTCCTTTTTCTTGTTTTTGTGGTAATTTTGTAATAATAATTTGTTGTTCTTTCTTAAATAACACATTTGATCAGAGGTAGCCTTCATCCCTGAATACCGGGAACCGTGGCTGAATCGCTAGAGGGAAGGAAGGCTTCCCGTGTGAAAGGTTGGCAATTCGAATCTCAGCCGAGTCTAACCAATGACTTATCAAATCGATAGTTGTCGCTCCCTAGCCTGGCGCTTGACATTAATAGGATAGGGCAAGGACTGGTTAGCTCAGTAACAGGATAATGTGACTGTAGTCATCAGGTCATGGTGCTGACTCCCTGGTCTCATCGGGGCAGCACTATAAAGTTGCCATGAGTGCGCACTGTGTATTACAAGTCGGTGCCCATCCTGATATGACCTTAGATGTTTGCCAGGTTGTAAAACCCCAACACACAAACACAAACAAAACATCCGTGAATAAAAGAAGTTGCCTTTAAGTTATAGGCCGACCACGGCGCACAGATGCATATCTGACATGCAGTAGTTGTAACCCTACCCCGGTGTCCTTGGGCACTCAGAGGGTTAATCCACAATGGTCGCGTCGAGCCGGTCTGTTGCCCCCAGCCCTCCTCCTCCTCCATTCCCGACTCTCCACCCCCTCCCCTCCTTTACCAGGACACACTGCTCTAAGGATGTCACCCTATGGGACAGCGTGTTTGATCAACCGAATCTGAGCTCGCTTTTTTTTTCTTTTTTTCTTTTTTTCTACATTGACTGTGCTGGTTGGTTGTTGATGTTTTACGTCCTGGAAACATCTATGGTCATATCAGGATGGGTACTGATTTGTGACAGTGCACATTCATGGCGACTTTATAGTGCTTGCCCCACTGGGAGACCAGGTGGCCAGCACCATGACCTGATAGCCCAGTTAGTCACATTATCCTGACACTGAGCCAACCAGTCATTGCCCTATCCTAATACTGCCGAGCACCTGGCTAGGAAGCAACAAGTTAAAATTTTTAAGTCATTGGTTTGACTCGACCAGGGTTCGAACCCATGGGTTCGAATCCCATGATTTACCAAAACAGGAGACAGACGCTCAACTCATTCATTCAGCCATCCCGTCTGGTATGTTGGTATGGTGTTAGAAAATGTATCGTGAGTAGACTAGATAGGGTTGCCAACTCAATAAAAGCACTAGTTGGCCATGGGTTGGAATCCTGACCGAATTAAACCATTGATTGACTTACAGAGGTGATACTTGTCGCTACCTATCCTGGCACTCAAACATTAATAGGATCGGCCAAGGACTGGTTCACTCAATAGTGGGATATTGGGTCATGGTGCCGGCGACCAGGTCTTCCACTTGGACAACACTATTAAAGTCACCTTGATTGTGCACTGTCACAAGGCTGTACCCTTCGTGATATGATTGCAGGCTTCCATTGCATAAAGGCTCGCCGCATTGGGGAAACGGAAAGAAACCAAACAAAGTCGGTTGATATCCGGCAAAGTCTGGTTTGTGTACGTTGTATATCCCTTGATATCTGGCCCGATCCATTACCAGTTTTGAGCATGTACAAAACTTGTAACGGATTGTGCCAGACTGACATATGCGGTTATTATCCATTACCGTGCGTTCCACATCCATTCCCGTCCGTTACATATCCATTGCACCTCCGTTCGTTATAGTTCTTTTTGTATACTGAATTGTCAGTTGATTGTTAGATAGGTAATCAACCGTTACCGTCTGTTACCTGTCCGTTACCGTCTTTCACCCGTCCGTTATCATTTGTTACAGAATCACACCGGACTAAAATATTTTTGTCCGGTGTCGCAGTTTCATTTCCCAGCAGTTGAAGTTCCCACAATTGCTTCTGCGCATGCGTCAACATCTAACGGCATCGTCTGCGCATTGTCAATGGTCGTGAGCAATCTTCACACATAAAAAGTGAAATATCTCTAAAACTATACCACCTAGAAACAAATCGCTTGGTGCACACATAGAAAACATGGTTACCGAAAAGATTATATTAAATTGATATGGTAAGGGTTCTGGATTTCTATTAATTTTGAATAATGTTTTGCACTGCGCGTACCGCCAAACTCAATGCATTGTCAATGTTCGTGAGCAATCTTCATGCAGAAAAAGTGAAATATCTCTAAAACCACACCACCTAGAAACAAATCGCTTGGTACACATATAGAAAACATGTTTACCGAAAAGATTATATTAAATTTATAAGGTTAGTCACACTGACACTATAGTGACAGCGATTTGCGGCGATCGGCGATGGTTTAAATCGGGCTAATGTTGACACATGAGCAGACAATGCTTTGACGCATGCGCAGATGCTTTTGTGGGAACTTCAACTGCTGGGAAATGAAACTGCGACACCGGCTCTATCCATTTGCTCAATCTGGCGAGGTGTGACAGGCGCTTTCTGTCGGAAGTTTGAATCCCAGACAAGTCAAACTAATGACTTACAAAATGTATGCTTGTTGCTACCTCGGGGCACTGAACATTAATATGATATGACAAGGACTGGTTAGCACAGTATCAGGATAATGTGACTGAGTGGGAAATTCAGGTCATGATGCCAATGGCCTGGTCTCCCAGTGGGGCAGCACTATAAAGTTGTCATGAGAGTGCACTGCTACAAGTCGGTACCTGTCCTGATATGACCTTAGCTGTTGTGAGGACATCAAACAACAACAAACAAACAAGTTCTGGTATGGGATTGGGAAGACGGATGTGGCTGGCCGGGGTGTCCTTATATGAACACGTGATCAGTTGCATCGATACATGGATAAGTGTGTGTGTGGGGGGGGCTCCTGCACCTGTTAAATAACGTCTAAATTATGTCAATCCGGACAGCTAAACTGTTATGCTAAATAACGAGAATTAATATAATTCAGAAAATGTTTACATGACATTGAAAAAAAAACCAAAAAAAACCTGAGTCTAGCCTGACCCAACACATAATAGGCAGGGCCCTTATATTCAAAGGGCCGATGAATCACCCACACCTGCCTAAGCCCCCACCCGGCCTATTTTGGAACTAACGGCCATCAGTTCCTTTCATATAAAGTCTTAAAGTTGCATAGTCCAATGGTTTTGAGTTTCTGTCATTTTCTGAGATAAATATATTAGGTTGGTCGTTATTATCCACCTTACTTTAGTTAGAAGTAATTTTATTTTAGATGGCTAACTTTTGAGATATTTGAAGTGCACGCATGCCAAAACGCTGACACCATAGGCTTCTGTAGTAACAGATTCTATTACATTGGACACCATAGGCTTCTGTAGTAACAGATTCTATTACATTGCCTCATCATTCCCTTCTGTGAGGCGACAAATGTTTAATAAGTGCATCAGGATCTAAGTTAGATATGCATAATAAAATGTAGATGATTGTTTTGGTTTTGAAAATTTGATGTTTTCATCAGACTATGCAGCTTTTATATAAACACGTTAAACTACTTTTGTAAGGGGCCATCCAAATTTTCAGAATGTTCACGGTCGTGGGTTATGCAAAGCGTACTATTTATCCAGATACCCTCTGCCGTCCTCAATGCAAACTAGTGCATATCAACTTTGGAATATTTCGTTAAATACGGACATTTAAATATCAAATTGCGTACACACAAAAAAAGAAGAGGAAAGTTTGTTTTATTTAACGACACCTCTAGAGCACATTGAGTTGTATCATCGGCTATTGGACATCAAACATTCTGACACATTTCTTTAGAGGAATCCAGCTGCCGCCACATAGGCTACTCATTCCGATAAGCAACAAGGGGTCATTTATATGCACTTTCCCACATACAGGAGAGCACATACCACAGCCTTTGATGAACCATTGTGGACTACTGGTTGGAACAGAAAATAGCCCAAACTGCAAATGGGTCCACTGAGCAGGATCGATAGGATGACCTACACCCAACACAGCTGGACACGCTACCATCTGAGCTACGTCCTTCTGTCTGCGTACAATCAAGTAAAAGCCTGAAATGCACTGACAAGATGTCACTTACAGTACATGCATGCATGCGTATGTCATGCATGTGTCTACATGCATGCATGTGCATAGATAAAAGATTCACCCCATACATTCAGTGGGGTGAACAACAACGTAGTCTAAATACCGGCGAAAATATCTTTAGTATGGAACAGGAAGTACAATCTCTGGTTCCAGTATCAAATGGATATTTATATCGGCACAGAGTTGGTGAAATGAGAGAGAAGACAAAAGGACAAGATTGCAGCAATAGAACGCCATCGATTTCACTTTTAAAGTCTATTAATTTAAACTACATGTTTTATTATATTTTTCAACCTAAAAGTAGCGGATAAATATATGTGAAGAATATATTTTGTTTCTTAAATTAAGAATTTATCGGCTCAGTTCATTTACCCAGCATGTCAACATTTTTTGCCAGCTTTTTGTTTTACATAGGGTTGGTGTTCACCCCTCCTCTGTATACCAAAGCAGTATGGGGTGAATCTTTTATCTAGCATGTGCATACATATGTGCATGTATGTGCATACATATGTGCATGTATGTGCATACATATTAGTCTGAATTTTTTTTAATGTTTTTAGAATATGACTCTGGGCTGGGCTGGGCTGGGCTGGGTTGGGCTGGGCTGGGTTGGGTTGCGGCGTTAATATCGCTTCGAATTTGGGGTTAATTTGACCAAATTTCACTTTTTTACAATGTTATTCTCTTAAATATGATAGCATTGAATAGATTTGGGCCTGATCGCGGCGGCGATTTATTTTGTTTACATTCGACAGTATGAATATCGCCGCCGATGGAGCTGCAGCGTTAATATCGCTTCGATTTTGGGATTAATTTGACCAAATTTCACTTTTTTACTCTGTTATTCTGTTAAATATGATAGCATTGAATAGGTTTGGGCCTAATCGGTACGTAACACCGCCCCCTAAACCTGCTATGGAATGGGGTTACCATACCCTAGTTTACAGTCGTGGTGTTAGCGCTATCACTGACTCTTGCATGTGACTTTTCGCCGCTAAACTGGAAATCCCGGCCAAAACCCGTTTTGGCTCACTAACACTGTGTCATGCATATGGCCCCTGAGGTGTTAAGTTGATTACCAGCCGCCACCCCCACCCCTGTCTACCCCCTCCCAATTATAAGAGTTTGCACAAGGCTCTGTCCTTGCTAGGGCACATTTCCGGTTGTTTTGTGGAAATCCTCAAAGCATCACACACTGGTTACTGCTTGAAGCCCCAGTCACACTATGGCTAGCAACCACTTGCGACCACTTTGGACCAAAGAACCCGCAATCACCAGCAACCTCCGGGCCATCATATTGGTCACAAGGTTTTTAGTGCACTAGCTACAACATCCTTGCAATCAAAATGGTCGCAAGGAGGTCGGTGACTACTGAGGACCACTTTGAGACCTCTTTGCAACCAACCCTTTTTTTGTGGTCGCATGGTGATTGCAAGCGGTCACAAGCAGTTGAGTGACTGGGGTATTAGTGCACTGATATGCCACGTTCAACAATATAGGACAGCACCACAGTGGTAGCCACTTCCCCTGCGGCAGGTCGTGGGTTCGTTCCTGGCCTTACAAAATTGGTACTTATCACTTCCGTGCCTGGTGCAGTTTCACGGTGTGATTGGTCTCAGGTCAAATATGGACATTTTTAATATTTAACTTGAACCAACTGAGTAAGTATCCAAACTGTTTCTGATAGTACATGTCGAATTCACACGGAACAAGTCTGTAGATCTATGCGAAAATGGCAAGTCCAGCTTTTCTTCCAGCGAGATTTTCACGATTATAGAACTAATGCTAACATCACAAATTATACACTACATAAATTATAAGTGATAATGTTAATGCAAGAGTTTTTTCCCTTCGGTAGTAAGGTTGTTGTTTTTGTATTGTCTGTCCCCCCCCCCCCCCCCCCCCATTTTAGCAACATCTAAGGTCATAGCAGGACAGGTACCGACATGTGACAGTGCACTCATGACGACTGCTGCCCCACTGGAACTTGGAAGACCTGGGCCGTGTTCAGGGTGCGTCTCGGAGGCACCGCGGAGACGTCTCTGCGATGCTTTTTGCCCTATTTGCGTTCAGGGTGCATCTCGGCGACGTCTCGGAGACGCCTCCTTTTTCAGACTGGAGATGAAAAGCGCCTCGAAAATAGCCACCACATTCACTGGTTTCAGCCAATCACAGCACAGCTTTTCCATTGCAAATGGCCACCGTCTATGGGGGTGGCCATTTTCAAGACAACAAACTGCTTTTGCAGTTCAGACTAGCGTGGCGTGACGGCCATCTCCGAGGCGCCTCCGAGACGGACCCTGAACACGCCCCAAGTCGCTGGCATCATGACCCGATTTGCCACTTAGTCACATTATCCTGATACCGAGCCAAACCAGTCCTTACTGTATCAGAGTGCAGACTAGGTACTGTCAACTATCAATTTTGCAAGCCATTAGTTTGACACAGCTGAGAAGCTAACCGGTTCGGCTGTAAGGAGGTATTGCAGTTCAGGGTGTATGTATTATGCACTGATACTGATAATCATGGTGTATGACTTTGTGGAGCGGAACACGCGTGTATGTGACCCACTCTGCTTATACCTACCAAAACCACCGGGCGCGCTGGCCTAATCGGTAGAGCGCAGTCCTCGCATGTGGAAGGTCAGGAGTTCGGTTCCCCGTCAAGCCAAACCAGTGATTTTAAAATTGACACTTGTTGCTTCCTAGCCTGGCGCTCGGCATTAATAGGATAGAGCAAGGACTGGTTAGCTCAGTGTCGGGATAATGTGACTGTGTGGGATATCGGGTTATGGTGCCGGCAGCCTGATTTCCCACTGGTAAACTATTAAGTCGCCATTAGTGCGGACTGTTACAAGTTGGTACTCGTCCTGATATGACCTTAGATGTTGCAAGGATGTAAAACTGGTGTAGTAAAAATAGGATCAAAGATAAGTGGTTTAGTTTTGAGAATAACCTTTCATGAGATTATGCAACTTTCAATGGAAACCCCAACACTGATGACTATCATTTTGATCCATTTTACATTAACAACTGGCTTCCTGTGTTAATCAAATAAAAATTGATCATCAAAGTAACTCTTGTTTTAGATCTAAATCTAAAAACAATTTTCTAAATGTAACTGTTTGAGGAACCTGCTTCCCATTTCCCAGTAATGCATCTATTGACGAATTGACTGGATACCAATCTATTAGCAAATTTTAGGAAGGTATCTCCATTCAGTGCCCATTTAATAAATGCATTACTGCCGTCACAGGGTGGGTTGGTGTAGGAAATCCTAGTAACACTTCCAGGGTCCAAAACTTCATTTGCCCCATTTCAAAGCCTTGAAAAGCTTTGAATTTAACCTATTTTCGGTAATTAGTCTTGAAAAGCCTTCAATTCCAGTAAGCTGTCCATACATATCTACATTAATTTGAAATTAGTCTGAACTCGTCATTCACGATTCGCCATCGTGTTTTTTCATGAAATCCAAATGAAAATAGCCTTGAATTCTTATCAAAAACAGCCTTGAATTCTTATCAAAAACAGCCTTGAATTCTTATCAAAAACAGCCTTGATAAGGCTTAAAACCTATATCCTCACATGTGTACGGACCCTGGACCTCAGTCACTGGCGATGACCCAGTTCTGTCTGTGTGTGTGTGGGTGTGAAGTTGCATAGTCCGATGGTTTAAAATTTCTGTCATTTTTGGAGATAAATATGTTAGAGTTTGAAGTCACTAATTTCAAATGGCTAACTTTGCACATATTTAAAGTGAAAGCATGACAAATTAATCTTGGGTGTGCATGTCAAAGCTCAACATCGTAGACTTCAGCAATGACAAGTTCTATTAAATTGACTTGGTATTCCCCTCTATGCATCAGCAAAAGCTTAATAAGCGCACCAGTACCTAAATTAGATATATAGACTCAAATCTTGATAAGTGCTTTTGTTTCGATAATGTTATGCTTTTATTTGATCAGATTAAAATTCCCAAAGACATGAAGGATCAAAAGATAAGTGGTTTAGTTTTGAGAATAACCTTTCATGAGATTATGCAACTTTCAATGGAAACCCCAACACTGATGACTATCATTTTGATCCATTTTACATTAACAACTGGCTTCCTGTGTTAATCAAATAAAAATTGATCATCAAAGTAACTCTTGTTTTAGATCTAAATCTAAAAACAATTTTCTAAATGTAACTGTTTGAGGAACCTGCTTCCCATTTCCCAGTAATGCATCTATTGACGAATTGACTGGATACCAATCTATTAGCAAATTTTAGGAAGGTATCTCCATTCAGTGCCCATTTAATAAATGCATTACTGCCGTCACAGGGTGGGTTGGTGTAGGAAATCCTAGTAACACTTCCAGGGTCCAAAACTTCATTTGCCCCATTTCAAAGCCTTGAAAAGCTTTGAATTTAACCTATTTTCGGTAATTAGTCTTGAAAAGCCTTCAATTCCAGTAAGCTGTCCATACATATCTACATTAATTTGAAATTAGTCTGAACTCGTCATTCACGATTCGCCATCGTGTTTTTTCATGAAATCCAAATGAAAATAGCCTTGAATTCTTATCAAAAACAGCCTTGAATTCTTATCAAAAACAGCCTTGAATTCTTATCAAAAACAGCCTTGATAAGGCTTAAAACCTATATCCTCACATGTGTACGGACCCTGGACCTCAGTCACTGGCGATGACCCAGTTCTGTCTGTGTGTGTGTGGGTGTGAAGCTGCATAGTCCGATGGTTTAAAATTTCTGTCATTTTTGGAGATAAATATGTTAGAACAAAACACCCAGTTTGAAGTCACTAATTTCAAATGGCTAACTTTGCACATATTTAAAGTGAAAGCATGACAAATTAATCTTGGGTGAGCATGTCAAAGCTCAACATCGTAGACTTCAGCAATGACAAGTTCTATTAAATTGACTTGGTATTCCCCTCTATGCATCAGCAAAAGCTTAATAAGCGCACCAGTATCTAAATTAGATATATAGACTCAAATCTTGATAAGTGCTTTTGTTTCGATAATGTTATGCTTTTATTTGATCAGATTAAAATTCCCAAAGACATGAAGGTCGGCCATTCGTTGGACGGGAGGTACCTGTCTGTATGTGTATATATTACAGGCGGGACCAGCCTAATGGCGGATTGGGGCCTGGGATCAATCTCCCAGCGGAGGAGCGAGCTGCCTTGTCGTTGGAACTGACCGAGCTCACGTAGCTCTGGTCCGTGTTTGATTATTCATGAAGTGGCCTGCCAATGTCCCTTCCTATTAATATCACCCACCCATCTCCTCACGCCCAGCCCAGCCCCGCCCAGCCCAGCCCAGCACCGCCCAGCCCAGCACCGCCCAGCCCAGCCCGGGCCCAGCCCAGCCCGGGCCCAGCCCAGCCCGGGCCCAGCCCGGGCCCAGCCCAGCCCGGGCCCAGCCCAGCCCAGACCAGGCCCAGCCCAGCCCAGCCCGGGCCCAGCCCAGCCCAGCCCGGGCCCCAGCCCAGCCCAGCCCACCCGGGCCCAGCCCAGCCCAGCCCGGGCCCAGCCCAGCCCACCCAGCCCAGCCCAGCCCAGGCCCGGCCCAGCCCAGCCCAGCCCAGCCCGGGCCCCAGCCCAGCCCAGCCCCAGCCCCCAGCCCAGCCCAAGCCCCAGCCCAGCCCAGCCCAGCCCAGCCCAGCCCAGCCCAGCCAGCCCACCCCGGCCCAGCCCAGCCCAGCCCAGCCCAGCCCAGCCCAGCCCAGCCCAGCCCAGCCCACCCAGCCAGCCCAGCCCAGCCCAGCCCAGCCCCAGCCCCAGCCCCAGCCCCAGCCCCAGCCCCAGCCCCAGCCCCAGCCCCAGCCCAGCCCACTGTCACGTGGGTATTGAGTTTTATCTCGATCATTTCGAAATAATTTCGCTATGTATGCATTTTAACAAAATCCCCAACAACAGCACTTTGGTTTATGTTCCTGGGATTTCGAATTCCGTGTAGTTAAACCTGTGATCCCATCTTGCTATAACCTTAGGTGTTGCCAGGATGTAGAAACCCCAACAAACAAATAAACCTGTGCCTGAAGATAAGTGCCTAAAACTAGCATATAGTGTAGACACATCATATAGTAGTTCTGTGAAGTCGAGAATAAATCCTGTATATGACGAAATGGTTGCTGTTTTGGTGACTATTTGTATTAATATATTTATAGGACATATTTATGTAATACTTACAATGCATTCATAAAAAATATACGTGCTACATATTTATTAATAAATTTATATCAATAAATTATATAGGTGTATAACGTTAGTAGTTGTGTTGTTAAATACTGATATGAATAGAGGGAGTGCACGTGACGTCATTACTTAGCAATCAGCGATCAGCGGGCTGCCATCTTGGATTACGAGCACCCCCCCTAGCCATGTTGTGAATGCATGCAGATGCAGTAAAACAGAGTTTTCTTGTGTTATGGGAGGTTCTGGGCAGTTTACATCACTTTAGCAACAACTTCTGAGGCCAAACGGCTCAAAACAGTGAAAAACACAGCAACAAATCAGTAAATAACCACAGTGTAGGCAGTTGTAAACCTTCTGTATGTAATCGAATATGGCCACCGAAAGTTGCCTCGTGACATCATTGCACCCCCTCTATAGAGGAGCTTCCAGTACGTGCAAGCCTTAGATGTTGCCAGGACGTAAACCTCCAACAACCACCCAACGAACCATGACCGTAGGTGTTTCTAGGATGTAAAACCCAAACAACCATCCAAACAACCAACCAACCATCATGTATGTGTGTGCGTTTCTGTGCCGCCCGATACGAGGGGCGTAATCGATTAATCGACTCTGGTCACCCGAGCCACTTTTTGGCGCATGCGCACATCCTGCAGACTCGGGTCGAATAATCGAATACACTTCTCCACACTCGGGGTGAAAAAAATGGTGGCCCTTTTTTTTGTTTTTTAATAGCCGATATAATTACAGCAAAATATGATTTAAATATTTTTATGATGGTATAGTTTAGTGATATTTCCATTTAATTAATCTATGTTATTACAAAAAAAAATATGTATGACTGGTACTGGTGACTGTTATCCTGCAGGACGGTACCAGTGCAAATGTGACGGCATCACTCCTTGCAAACCCCAGCCAAGAGGTGGGTTACTGGGGTGGGGTTGTTTTGCACACGGCACGTGTATTTGTCAACTCCACTCGCAGTGTTCTATTTGAAATTCAGACGACTCGGGTGACCCGAGTCGCCCGGGTCGTGTTAATCGATTACGGCTGGAGGGTCGAGTTTGGATCTCGCTGGATTCCCGCGAGTGGCGCGTGCTACTTACGTAACCACACGCACCTCCCGGTAGCCACCAGCGCGCACTGCCAGCCGCTCGACCACCCGCCCGGCGCGCCTCGCCGAGCGGGCGGCAGTGTGCGCGGTTTCCGAACGCGTCCGAGGTGACATTGACTCGGGCAGCTAACAGTGTCGAGAACCCTGGACTGTGCTGGTGCTGGGCGCCCGGGGGTGTGTGGGTGGGACCAGTGTCAGGGTAAAGGTGTTGCATTTGTGTTGTGGGCGTGAGTGAGTGGGTCATTGGGAGTTGGGGGGTGGGGGTGGGTGATGGGGGTGGGGGTAGGTTGTGTGTAGGGGTGGTGGGGGTGGTGGCTATTGGACAAGGACATTTTAAGCTGATTTACTTGCATTTCAATGTGTGCTATTCTTAAAAATTTGGTTCTATTTAGTCATACTAACAGTTATAATGTGGCACACTGGTGTGGTACACAGAATTGAACAGCGGAGCTCGAATGGAGGTGGGAGTGAAGATTACGGATGGCTTGGAAAGGAATTTCGGGGTTGGGGTGGTTGTGTGTGTGTGTGTGTGGGGGGGGGGGGTTATATGGCTATGGAAGAACAGTATTTAAGGCAATTCAACGTGTGATATGGTTAAAGCTATTAAATTATTTTATATATATATATATATATTACCTTGGTACTACGCCTCTGGCTACTCGTAGCCAAGGGAGAAAGAAGGAAGCACATCTGGGTTCAGCAATTAGCATAATCAGCTCACAGCAGGAGGACGTCTTGTGAGCAGCTCCGGCAGTTTTTCTACATTTACTATAAAACCAGACAGGTTAGTATCTTTCAAACTTGATATGTTGGTTTAGTTCATGTTAGCATTCACGTACAAAGTTTTAAAAAACTTTTTGATAAGTTATTACTGTTTTACAGCTTAGTTTCTATCGTTTGATATGATCGTTAGAACAATGCCTTCATTGCTTGGTAATTAAATAAGCCACCCGTTGCCAAACGGAGAGATCTTTGGCAGGAGCCAGTAACATCGCTAGGGATTTATTCCCGAGGGATTTATTCCCCATTTGTTATTCTCGTTAAGGCGTACCTCCGAATCCTATAGTATTTTCTTCAACTTCTTGGCGAAGAAAGCCACAGGTGGGAGAAGTTTATAGGAGAAGTTTATAGTGTGGGAGGGTACCGCTACACTGGTCCCTACCCCTCGTTTGGATCGGTTGGTTACCCATACTGTCATCCTGCAACTGTCTATTAGCATTACACCTGCGTTAAAAAACCTTTTTAGCGCCATAAATACACACCTAGTAAAATTATACTCTAATTATCAGTGTGCTATTCAGCCTAAAGCGCGCATTCCTTACACGCGGTATGCGAATGGCATGATTCCTTAAACGCGGCATGCGGCATGCGGCACACGACTGGCTATATTTAAAAAATAAAAATAAACAAGTATACTCAGTAATGCACTGTATATGACTTAATATGGCATTTATATCTATGTACCTCTTGGTACGTCACATGGGGTTTCCTACCTTTATAATTACCAAATTATAGATAAGTAGTCATATTTTTGTGGCTATGGTAGCATTTTTACCAACCCGAACCCCACCAACACCACTACCATATGTTTCCCCTCTGCACCCTTGTGTGTGACCATTCCGTAATGCTCAGTCGCCTCTCCTCGTCTAAAACTAATGGACAAGTGCGACTGATGTTTCTATTCACATGCCGGACCGATTGCTACATGGACCGATCGAGTTGTCGCATTCGCATATCGCGTGTAAGGGATGTAGCCCATAGGCTTCAAGGCGTTTTGATTTTTTGTCGCATTCGCATACCGCATGCCGCATGCCGCGTGTAAGGAATGAACCCTTTAGACTGCCTAATCATTGTTTTCGTTTTTACTCACAGTCTCGGAGCCATGGCTACGAAGCGGCGTAAGGCAGAGGCATCTCATGCGGTCAGTGCTGATGAAGACGGCACACCGCTGGCGTGGGTACAACAGTCGCCGTCGCCAGAACAAAGAGATTCTGAGGAGGCGGGGGGGGGGGGTACGATACCGGCCCGGCCTAGCTAATCTAGACGAACAGATCACTAGACTGGTTCAACAGAAAATGGAGGAAATGTTACCTTCAAGAGCGGCTTCCTCCAAGAAAAAGCGGACTACTGTCCCGCTGGACTCAGACGAATCTGATTGGGAGGATCTGTCAGAAGGTCAGGCCTCAACTGACGACGAGTCTGAGGAGGCGTTTGTTTCGGCACGAAAGCACAAGCACAAGAAGGGAGACCACTCTACTGAAGGGGATGAGTACATGAGGGCCCGCAAAAAGAAGCCCCTCGTGAAGAAGAGCAAGAAGAAGACTAAGAAGAGGAGGAAACACAAATCTTCCTCCTCAGACTCTTCGTCGGACTCTTCAACGACGAGCTCTGACTCAGATATCAAACACACAGGCAAATATGCTAAATCATGTGGAAAGGAAAGGAAGTGCAAGGTGCAGAGGTGCAAAACGATCTACATCATGGCGCTTATGAGAAAGACCATTATGGGGCACTTCAAGACCTTTAAGCCGGCCGAGGTAATCATCAAGATGGCCGAGAAATTTACGGGGATCAAAGGGATCCCGGAATCTGCCATCAAGGAGATGGATCCGGAGGTGAAGCTCAGCGAGGAGCGTAAAAAGTTTGAGGCGGCTTTCCATAAAGTGCACAGACGGTTACTCTCGGCACGGACAGCCATCGTGCCCATAGCGAACAGGTGGATGGCAGAGAGCAAGTTCTCATCACTGTGTGAGGAGATGAACGGGGGGATTGCTTTACTTACAGCAACAAGCAACTTTTCCTACAGGAGGTTCGAGAATGTTTTCAAGGCGATTTGCACTGACGCAGGCAAAGAGGTGGCTCGGTCCAAGAAAATCATGGACTATTCCTTACACACTATTCCTTGCACCAAAGCCCATCAAGGGAAAGACACTAGACAAAACCAAGATGTTTGGCGGTCAGCTCCAGTACTTGTTTAAACAAGTGGAGACCAGTTCCAAGTGTGGCAAACACATGGAAACGGACAAAAAGAAGTCGTCGGATGACAATCCCAACCTCTTCAAGAAGCTCGAGGCAGGATTTTCGAAACTGATGAGGAGGCCGGTTCGGGATAAACTTCAGCTTCCAGGCCAGGGGAAGGGGCCAGAAGCAGTCGTTCGGCTGGAATGATGGAAACAGGCCCGTCAAGAGGGGGTTCAATGCCCAGAAGCCATTCCCACGCCCAGGGAACAAATAGATGTCGCGACTCAAACACCAGTAAGTGATACATTCCAAGCTGGTAATCTCAACAAATGTCTTTCGGAAGGGAATAGAGTTACAGATAACTTAACTATCCTTAACCTAGCCGAAGGGGTAAGGATCCTATTGATAGAAGAACCTATTCAGAATAGTATACCTTTCCCTTGATGATTTCACGGTTCAGAACGCGAAGCATTAGACAATCAAGTACATTGCTGGGGAATTCATATCCAATATTTTCTTAAGACCGAAACCAAATGGAGACGTTAGACTAATTTTAGATCTAACTTTATTTAACAAATTCGTAGAATACAAACATTTTAAAATGTTTTCATTAGACACAGCAAGAGATTTAGTCACACAAGGCGCCTGGCTAGGCAGCGTTGATCTTAAAGATGCATACTACACAGTACCCATCTACAAACATGATCGGAAGTATCTAAGATTATGAGTTCACTTGTATGCCGAATGGACTGGCCTGCTCTCCACGCATTTTCACAAGGTTACTTAAACCAATTTTTTCCCTGATGGCTAGGAAAGGACATATCATGTTTCCATACATTGATGATTCATTTATTGTCACCCAAACACAACAACAGTGCCAAACAGCACTAGACAAATTATGTGAAATGTTTGCAAAATTAGGTTTCTACATACATGAAACTAAATCAGTACTAACACCAACAAACAAATTAAAATTTTTGGATTTCTTTATTTACACCACAGAAATGACCATTTCATTATTAGAACAAAAAGTTGATGAATTCACAACAACAGCAAATCAATTACTACAACTGAACAAACCAAAAATACGACAAGTTGCAGTGGTGATAGGAATAATGATAGCCTACGCACCAGCTATTCTATATGGCAAGGCTCATATTAAATCTTTAGAGATAGATAAAAACTTGGTGCTGGCATGCACGAAAGGAAACTTCGAGTGGCCCATGACAAGTTCGACAGAAGGTCAAAATGATATAATCCTATTAGGATGGGAGAGCCTAACACTACGGTTACAACAGACGCTTCATTGGAAGGCTGGGGGCCCATAGAGACCAACAGGCAACAGGTGGCCGTTGGATGGAAGATGAAATCTCCGACCACATCAATGTGTTAGAGCTTAGAGCCATTTATCTAGGACTCTGCAGTTTGATTCACATCCCTAAAAATCATGTAAGAGTTCTAACAGATAAGAGAATAGCTATGGCTTACATTCATAATATGGGAGGGACTCATTCCAAACCATGTAACAATCTGGCTAAGCTCATTTGGGGTTGGGCACAGAAACACAAAATATGGCTAACAGTAGCACATATTCCAGGCAGCCAAATCACTTTGGGTGACAGGAAAATCTGACACTTCCACGACCATTTAGAATGGTCATTGAATCACAATATTTTCAACATCTGTCACAAATGGGGAAAGCCAGATATTGATCTCTTTGCATCACGCAATAACAAAAAGCTACCAAAGTATGTGTCTTGGCATCAAGAGACGGAAGCCTGGAGAGTAGATGCATTCTCATCAATTTGGTTTGATTGATTGATGGTTGCTTTACGCCGTGTCGGCAGCATAGGCCATATTCACGGCGACATCAATTGGAATAATAAGTTCTATTACATATTCCCTCCATTCAGCAATATCAGCAGAGTGGCCAGGAAGATCAAGATGGATCACACTCATGCAGTACTCATAGTACCAGCATGGGAAACACAACCATGGCTAGCGTCGATAACGTCAGCAGCAAAAGACGTGATCAGCTTCCCAAGGGAAAGGAACAACCTTCAACATCAAGGACCACTAACAGCCCATGGAGACGTGTCAACAACACCCCTTTTGGCATTCCTCTTCTAAGAAAACATTAAGAACAATTTCGTTTAGACAAAATAACGGAAGAACAGCTTATATCACATGGCTGGAGGAAAGGAACAGTGAAATTATACACAAGTTATTTACAGAAATGGGGACTTCATTGTCTTCTCAAAGGAGTCAAACCGTTAAAACCAACAATAGCTCAAGTGAAGATTTCTAAGAATTTTAGAAGATGAAGGATTAGGATTTGGTGCAATTAACGCAGCAAGATGTGCCTTGTCAATTATTCTACAAAGAATAGATGGACAAACGATTGGAAAACATCAGTTGGTACACTGGTTCATTAGATCGGTGTATGAAAGAAACCCACCCAAACCGAAATACAATAGGTTTTGGGATGTGTCAATAGTATTCAAGTTATTCAAGTCATGGCCTAGCAATAGACATTTATCAATGAAGGAATGAGGATTTAAATGAGCAGTTATATCACTGCTAGTTACAAATGATTGTGGCACTCTCACTGGATGGACTAGAAATAGATAAAGATGAAGCGACATTTGATTTAGAGACATTGCTCAAATCAAATCTCACAGGGGACCCACTCTCCACAGTACATGTAAATAGTTTTCCGGAGGATAAACGGATATGTGTAGTTTCAGCCATGAAGGTTTATATATCCAAGTCACGTGAAATTAGGAATTTCAGACAACTACTAATCAGCTTTATAAAGCCACATAAAGCTATCTCGAGACACACGTTCGCAAGGTGGACTATCAAGGTGCTTGAACAAGCTAGAGTCAACACTGGACGCTATGCGTCTCACTCAATACGTGGAGCCATGGTCTCCAAGGCAAGACAATTAGGAATCTCTGTCAAGAGAATCCTTGCACATGCTAGGTGGAAGACGGCTAGATCGTTTGCAAAACATTACAACAAACGACTAGAAAAATCAAGTGGCCTGTCGACACACCTACTCACCAACTAAAGACAGGTGAGAAACAAAATTAAAATTATGTACTCATATATACATAGTATGGTTACAACATTAAAGTATAAAAGTTTTTTTTTTTTAAAGAGATTACGTAAAAGTCTCCTTGGGCTCCGAGTAGCCAGAGGCGTAGTACCGAGGTAAAATACTATAGTTATACCAATCTTACCTGGGTACAGATGATGGATAACTGGTGTTTTCCCGAGGTACTAGCCTCGGATAGTCATGGGTCAGGGCCCACCCACCCTACCACGACTATCATGTTTCGCTGGAACCAAATCGAAAACACAATAAGTATCCATTTAAAGTTAAAATAATTTGTTATCCTAAAAAGTATGTAAAAGATTGCTGAACCCGAATGTGCTTCCTTCTCCCTGATAAATGATATTAAGTTTACTTCAGTTTGGTACATAAATTTAACTTTAAATGATTAACTTTTCAGACATTGGAAGTACATATATGGCCAATTAATTTTGGTGTGCAATTTGAAATACTAGACACCGTGGGCATCAGCAGTGACAGATTCTATTAAATTGACCTGGTATTCTCTTATATGTGCATTCAGTACATGCCATATGCTGTACCGTGTTGAGCCTTTCCTGTTAACATACTAACCGATTATTTGTAATTGTAAGTATGCAAGTTATTCTGGGGGAGATGAGTGTAGTCAGGTACGTTGGCCTTCCCCAGGTGAAATGCAACATACCCAAGTATATATTGGTAGGTTTATTGCTCAAGGAAGCTTAGATACGTTAAGCCTCAGTCACACTATGGTGAACGCTTGTGACCACTTTGCGACTACTTTGTACCAAAGAACCCACAGTCACCGGTGACTTTCTTGTGACCAAAGCCATTTTGGTCCTGAGGAGGTTTTTAGTGCAGTTGCTGCATCCTCCTTATGACCAAAATGTTCTCAAGGTCAGCGACCACTGAGGATCATTTTGTGAAAAGTTGTGACCACTTTGCGGCCACCCCTTTTTTTGTGGTTGCAAAGTGGTCGCAAAGAGTAGTGTGACTGGTGTATTAATGGTTAGGACTCTAGCCCCGGTATGGTTGAAGTATAGGTTCGAGTCTAGAGCATGATATGTCCCTGATATGTCCCTTCATTTGCAAAAAGCCCCCCCCCCCACCCCAACGATATATAAATTATATGTATAGGCTAAGTATATACTATGCTATATATATATATATATATGAGTCAGGCTCACGAAAATAGACCAATTGGGCAAAGTTGTCGCCGTTGAGCATTGGATGTCGGCGTCAAACGGCATAATTATAGTTTAGCATTGACAGAGGTGTTTGAAAGTCCTTAAATTTATCTTCAATGTAAAGGTAGAGAAAATACAACAACCTTATTTGTTTCTAGGATAATTTAATATAAAACAAAGAAATGCACTACACTTTATGAATTGCGATGCCGACAGCTGTTAAAGTTGTCGGCATCGAGCATTGGATGTCGGTGTCAAACGGCATAATTATAGTTTAGCATTGACAGTGGTGTTGGAAAGTCCTTAAATTTATCCTGAATATAAAGATAGAGAAAATACAACAACCATATTTGTTTCTAGGATAATTTAATATGAAACTATACTTTAAGAACTGCGACGCCAACATCTTAAATTAACCACCAATTGGCCCATTTTCGTGAGGCTGACTCATATATATATATATATATACTATAACATTGTGTGCATCATTTCAAATATTTATTTGGTCATAAAATATGCACATGGGGTCGCATGTATATATATATAATTGAGACTTGGTGAATTTGGTTAACAAATGTATGGTCAAATTACATCAGCCCTACAGCCCACCTACCTGTACTGGATTTCAAAGACATGATATCCATTGAGATGTACCAGATCAAATACCTCTGGCATGCATTGATTAGGAATGGATAAGGCTTATAGATGTAGTCTCTCCACAGGATCTAACGGCAACATCTCAATCCTCCTGCTGCATTGTAGACCTCCATCTGTGGTGTTGGTGCTTCATATTTTACATCACCGCTGTAATAATAATAAGCGCTTATTGCTCCATATGAGATTGGCATGGTCTATATCACCTCATATAGTTTACTAAATAAATTCTATCAATTAGTAATACAACCTTTAATTTTTTTCCAGGAATTTTAGGCTGTAGGATTTCAGATTTCATGGGAAACACTTTTTGGGTTCCGTGCCTGGTACTCATGGGAACCCATGGGTAACTGTTTTTCGGTTCCGTAAAATTGGTGATGGTACCCATTCTTGAACCAGTTATTAACTTTAGTAGGAGTATATTTTGAACACACCTGTGCAGAAATTGTACACCTTTAATCATCTACAATGTAATTAATGAAGACAACCGTCTGTAGCATTTAATTTAATTTATTTTTAAAAAATTGCCTTGCGTTTGATTAATATCATGGGAAACACAATTTCGGTTCCGTAGTTTCCCCAGCAGGGTAACGACACGTTACCGGTTACGATCATCACCATGAAAACCTACAGCCTGGAATTGTATTTCCCTTGGCCATAAATATGTAATTGTGAGCCTTTTAATTTAATGAGTGTCTATTGACACATAATTGATTGTATGCTTTTACGTGTAAAGGCGATGGTCTGAATAAAAACTAAACAGTTCTTGCCTTGAATATGGCCTATGCTGCCGACATGACGTAAAGCAACCACCAATAAATCAATCAATCAGGTCTTATGGGAAGAGTACTCACACCTAGGTTTAAATGGTCACGTGATCGAGCTGTAGCAGAATCTCAATGCACACCTAGAGTAAGCATTAGGTGATAGAATTACAGCAGCGCATGGTGTGTGTAGGCTATAAATATTAGATGATTGACATACAATAGAAGACAGAATCTTTACTTAGGTTATATACATTCGGTAATATAACTACAGTAGAATGTGTGGCCTGCATATCATAGTTTTAAACACTCAGTGATAATCCAATAACAGAAGACGCGAAACAAACATTCTGTTATATAATCAGACCCAAATACACCATACACACTTCAGTTATAAATATTAGATGATTAAACTACAATGGAATATGCCATGAATACTTGGGTTTTAAACATGTTTTCAATGAGAATCTCCCATCCCCACAACCCCCTGACTGAATCTTAGTATTGGTAGTGTAGTAGTCTACACTGACCTCAGGCAAGGAGCCGCATAGACAGGGTACCCACTTCAAAATGATGTCTGAGATCAATTATGCTATCATTTTATGCTAATTTGACAATCTCAGAATTTGTTTATAATTGTTTCTGTGAATATATATATACAGTATAACCCAGTGGTTTTAGAGATATGTCACTTTTTCTGTATGAAGATTGCTCGCTGCCGTTGACAATGCATTGAGTTTGCCTCAATCCATTGTTAATGGTCGTGTGCAATCTTCATACAGAAAAAGTGACATATCTCTAAAACCACACCACCTAGAAACAAATCGCTTGGTGCACATATAGAAAACATGTTTACCAAAAACATTTTATTAAATTTATACGGTTAGGGTTGTGGATTTCTATTAATTTTGAATAAAACTAACGTTTTGCACTGCGCGTACCGGCAAACTCAAGGCTTGTTCAACAATAACCGCGAGAGGCGCCACTGTAGCCTGTGTTACCGATTTTCGCGGGAGTTGTCCCTCTCATCTATATACCTGCTCTCTGGTTTAACCAAGCTTTGGTTTCGACTTTGACTTGTCTTTGGCAAAACAAGCAGGTGCATTATGAATGCAATATACAATGTATGTGGACACTTTGATTATTGTTTTTTTTATGCATATACAGTATAACCCAGTTAAACCAAGCTCAGTTAAACCAAACGATCGGTTAATCCAAACTTTTTTCGGCGGCCCGGCAAAATACTACAATTTTTCATATAAAAAAGTCTCAGATGACCTTATAACCACATGAAAGTTTGGTTTAACCATACAGGAAGTGGCCTGGGGCCCGAAAATTTTGTTTGGATTAACCGATAGTTTGAATTAACCGACTTTGGTTGAACCAACTTTTTTTATATGATAAATGGTAGTATTTTGCCGGGCCGCCGAAAAAAGTTTAGATTAACCGATCCTTTGGTTTAACCGAGCTTGGTTTAACGGGGTTGTACTGTACAAATGTGATAAAAGAATTTTGTGAAACCAATATTACAATATATTTGTTGTACTTTTCTGCTTGAATATGGCCTTTAATGCCGACACAGCATGACCCGCCCCTCCCCATTGAAATGACACAAAGAGAGTTTGTATATATTGAAAAGTTGTCTGTACATGACAGGGGCTTCACCTATCACAGGAGTGGCAAAAGACAGGTGCTCCATTTTGCGGAAGAAGTGGCCTTTATGTA
Source organism: Branchipolynoe longqiensis (assembly GCA_030323885.1). NCBI lineage: Eukaryota > Metazoa > Annelida > Polychaeta > Phyllodocida > Polynoidae > Branchipolynoe > Branchipolynoe longqiensis. The sequence continues at coordinate 24,735,166 of CM059198.1, read as the reverse complement.
ACCCACTATGCTTCAAGTAGTGTCATGTTATGCTGTGCACCGGGTTATCGCCAAAAGCCTCTCCAGTTCCAAGGCATGAAATATGTATGTCGCTAACATCATCATCATCATCATCATGCTGTCGGTACAAAGACTGCTTTTATTTCTTAACCGCCGCTTGCAAAGTGTTGAAGTGCTGCTGGCTTTTGCAAGTTACTAGCAGCACTCTATCGGGGAGCAAATAGAGGTCTCACACCAGCAAGAACATGTCAAGACAGGCGCAAACTATTTGTCCCTGCAGTAGCTGGCCGGGAGATGTTGGGAGTTCCCTTCATAACCGCCCTTAACGCTGCCATGGAAGCAGGGTTTTCTGTTAGGGTTTGCTCCCTTAGCCTTTGGTTCTATCAAGAACCTAAACCACAAGGCAGTGGTTTATAACTTTGCAAGGCAGAGGCGTCAAACGCCCTGAGGTATTTTAGCAGATAGGTACTGCATTACCCGCATACCATGTCGCTAACAAATATTCCTTATATAGCCATTTGGTACACGATGACGTCGCAAAATACCCTACTTGTGTAGTGTGTGCTCGTGGGATTGGGGGGGGGGATGGAGTGCGGGTGTCGGTGGTGGTGGTGGGGGGGGGGGGGGGGGGGGGTGAGCCTCGGCAACATGCTTCATGAGCTGTTGTTAACCCTTCGTTGCTGGAATGAAGATCCCCCCCCCCCCCCCCCGCTAACTGTTTGCCTTGTAAAGGATTGAGCAAATAAATTGACTGAAACTCAGCCCAGTTGTAAAGTGTGTGAAACCTATAAATAAATGCCAGCGGAACATGAACAGGAAAATAACTGACAACAAATTGATTTATGATCGACCAACAAGTCTCACAGCCATAGCTATGGCAAAAAAAAGGAAAAGTTTCTGCAGCATTCCAAAATGGCAGAGTTTAATAGTCTGATGAAGCATCAAATTTTCAAAACCAAAACAATTATCTGGAATTGATTCTACATATCTAACTTAGATACTGATGCACGTATTAAGCATTTTTTGCCACATAGCAGGGAATACTGAGGCAATTTAATAGAACCTGTTACTGCTAAAGCCTATGGTGTCAGATGTTTTGGCAAGCTTGCCAAAACTAATTTGACATATTTGCACTTCAAATATCTCAAAACTGTTTAAAATAAACAGGACTTGAAGCTAAAGTAAGGTCGATTATAACGATCAGGTTAATCTATTTATCTCAGAAAAATTACAGAAACTCAATACTATCGGACTACGCAACTTTAAGATACTTGGGCTATGGCTGGAAAAGAATTGTGGTTCTCCATAGTAACAAATAGTTAGAATGCTAACCCCCGAATGCTAACCCCCGAAGTGTGGGTTCAAGTTCCACTCTACATGCAATGTCCCCCTTCAATTCAGAACCCTTCCACACCCCCATGTCATTGGTTCCGTTCCCAGGATGTTGCACATGCTGTGCTTTGTATGGTGATAAATTCGCCCTTTGTATGTACTGTAAATGCACTACCTGAATACAGTATAACCCCGTTAAACCAAACTTGAAGGGACCCTAGGAATTTGTTTGGATTAACCGATTATTGGTTTAACCAAGCTTTGACATCGACTTTGACTTGGCTTTTGCAAAAATGCGGGTGCATTATGAATGTAATATACGATGTATGTGGACACTTTGATTAATGTTTTTAATGTATATACAGTTCAACCCCGTTAAACCATGCTCGGTTAAACCAAACGATCGCTTAATCCAAACTTTTGTTGGCGGCTCAGGAAAATACTACCATTTATCATATAAAAAAGTCTCAGATGATATTATAACGACATGAAAGTTTGGTTTAACTGTACCGGAAGTGGCCTGGGGCCTGACAATTTTGTTTGGATTAACCGATAATTTGGATTAACCGACTTTGGTTCAATCAACTTTTTTATAAGATAAATGGTAGTATTTTGCCGGGCCGCCGAAAAAAGTTTGGAGTAACCGATCTTTTGGTTTAGCCGCGCCTGGTTTAACGGGGTTGTACTGTATTTGCAATTTGAAATAAGACTTACAATTTCAAGAGAACAAGTGTAGTGATTTGCACTGACCTCCACAGGTGAATTGCCGCATACACAGGTTGGTTGGTTGTTGGAGTTTTACATGCTGGCAACATCTAAGGTCATATCAAGATGGGTGCTGACTTATCACAGTGCGCACTCATGGCAACTTTATAGTGCTGTCCCACTGGGAGATCAGGCCACCAGCACCATGACCTGATATCCCACTCAGTCATATTATCCTGACACTGAACCAACCAGTCCTTGCCCTATCCTAATTATGCTGAGTGACTGGCTAGGAAGCAACAAGTATCAATTTTTTGGTGTGACTCGATCAGGGTTCGAACCCATCGGTTCGAATCCCACGTTCTACTAAAGCGGGAGACGGACGCTCACCGCATACACAGATATATGATAGGTTGATTGCCTCAGGGAGCCTAGGGAGGCTAAGGATTAAGACATTAGCCCTAGAATGGCAGACGTTGGTGTTTCCCTTCATTTGCAGCCCCCCCCCCCGCCCCCATAAAGACACAGGTAATTGACACAGATGGGGAATTTCCTATTTTCGGCGGATTTTTTCTTCTTTTTTCTTGATTCCCCTTATGTGCTTAGTAGTTCTCTCAGTCTCAGTTAAACTTAAAGCAACGCAGGCAATTTACCAGAGATCAGAATCTCTTCCTTTTTTTTGTCTTTTTTTTGGGGTGTTGTTGGAGGCGACTCACATCCCTGAAATAAACAGGAATCTGCACCAGTACCCGGCTGGTGGTTATTGCTTCCTACAGGTACACTGCGCAAGGTCGCTTCTTTGGTTCCTTTGATTTGTGTCCCCGCCTTCCAGCAATGCTGATGAGCTTCCACCCCCCCCCCCTCCCATCCCCGGTGAGCAATCAATATTAATGGGGGCAACATCTTCAGTGAGGACATGCATATGGCTAAACTAGGAGAGGACTGCAGTGCCCGAGAGCTGATCGAACTGCATTGGTAATATAGCCGCAGTTATCGCACTTTCCGCCATCTATTTGCGTAGACCGGGCAAGATGGCCGAATCGGTAAGAGCGCCCGCCGGCTGGCTTTCTGTGTGGGAGGTCGTCTGATGAAACCCTGACTGCGTCAAGCTGGTGACTTACAAATTTTATAGTTGTCGTTACCTAGCCTGGCTCGAACCCTGGTCGAGAAACCAATGACTTAAGAATTTATACTTGTTGCTACCTAGCCTGGCGCTCGGGATCATTAGGATACAGGGTTGAAAGATCTCCGCGATTTCGCGGATTTCCGCGATTATTTATATTTACCGATTAACTTTAAGCATTAACAAAAATTATATGTATATGACAACACTTGGGGGAGTTTGAATCCTATTTTTAAATTACCTTAGATGTTGCTAGAACATCAAACCCAAACAACAGCGAGTCCGGTATAGGCGATAATACAGTCACAACAAGGTTAGTTGAAAACTGACTTCCGGTATTTTTCCGCGAATCCCTGACAGTGCTAAGTCTATGGGAGAAGATCTGCGTTATCGCGGAAATTTGCCGTTGGCGGCCTGATTTCCGCGATTTTAGCTGAAGACCACTTTCATCCCTGAGGATAGGGCAAGGACTGGTTGGCTCACTGTCAGGATAATGTGACTGAGTGGGATATCAGGTCATGGTGCTGGTGGCCTGGTCCTCCAGTGGAGCAGCACTATAAAGTCGCCATGAGTGTGCACTGTCACAAGTCGGTACCCGTCCTGATATGACCTTAGATGTTGCTAGGACGTAAAACAACAACAGCCTGGCATTCATCATTATTAGGATAGGACAGACTGGTTTGTTCAGTATCCTTAACTTTCATCATGGGAAGATAACGACCTTCTGGTTTGGCAATCCTGTCGATGATATACATAATCAAATCGATTAAAAATACTCAATGCATTAGAAATTATGGCAAAGAGAATTTTTAATTGTTTTGCATCAGATTTAATTTTTTTAAATGAATATTCGATCAGATTCTCTACCATTTTGGTTTTTGAAGTATAATTTAGTGAAAGGTGGATTTGTCAATTCACAAACTTCATTCTCTGTGGGCAAACCGGAAACAAAATTGATAATGGTGCAAAGACTGAACACAACTTTTGTACGTTGCAGCGCCTTTTTACATAGCGTTAAACCCTGGTGTTAGAATGTGGAACCACTGCCATAGTCTGTTCATTGTCTTTATAGCGATATAGCAAATGGTAGATAGGAAGTGTGAACACTTATTTGTCTCTCATTTCTGCTTGAGTGCAAGTAAATAAGCAACTCAAGGAATAATTAGTAGCATGTGGTGAATAAGGGGTCAAATTTCCCTGGATCATCAGCCCATGCCTTTTCTAATCTGTTCTTGAATGAATTTATTGACTCGGCATCAATAACATTGGAGACTGTTCCATATATTTATGATCCTGTTTGAGAAACTGTGTTGCCTTAACTTTGAAATGGCTCTGGGTTTTACTAGTCTTTGTAAGGGCATCATGGTATTACTCTTTTAACATTAACTTGTGGACCTGAATATATTACCATCTCATAGAATCTTATCAGTGTGTATGAATGTTCCCTGGTCTGTGTTACTTTATCAGATCTTATCTCTGAAGAGGGCCATTAGTACTAACTGCCTCCGACAATCACAGCGTCAGTCGCCAATGCTCAGCCGAGATCAGGCTGAATATATCTTCCAGTGAAGACCAAGCGCGTTAGCCGAATCGGTAGAGCGCGGGCCTGGCGTGTGGAAGGTCGGGAGTTCAGTTCCCGGTCGAGTCAAACCAATCAATGACTTATCAAATTGGTACTTGTCGCATCATAGCCTAACGCTCGACATTAATAGGATAGGGCAAGGACTGGTTAGCTCAATGTCAGGATAATGTGACTGAGTGGGATATCGGGTCAGGATGCCAGTGGCCTGATTTCCCAGTGGGGCAACACGATAAAGTTGCCATGAGTGCGCACTGTCACAAGTCGGTGCATATCCTGATAAGACCGTAGATGTTGCCAGGATGTAAAACTCCAACAACCAACTTCCAGAGAAGAATAAGTTTCAAGCCATAGAGAAGACATATCGGTCTTGTTCGACTATCTTTAAAGATAGTCAGTTGAAAGCATCAATTCTTTTACATGTTCTTTGGTGTTTCTGTACGACACTGCTACTCAACAACAAGGTAATCAAATCGTATGTCCATCATTAGGGTGTGCACACCAAAATTAACCATAGTTTAATTTCATATATCCCCAAAGTTTGCCATTTATGGTAATGATTTCTCCAACAAAAGATGATGTTTGTTTGTTGGAGTTTTACCTCCGGGCAACATCTATGGTCATATCAGGACGCGTACCGACTTGTGACTATGCACTCATGGTGACTTTAAAGTACTGCCCCACTGGGAGACAAGGCCACTGGCACCATGACCCAATATCTCACACAGTCACATTATCCTGATTCTGTACAAAGCAGTGCTTGTCCTATCCTATTGATGCTGAGTGCCATCAACAGACAAACAAACAAACTGCTATCAACTTTATAGGACAAAATCGATATCACGATAGAAAATGCGCTTTATAGCACCATATTCAGGGATGAAAGATCTCTGCGATTTCGTTGATTTCCGGGATATTTCCTGTAGCTATAAGTGTCTACTAATACGTTGCACCTGTCCTGATATGACCTTAGATGTTGCCAGGATGTAAAACTCCAACAACCAGCCAACCAATACGTTGTTTCACGCTGAAGTACTATCAGCGTATACTAATATGTGGTGCAAACGCCGCAGCACTAGCAGCGTATACTACCAATGACTTCAAACGCTGCAGCACTATCAGCGTATACTACTGATGCGTGCTTCAAACGGCGCAGCACTATCAGCGTATACTACTAATACGTGGTTTAAATGCCGCATCACTATCAGTGTATACCAATATGTATGAAACCCGACTTCCGGGAATTTTCAACGATTCCCTGATGATGCGCGAGAAGGAAGAAAGCAAGGCGGGGGTGGGAAAAGAGACGTTTATTCACGCCTCTCAGACAAACAGAGCAAACAATGTATCAAATGAGGTAGATAATAAGATGATAAAAAGGTACAATGTGTGTAAGATAATAAAAGGTACAATGTATCAAAGGTCATTAGAGTTCAGGTGGTATCAATGTCAATGGCCTGAGGGGGGTGCCGAGGAGCCCTCCACCAGTAGGTAGGAGAGAAAAAGAGAAAGCTGGGTGGGTGGGCGGAGAAAAAGAACGGGCAGGAAGACGGCAGGAAGGTGAGTGCCTGAGGAGGGCCGCCGGCGGCCTTATAACGGAGGGAAGGGGACGGCGGCGGCAGGAGGTGCGAATGCTGGCAGGCCGGGGGGAGGGTGAGAGGTGGCGAGCAGCGGGGGTCGCGCGAGGCGTGAGCAGCGCGGACAAAGGCGAGTGGCGGGGGAGGGGGGGGGAGTGAGCGCCGGCGGCCTGAGGTGAGAAGCAGCGCGACACGCGGGGCGGGGGAGGGTCTCTTCCTTCCCTCGCATCAAACGTAATGCTTCGCATTACGACCGATGCGCGAGAAGGAAGAAAGCAAGGCGGGGGTGGGAAAAGAGACGTTTATTCACGCCTCTCAGACAAACAGAGCAAACAATGTATCAAATGAGGTAGATAATAAGATGATAAAAAGGTACAATGTGTGTAAGATAATAAAAGGTACAATGTATCAAAGGTCATCAGAGTTCAGGTGGTATCAATGTCAATAGCCTGAGGGGGGTGCCGAGGAGCCCTCCACCAAGACGGCGGAGAGGGCTCGAGGGGCGCCCGAGGGTGCGAGGCGGGGCACGTAGGCGTGCACCGCCGCCGAGGTCCAGGTGCCTTGAGCCATAATGTTGGTGATAGGGACCCCGGCGCGCTGGCAAGCCTGGGCGGCCCCCCGCCGGAGGCTGTGAAGGGTGAAGTCCTCGGGCCGCGGCACCCCTTGCGCGGCGAGGGCCCCTCGCAGCAGCGCGGTGAGGGAGCGCGGGTCGAGAGGCCGGCCGGAGGGCATCATGAACGCGGGTGCGTCCGGAGCAGCAGGGCAGAGGGCGGTGGCTCCGAGCCAGGCCGCGACGGGACAGAGGGCGGAGCCCGGGATGGCCGGGACGAAGAGGGCGACCGCGCCCGAGGGGCTTGAGATAGTCTTTGAACTTCTGATCTGCAGGCGGAGGCCCCCGGGCACGGGGCGGACATCGTCGCGGGTCAGGGTGTGGGGACCGCCCCAACCCTCGGGACTTGGGGCCAGCAGATTAGACTGGCGCAGCATCCCGAAGTACCCGAGGAGGAGGGCGGCCCGAGGGACGAGGGAGGCGGCCCCTGCACGGGTGAGGTGGTTTACGACGAGCGTGAGCTGCTGCGGGGAGAGGGGCGGCGCCTGCCGCTGGACGTGGTGTGAGGCCCGTTCCCCACCTCGGCAGACGTCCTTGGGCAGGCGGGCGTCGAAGCCCGAGGTGAGGCCCCCGGCGCCCTCGACCCAGGAGCGGGCGCCCGAGACGGAGTTCTTCACGGAGGCGAACGCGAGCCCGCGGAGGAAGAGGGCGGCGGTGAAGGCGGCAACGTCGAAGGGCGTGGGCGCGAGGGGGTCCACACCTCGGGCCACCGCGAAGGCGACGAAATCCTCGGCCTGGCGACGACGGTTCCTCCAAGTCGCCGGGGCGAGGGAGGCGGCGCGGAAGCGTGAGACGGCTGCTACCTCCTCGGGGGGAAAACCTAAAGGCCGGGGTAGAAGGGGAAAGCGTCATGGGTGATGCTGGTGGGGAGAAGCCCGAGGCGGGCCACCTCGCGGCGGGCTGTCGCCTGGTAGGTGGGCGCGGCTGAGGGCATCGGCGAGGAGGAGGTCCGCCCCGGGCTTGTGAATGATGCGTAGGTCGAAGGAGCCCGTGGCCGCGATCAGCCAGAGCTCCCGCGCGCATGTCCCGAGGGTGGCGTCTCGGGCGCGCCCCGACTCGAGCGCGAGGGCGGAGGCCATGTTGTCAGTGTTGACCATGACCGTGGCCCCTGCCGCGTCCCCGGGCAAGAGGGCGCGAAGGGCCACGACGAGGTTGACCGCCTCGAGCTCATGGATGGTCGGGAAACGCGCCCGGAAAGCCTTGGAGTACCCTCGGGCATAGTAATGGGTCGGGGAGAAGGCCCCACCCCCGGTAAGGCAGGAGTCGCACTCAATCACCCAACGACGGACCTCGGGAGCGCGGAGGAGGTGGAGACCGTTAGAGATGCGTCCGTAGGCGGCAAACCATTTCAGGTCCCGGAGGGCGTCGTCGGTGAGGGTGAGGGTTGGGGCCCCGCGGCAGCTGCGCAGCGCCCCGAGGAGCCGGGCCATGAATTTCCGGCCGGGGAGTACGCAGCTGCTCACGTGGTTTAGGCGCCCCAGGAGACTCTGGAGCTCCTGCTTTCCGAGGGTGGGGCGGGCGACGCGGGCCTCGCAATCGTCGACGAGGGCCTGGATCTTTTCGGGGGCGACCCGGATGGTCATGGCCTCGCTGTCGAGGGCAAAGCCGAGCCAGAGGAGGCGGACAGCGGGCGGGTGACACTTTCCGGGCGCCACGTCGAGGCCGAGGGCAGTGGTGAGGGCGAGGAAGGCGTCAAAGGCCTTGCAGGCCCTCAGGTACGAGCCCTCGCAGCCGATGAAGTCATCGACGTACTCGAGGGCGTGGAACCCCTCGCGCCGAAGGATCCAGGCCACCGCCGAGGTGACGCGGACGCAGGCCGCGCCCGAGGAGCGGCAGCCGAAGGGGAGGGCGAGGTCGATGTAGGTGGCCCCGTCCAGGGCTATCCCGAAGAGGGGGCAGGAGAGGGGGTCGGCCCGGAGCTGCCGGTAGGCCCGGGATATGTCCGCCGACCAGGCGTAGGCCCCTACGCCCTCGGATATGAGGCGGCGGCCCACGTCGGCGACGGACGGGAGGCTGTAGGTATGGGGCTCCCCGAGGTATTCGCGTCGGGGGATGCCGGAGTTGACGCTGGCGCCTCGGGGGTAAGAGAGATCCACGATGACCCGCCTCTTACCAGGGTCGGACTTGGGGCGGGTCATCATGGGCGAGACCTGGGTCCAGGGGGAGAAGGGAGGAACGTGGAAGGGGCCGATGAGGGCGCCGAGGGCCAGCTCTGTTTTAATGAAGGCCTGGATGTGAGGGAGGCATCCCGGAGGCTCACGGTGGTTGGTGAATGAAGGGCGGGGGAGGGTAGGGGCAGAGTAATTTGCGGGAAAACCGAACTCGAGGAGGTCCAGGACGGCGTGGTCGGGGTAGTCTCGGAGGCGGGACCGCCAGGCAGGGATGTTGAGGCCTGAGGGGAGGGGGATGCGGGCGGCCAAAAAATTAGGGAGGCCCGCTTCCCGGAGGGCGGTGTAGGTGTGGCGGAGGGCAGGGGAGCGCTCCCACGCCTCTATCACAGAATACCGGTCGCGCATGTGGGGCCAGAGGCGACCGTGTAACTATCGCGCCTGGGCCGGTACAGGGACCAGGGCAGGCATTCCCCCATGCGAACTCCCACTGACGTACCCAGCAACATCGGTGGGTGCTGCGGGGGAGGTGTGGCTTGGTGGACGGGGTCGATGACATCGACGGTGGGCTCGTCTAAGGAGGGAGGGTGGAGGTGGTTGTGGGGGCGGGGGGAGGGTGAGGAGGTGCGGCGGGGGCGGGCAAGGGGGGCGGCGAAGGCCTGGGCGGTAGGGGGGGGGTCAGGGGGGTCAGGGGGCGGGTCGTGGGGGGGGGAGAGGAAGGCGGTGTCGCCAGGGTCGAGGTGATCTTCAGGGCCGGGGTTGATCGGCGGCTGGGGCCGGGCGGCGGTGGGAGCCTTACTGAGGGGGCGCTGAGGCCCGGGGAGAGGGTGGTCGCCGGAGGGTACGGCTTTCCCGAGGCCGCGGTCAGGCCGCGCCCCGGGAGGCGGAGAACTGCTGGGATTGGCGGTGGGAGCCTTGTTGAGGGGGCGCTGGGGCCCGTGAGGAGGGTGGCTGCCGGTGGGCTTGGCGGCTCCGGGGCGGCGGACTGGCCGCGCCTCGGGAAAGAGGTGACTGAGGTGGCTGGTGTCGGGATGGCGGGAGCATGGTCGGGGGGCGGCGTCGTGGTTAGTGGGCCGGTTAGGGGCCTCCGGGCCGGGCTGGAGGTACCGGCTCTTCAAAAATCCGGGGAAGGCGGGGCCGCCGTGCGGGCACGCTTCGCCAAGCATGCCTCCTCGCTGTGTACGGTTAACATTTACCGTACGTTTGCGCAGTAGGCACAAGCGTGGCGCATCCTGGTAGCCCCTTGGCCATGAACCTCCCCCGGGGCGGCCTGGGTGCATGAGGTGGGGTCCCGATTCCACGCGTAACACAAGGGCCCGTGGGTCTCCCTAGAGTAAGCTACCCGGGTGTCGGTGTGGGCGCGGGGCTGGGGCTGGGGCCGGGGCTTGGCAGGGTCGAGTGGTCGTGGCTGGGCGGCGGCAGGCTGGGCGGGCGTGGCCAGGGACTCTAGCTTAAGGAGGTTGATGGCCACTGGGTCGTGCCACCCGTGGGGGAGGGTCCCGTCCGCGATGGCAGTAAACACACTCTCTGAGTACCGGCGGACGGTACCCCACGGGTAAATCAGGTTGTCGCGGCACACCGCGAGGAGGTGGTGGTGGAGTCCCGTGGTGGAGTGGGAGGGGAAGTCGGGGTGGTCCAGGAGGGTGAGGATGGCTAAGACGTATTCCTCCCTCGTAGCTTCCCCTCGTTTCACCGACTTCCTCTCTGCCCCCCGTTTCACGAGGTCAGAGGGGAACACATAGTTGGCAGGAATACCTTGTCGCCTCGTGGAGTGACGGGCCTCGGCGGAGGCCAGTATTTCCCGGACAGCGTCGGCCGCGGAAGAGGGGCTGTGCCGGGTGAAGTCCTCCTGGTAGGCCGGGGAGGTGGCGTGCGGGGCCCGGGAGTCGAGGTGGTGGTAGCGCTCGTATTCCGGGTGGGCCTCCCCGGGCAGGGTCGCATGAGGCGGCGGCGGCGGGCGCTCCGTGATGGTGCTGCGCGCCCGAGGCGTAGGGGCTGCTTGCTGTCTTGATGCGGGCGTCGGGCGCTCTGGTACGTGGCGAGCTTCCCCGAGGGCGAGGGCGTCGATCCGGGCGTCGATGTCCGCCGTGGCCTGGCGTGCGTCGGCCGCGGACTGCCGCGCGTCGGCTGTGGACTGTCGCTGGTCGAGCTGTATCCGCTGCATCACCTCCAGTAGGGCTGAGATCTCGGAGCCCGAGCCGCGGTCCGAGGGTGCCTCGGGCGTTGCCGGGGCGGAGACCGGTGACTCCTCCCGGCGCGGCGTCGCGGCAGGCCCCGGTGTCCGAGGGGCAGCCCGGGAGCTCTTCCGTCCACGGCCCTTTCCTTGAGGCATTTTCTGTGTTTGGAGTTGGGCAGCGGTCCGAGGTGGAAAGCGGTCCGAGGTGGAAAGTCCAAATGTAGAAAAAGAACGGGCAGGAAGACGGCAGGAAGGTGATGTTTGTTTGTTGGAGTTTTACCTCCGGGCAACATCTATGGTCATATCAGGACGCGTACCGACTTGTGACTATGCACTCATGGTGACTTTAAAGTACTGCCCCACTGGGAGACAAGGCCACTGGCACCATGACCCAATATCTCACACAGTCACATTATCCTGATTCTGTACAAAGCAGTGCTTGTCCTATCCTATTGATGCTGAGTGCCATCAACAGACAAACAAACAAACTGCTATCAACTTTATAGGACAAAATCGATATCACGATAGAAAATGCGCTTATAGCACCATATTCAGGGATGAAAGATCTCTGCGATTTCGTTGATTTCCGGGATATTTCCTGTAGCTATAAGTGTCTACTAATACGTTGCACCTGTCCTGATATGACCTTAGATATTGCCAGGATGTAAAACTCCAACAACCAGCCAACCAATACGTTGTTTCACGCTGAAGTACTATCAGCGTATACTAATATGTGGTGCAAACGCCGCAGCACTAGCAGCGTATACTACCAATGACTTCAAACGCTGCAGCACTATCAGCGTATACTACTGATGCGTGCTTCAAACGGCGCAGCACTATCAGCGTATACTACTAATACGTGGTTTAAATGCCGCATCACTATCAGTGTATACCAATATGTATGAAACCCGACTTCCGGGAATTTTCAACGATTCCCTGATAATGCTAAGCCTATGGGAGAATATCAGCATTTCGGCTTTTTTTCCCCGGAGACCACTTTCATCCCTGCATATTAGATATTAATAATATCAAAACGGTAGTAGTCTTCAAAGGACATATTTGTATCCACGCCAATGTTGTCCGGGCATAGCGGGTGTTCCGTCTTTGGAGGGACAGTCAAACGAGACAAATTGTAGTTCATATATATTGAAAGGTTGTTTACATATTAGATAGGTTCACCGATTGCAGGGGTCGCTGAAGATAGGTATTACTATTTAATACAATAGTAATATAACAAAATTATCAATACTACGATTACGGATATGTTTGTTGGGGCTTTTGTCCTAGCAGCAAAGTAATGTGAGGACACACACCGATTTGTGACAGTGAACAGTCAAGCCGATTTTATAATGTCCAACTGGGAGACCAAACCACCAGCACCATGACCTGATATGCCACTCAGTCACATTATCCTGGCACTGAGCTAACCAGTCTTTGCGCATTTCATTAAAGTTGCATAATCTGATGGTTTTGAGTTTTGGCCATGTTTCTGAGATAATTATATTCAATTGACTATTATGGTCTTACTTTATCGTAGTTTGAAGTAACTTTTATTTTAAATGGCAAACCGTTGAGATATTTGTGGTTCAAACATCTCAAATTAGTTTTGGCCATCACGCCAACACTCTGACGTCATTGGCTTCTGCAGTAATAGGCTCTATTAATTGACTCAGTATTCCTTTCTGTACAGATACAAATGTTAAATAAGTGCATCAGTGGCTAAGTTAGATAGTAGAATCAAATCTAGATAATTATTTTGGTCTTTAAATGTTTGATTCTTCATCGGACTATGCAGCTTTAATGCGGAGCGCCAGGCTAGGTACTAATAAATATACATTTTTTAAGTAATTGGTTTAACTCCTAATCGGAAGGTCAGTGGTTCGATTCCCCATGCCCCCACCTCTGCCAATGTGGATTTCCACCGCTGTGTATAACTTACAGCATCATCAAAGGCCAGTTGCTCATACCATGTCTATGTGGTATGGGAGGTTAAAAATCCCTTGGGTCAGTAAAAGTGTAATGGGGCTGTCACACTACGACGTAACGACGTCAACGTAGGGAGAACGTGAAGAACGTTGAACTTCTCGGCGTAGTATGCAAATTTGGGCACAAGTTGAACGTGGATGCAGCGTAGTGGACGAGAGAGTAACGTCGGTAAAGCGTAGTGATACCGTCATTCAACGAGAGAGGTCAACGTAATGACGCTGCCGGAACGTTATGAACGTTATTCCATCGCCAGAAGAACGTTACATGACGTTAGCTAGGATTGCGTGTACAAGTTGACATCCTTCCCGTTCTCCTGACGTTCTCCTGACGTTCTCCTGCCGTTCTCCTGACTTTCCCATTACGCCGCATGGACGTTTCCACTGGCTTTAATGTGGGTCAACGAGTGGAACGTAGTGGAACGTAGTGAGGAACGTTTACCTAACGTCCGTTTAACGTCATTGACGTTCGCTGAACGTGAACAGAACGTACGGCGAACGTAAACCCTTACGTTCATGCTACGTCGAAATTTTTGAACATATCCAAAACCTCGACGTAACTCGACGTAACACGATGTAATATGACGTAGCTCGACGTCAGTCTAACGTCATTATGACGTCATCATAACGTAATCCAACGTACATCAACGTAATGACGAAATATCACCACGTTAGGGTCACGTTCGCTCATTACGTCGTAGTGTGACAGGGGTATAAGAGGTTCAGGCTTTCTATGGACAAACTGGCTAATGGTGAAAACAGGTCTATTCAGACTTATCCATGATAGGCAGTATACATCTTCAACAACAAAACAACAACAAAACAACAACAACCCAGTTGGGTTTCAAGCATGACCTCCTGCTTGAGAAGCCAGCAAGCGCTTTTACCAATCCGGTCATCCATTCCCTCCAGTTGCAACATGGGAATATAAAATGTACACCCTATTATCTCACAATTCTGTCGAGTACTATTCTTTCTTTTCTTTGTGGCAAACTTTGTTTATCTTAGACTATATAATATGGCGGAAAAAGCAGTGTCTCAGCACGGAAAATATACCTTTATTTGCTGAATAAAAAGGATCAGTTACAACAACAAAAACAGCAACAAAATCCAACAAAAACGAATACCGTATATATGTCCCAATAGAAACACGCTACCCAATAGAAGCACGCCCCCCGATTGAAAGCACGCACAAATTTATGATCATATTCACACTGAATGCACTTAAAATAAGACAATCCCACTTTATTTCAGAGGCACGACAAAAACTAATCCATGAAATTCTTTAACTTTGAATAGACGCGCATCCATGTGTCTGCAATTGCGCAGTGCGTGTCTATTGGGACATATACGGTAGGTTATGAAGTCAAAGTATATTTTACAAATGCCTAAAATTGCTCCAATTTAAATACAAAAGTACTACAACGATTATAATAACCAACATTAATATCTGTGGAAGTGCGAGAAGTATTAATTTTGTTGAGATTCAGATAATTAATTTAGGTAGATAGCAGCTTTGTGTAAAATTTTAATTTTCCTGTTTGTGTGGGATTGTAAAGAATTCTACGTATATGTTATTTTTGTTTGTTTTCCTATTGTTTTTATGTGGGTTTTTTAATGAAAGAATTGGATTGGTAATGGTAAATAAACGATGTCTAGACGAAGCCAATCAAGCACACTCTAACGATCGGGTGTTATTACGACGTGTTTGTTCCGCTCACACAGCTCCGAATGTTTCTGACCGCACACACACCTTGCCTGAAAGTTTCAGTGTTCGATCTAGAGTCAACCCAGTGGCTTAGCCAAATGAGTTGAGCGTCCGTCTCCCATTCTAGCAGATCGTGGGATTCGAACCCTGGTCGACTCAAACCAATGACTTAAAAAATTGGTACTTTTCGCTTCCTAGCCAGGCACTCCGCATTACTAGGATAGGGCAACGACTGGTTGGCTTAGCGTCAGGATAATGTGACGCAGTGGGATATCAGGTCATGGTGCTGGTGCCCTGGTTTTCCAGTGGGGCAGCACTATAAAGTCACCACAAGTGCATATCTACTGCCACAAGTCGGTATCCATCTTGATATGACCTTAGATGTTGCCAGGACGTAAAACTCCAACAACCAACCGACTGATCCAGTGGCTTCGACGGTTAAGACTATTGCCCATAAAACCGCAGGATCGCACAGTCAGAGGCATCTTTTCCTTCTTCCAATCAAAATCCTTAACGGAAGTCAGGTCGTTAGCCGTGCTTGGGCCAGCCCGGCAGCGACTCGCAGGGGCGTAATGTGACTTGGTATACGCTGTCGTGTTATGGTTCTTGCATCATGGTATCCCGGTGAGGCAGCACTATAAAACTCAGTTTCCAGCCTCACGGTATCCTTGCACTATGAATATATTATGGTGGCACACTGTCATTTGACCTCAGATGTTGCTAGGGCGTAAAACCATAGCTAATCCACTAGAGTAAGAAGTGGTGCCACCGGTCGAGGACGGTACCCCTACGCAGCAGTAGGAATGTCTCTTCTTACACACGCAGGCAGAGTCTTTGGAGCGTGCTACTGGCAATATCAGGTGCCATTGGAAATTGGAGATAACCAATCGGAGATAATCACACATGGCCGTCGCACAACGAACGCGGTCTAGTCCGATGAGAGCATCACATCTTCGAAACCGAAACACTTTGATCCTGCACATCCGACTTTGATCTTGGTGCACTCATTAAGCATTTGTTGCTGCATGAAAGGGAGTACCGAGTCAATTTATTAGAACATGTATGTTTGTTGTTTTTGTTGTTTTTTTACGTCCTAGCAACATCAAAGGTCATTAAGGGTATTAGAACATGTTACTGCTGAAGCATATGGAGTCAGCATTGCGACATGCATGCCAACATTAATTATGCATGCTTTCACTTTAAGGCAGCGTAGTATGATGAAGCATCAAATTGTCAAAACCAAGAGAATTTTCTAGATTTGATTCTACATATCTGACTATTACCATAGTCACACGAGAGCCATTGTTTACCGCCAACCTCCTTACAGCCAAAAGGTTGCCAACCACCCAGTGTCCCATTCGATACATTGTTTATAAAAAAGCATGCGGTTCCAGGTTGGTGCCCTGGTGCCGACTTTGGCGTCGCCAACCTGGCCATGTGGGTTGGCGCCAACTGCTATGTGGGTTGGCGGCACAGGGTGGCCAGGTTGGCGACCACTTTGTCGGCCTATAAAAGCGCCCTCACCACGCCAGGGGCCGTATGCCCCAATCGGTGTTAGGGCCCTAACCGCGGTTTGGCTAGCTTCACATGGCTAACTGTGGAAAATCCGTATGCATCAATTGGTGCCAGCGCTAACCGCCGACCGTAGCCTAGGCTAAGCTAAACCACTTTCAGAGGAGGGGTAACTGCAAGCCGCGCCGGTTAGTGTGGCGGCTGCCGATATATTAGAGCCAAATCTATTCAATGCAATCATATTTAACAGATTTACATAAGCAATAAGTGAAATTTAATCAAATTAACACTAAAATCGAACCGTTATTAACGCTCCCGCCGCATTGGCGGCGTTATTCATATTGTCGAATCGACGAATGTAAAGTAAACAAATCATCGCCGCCGCTTCGACGTCGATATCCATACTGTCGCATATCAACAAAACACACATCGCCGCCGCCGAATCGGCGGCAATATATTAGGCCCAAATCTATTCAATGCTGTCATATTTAGCAGAATTACATACGCCATAAGTGAAATTTGATCAATTTAACCCTAAATTCGAACCGATATTAACGCCGCCGCCGCATTGGCGGTGTTATTCATATTGTCGAATCTAGGGCTTTCCCAAATCTATAAATAAGTACACGGTTAGCTATCCGCCCCGGCTAGTACATTGGTGCATACCACTTGACCTATTTCTCCAACCCGCCGCTACCCGGAGGTAGCTATCCCAGAGCTAGCCCCTAACACCGACTAAGCCTAACACTGATTGGTGCATACGGCCCCAGGGCGCCCTGTTGAGGCAACTATTGTTAAAAAATAATCATAATAATAGTGCCGCCAGAAAATGGCGCAAGGAGGTTGCAGGTGCAGCAGCTACATGCTCCTTGCGTCCAAAATTTCCGAAATGGACACCGGGAGGTTGGCGTCCTCATGACGCCAGCACTTAAGGAGGGCGTAAGGTGGATGCTTTGACGCCGGTAATCGATCGTAAGCGAACGCAGGCCTCGTGTGACAGGGGTATTAGATATTGCTGCAGTTATTAAGCATTTGTTGCCACATAGGGCATACTGAGTGAATTTAATAAACCCTGTTATTGCGTAAGCCTGTGTTGTCAGGGTTTTGACGGTCTTGCTCAGATTAATTGTGTATGTTTGCGCTTCAAATATCTCAATAGTTAGCCATTCAAAATAAGTTACTTCAAACTAAAGTAAGGTATATCGTAATAGTCAAATTAATATATTTATCTCAGAAAAATTATACACCGTAGTAATTCAAAACAATCGCTCTATGAAACTTTATAGTAGATTCTAATTTTTATCAACCTAATATGCTTATCTAAAATAATATGGCAAAAACCATGGACCTTTGCAATTTGAATGCGCATACGCACTATCGGAGCCATTGTGGAGGGAGTCGCTGGTTCGCTGACTGTAGCTGCTCAATGTTATTTATATACCCGTAGGCCACCAGCAGTCAGTGATGAGGTCATAGGCACTGGGTCAACCTTGGGGGGTCCTGTCTGACCAACACTTCACCCTACACCTTCTCCTAACACACAACTCAATCTCCTGCTTGTGCTGACCTCTACCCAACCTGGATTGCATTTATTTATCTTGGACTATTGCGTTGTGTGTTCGGTATTAAAAGTTGCATAGTCCAATGTTTTTTTGATTTTCTGCCAATTAATGAAGATAAATCAATATATTAGGGTTATAGTTAGTATCTACTTCCGAAATTTTAATTTGAAGAAACATGTATTGTGAATGATTAACTAAGGAGGTATTTGAAGTTAAAACATGCCAAATTAGTTTTGGCTTGCATGGCAAAGTGCTGGACAAAATTGGTGTTAGCAGAAATTGACTCATCATCATCATCATCTTCCCCCTCCCCCCTCCTCACCCTCGTCCCCCTCCTCCTCCCCGTCGTCCCGCTCCTCCCCTTCCCCTCCTCCTGCTCCCCCTCCTCCCCATCCCCCCTCCCCCTCCTCGTCCCCCTCCTCAACCTCCCCCTCCTCCTTCTCCTCCTCCTCCTCCTCCTCCTCCTCCTCCCCTCCTCCTCCTCCTCCGCCTCCTCCTCCTCCTCCTCCTCCTCCTCCTCCTCCTCCTCCTCCTCCTCCTTCCCCTCCTCCTCCTCCTCCTCCTCCTCCTCCTCCTCCTCCTCCTCCTCTCCTCTCCTCCTCCTCCTCCTCCTCCTCCTCCACCTCCCCTCCTCCTCCTCCTCCTCCTCCTCTCCTCCTCCTCCTCCACCTCCCTCCTCCTCCTCCTCCTCCTCCTCCTCCTCATCCTCCTCCCTCTCCTCCTCCTCCTCCTCCTCCTCCTCCTCCTCCTCCTCCTCCTCCTTCTCCTCCTCCTCCTCCTCCTCCTCCTTCTCCTCCTCCTCCTTCTCCTCCTCCCTCCCTCCTCCCCACCTCCTCCTCCTCCTCCCTCCCCTCCCCCCGCTCTCCTTGTCCTCCCCCTCTTCCTCCTTGTTTCCACAACCCTTTGATTCCAGCTATAGAGCCTTTTTTGGGGGTCCGGTGATTACTCCATCTTCTTTAAAAGGCACCAAATGTTTAAGTGAATAAATGTCTGCTGTTCATTATTGGTTGGTTACTATGGTGAAAATCGTCGCATGAAATTGAATTGAATTAAGTCTACTCACCTTTCTCCTATGCAATCAACACAGGATTAGGGTGCAAAGTGCGATGGTTTTGAGTTTCTGTTATATTTTTTTTTAGATAGATATATTAAGGTGCTTTTCTTATAAGATACCTTGCTTTAAGGGGTTGTCACATTACGACGCATCACGCCGATGTATGTGATTTTTGGCTACTACGTCGGGACACTTCGTTGTGCGTTAGGTGCTTGTTGGTATATGTCAATGTACGTCGACATACGTCGAGATACGGCGTCGTGCGTCAGGGGTCGGCAAAGTTTTGTACATGCGCAGAACATTCGATGTATGACAACGTTTGACAATGTGTGAATTTTACGTCGGGCGTATGTTATGTATGCATTAGGCGTACGTCGATGTACGTTACATGTACGTTAGACAAACATTGTTCACTACGTTGCACTACCTTGACCTACATTAAAGGCAGTGGGAACGTACAGTCCGCGTACTGACAACGTATGGATAAAGTACTCCAGTGTGTCTTGACGTATGCAACGTATGAGGTTAAATTCTTGCGATCGAATAACATATATATAACGTTCACCGGCGTTCTGTGAATGTACCGTGAGCGTTTTTCGCCCGGAAGCACGTTAGCCATACATTGGCCATACGCTATGTATATGGTGTGTATATGTCAAACTTTGCCCCCCGCGCCGAAAAGTATGATGCTTCTCGACGTAAAAAAGTGATTTTACACGTTGGCCGCGCACTTGCGAGATGCATCATAATGTGACAGAGCCTTTAGTTTGATGTAACATTCATCATACTCATAGTCATAGATGGCTAACTGGAGATATTTGATGAGAAAACCTAACAAATTAATTGTGGTGTGCACATCAAAATGTTGGACACAGGCTTAGTTTACCCAGTTTTTGACGGAGCAGCTCACGGCGCATGCTCCGTTTTAAAGGCCAATTATCTCCCCCCCCCCCACCCTACACACCACCACCGCAAAATCGGCAGTGATAATTCATTTCTGAATATTACACCTTGTGGTTATGTAGTACCTTTGTTGTGTGAGCAAATGTGCAAAGACTCATCAATATCAAGCCTATTTTAACATTCCCATGAAGCCGGTCTTGTAGTGAGGTGCACTGATCTCCCCAGGCGAAATGCCACATACACAGGCAGCCGTGAATAGGTGGATGTGTAATAGGGGAATGCAAATGGCTAAAGGTGCATAGTCCGATGGTTTTGACTTTGTGTCATTTCTGAGATAAATATATTAGGTTGATCGTTGTAATCTACCTTAGTTTTGTTTGAATTAACTTGTGTTTTAAATGACAAAATTAATTTTGTCAAACATGCCAAAAGTCAGACACCATAGGCTTCTGCAGTAACAGGTTTTTATTCAATAGCCTTAAGGCCCAGTCACACCTCACCGGATTGAGGAACCGGACAGAAACCGGACACTGTCCGGTGAAATACGGCAATGTATGGTTTATATACAGTTGGCATCCGGCGTGTCCGGTATGTACGGTGGGAAGTTTTGAACATGCACAAAACTTGTACTGGACACAACCGGACTGACGTGTACGGTTGGTGTCCATTTAGTCCATTTTGTCCGGTTCATGTCCGTTACCCATCCATTACGTCTCCGGTTTGCTTCCTGCAGAGTCCGTTGACGGTGTTGCGGGAATTTGGTCAGTTTCCGGCGCGTCCGTGACAGTCCTGTACGTGTCTGGTTGATGTTCGGTCCGTCCGGTTATCGTCTGGTGGCTATCCTTTCATGTCCGTTTCATGTCCGTTCGTCCAGCGTCCATTGACACATTTCAACACATTTTGATACCTAACACCACCCGACTAGACAATTCTTTGTCCGGTTTATGTCCATTGCTCAATCCGGTAAAGTGTGACAGGCGATTTAGTGTTCCCTTCTAAGTGGGAACAAATGCCTAATAAGTACACCGGTATCTAAGTTACATATGTAGAATCAAATCTATATAATTGTTTTGGTCTTGAAAATTTGCTAAACAGTCATAATCCTAAAATACTGTACCTCATATCCTTACACTTATTATTTGAGGTATGAGAATTATATGAATATAAATTTGCCGAGGAATAGTTAAGCGTTCCCGATTACTCTGATATTTATTAATATATTATTTCCTTGTTTACTCGATTTATTATTACTATTCTATTTCGAATCCCTTTCCCCTCCCTTTCCTGCATTCCGGCTGGACGCCTTTGGTTCTCTTCCGCCGCGTCACGGGTGATCAGACTGCCTGTGAGCTCCACAGTCCTTATCGAAATTTTGTTATATATATTTTTTTTTATTACTACGGTATGGGCAATTTCCTGTGCCAGAGGCCAGTAAAACTCTCTCAACCCAGTCGTGTCTATTGTTGTCTTTCCCTAGCCACTATTTATATCATGTGTATTTCAATTATACTTTAAAAATCATGTAAAACTGTGTGTGAATAACTAACTGTACCACTCACACCCGGAAGACCAGTGCTACGGCACTGAAAAATGACATGAATAAAATTCACTTACAAAAAAAAACTAAAAAAGCAAAGAGATCGGCACTCGGAGCATCTAGGGCCCAGTCTGAGGCCGACAGTGCTGGTCTATTGAGGTGGAAGCTGCCGGCCTAGTTAAGTGTTGTCAGTCCAGGTACTACGGATATATCCATGTATTATCTACCAGGGATGAAAGATCTCCGCGATTTCGCGGATTTCCGGAATTTTTCCTGTACCTATAAGTGTATACTAATACGTTGTTTAGATGCCACAGTACTATAAGTGTATACTAATACGTTGTTTTAGGCTGCAGCACCATCAGCGTATACTAATATGGAGTGCAGACGCTGCAGCACTATCAGCGTATACTACTACTAATATGTGTTTCAAAGCATATGTAAGATACACAACTTTCAGGAATTTTCCGCGATTCCCTGACAATGCTAAACCTATGGGGGAAATCAGTATTTCCACTTTTTTCCCCAGAGACCACCACTTTCATCTCTGAATTGTACTGATGCATGTCTATTAAAAATATATGTGCGCGCGCACACGTACACACACACATGTATGTATATATCGCAGCTATGTATGAGTGTGTAGCTATATATAAATTTAAAAAAAAAAAATTGATATATTTATTCATCATCTAGCTATTTGTCCATATTTTCCACGATTGCATTGGCTAGTGTAGTCTATCTAGGCTAAGGGGAAGGCCCCTGATGAAGTGCAATTTTCAGCTGTGTTGCAGGTTTCTCCCCAATATGGACAGACTGTAGGTTGGGATGGTTGGCTGCAGATTGTGACTGTGTTGAAGCACCCTAGGCAGAAGTTTTCGGTGAAGCATAGCACTAATTGGCCAGTACTGAATAGCTTGCGAAAGCCCCAGTCCCACATACCCGGATCAGGGGCCGGATGAGCCCCGGACAGCCATCCGGGGTGGTCCAGGGTGATCCGTGGATCGTCCGTGGCTCGTCCGGCGCCATCCGGGCTCAGCCCCGGATGTTTTAAAATGTTTAAAACATCCGGGGCGCTCCGGGTGATTTTGCGATCTGGGCTCAATCCGCCCTGATCCAGGGGTGGTCCGGGTATTTCGGGGGTGGACCGGGCCTGTCCGGGGTGGACCGGGCCTGTCCGGGGGTGGTCCTGGGTCATTTTGAGCCACGGTTTGACCCGGACCATCCCCGGACTATCCAGGACTACCCCCGGCGTAGCCACGGACCACTCCCGGACGGCCTGCGCAAGACCGGGGGTGATCTGGGATGGTCCGGGGGTGATCCGAGATAGTCCGGGGGTGGTCCGGCCTCATCCGGGGCCAGTCCAGCCCAGTCTGGGGGCAGTCCGGGGGTGGTATGGGGCGGTCCAGGGCTCGTCCGGGAAAGTGTGACTGCGAGGCAAGAATCGACGAAACCAGTGATTTTATCCGTGGCGGTCCAGGACAGTCTGGGCCGTTGATCCATGGGTGGTCCGGCTCAAAATCCGGGGCTCGTCCGGCTATGTGTGACTGGGGCTTTAGAGTGGAGAGCAACTTGGAAGTGACGTAGTACTGATGGAGCACCATGTAATTGACTGCGTTCCTTTTCCTATAGACACCCTCTTCTCCTTTATGTGATATTGCGCACGATGCTTGTGGAGAGAGCAACTTGGAAGTGACGTAGTACTGACAGTACACCGTGTAATTGACTGTGTTCCTTTTCGTGTAGAAGGTCCTTCTCCTTTATGTGATATTGTGCACCCTGCTTGTGGAGAGAAACTTGGAAGTGATGTAGTACTGACGGTACACCGTGTAATTGACTGTGTTCCTTTTCGTATAGAAGGCCCTTCTCCTTTATGTGATATTGTGCACGATGCTTGCGGAGAACAACTTGGAAGTGACGTAATACTGACGGTACACCGTGTAACTGACTGCGTTCCATTTTGTATAGAAGGTCCTTCTCCTTTATGTGATATTGTGCACCCTGCTTGTGGAGAGAAACTTGGAAGTGATGTAGTACTGACGGTACACCGTGTAATTGACTGTGTTCCTTTTCGTATAGAAGGCCCTTCTCCTTTATGTGATATTGTGCACGATGCTTGCGGAGAACAACTTGGAAGTGACGTAATACTGACGTTGCACCATGTAATTGACTGCGTTCCTTTTCCTATAGACACCCCTTCTCCTGCATGTGATATTGCGCACTTTCGTATGATGACGGCGCAATCCCTGCTCCTGCCCCCACGTGACCAGTGGCTGTTGTTGAACTACTCTCTGGTTGCAGAGATGCCAACTGCTCCGATTTTGTAGGAAGACTCCTGATTTTGGATACTCTCTTCCAATATTAAGATTCCATGTTCAAACGCCCGATTTTCACTCTCACAGGCAAAATCAGCTACTTACAGCAGCTTATGCCAGGTACACACATAGCGTATAGGATTCGCGCACTAAAACTCCCGATCCGCTTAAAACTGAAATCGGGCCGATTCATTTTTCGAATCGGGAATCGCAATCGTAATCCTAGCGCACACCTACCGTTTTAGCCCTAAAAATCGGGAATCGCAATCGGTAGGTGTGCTAGGGGAGTGCACACCTCACGATTTTGGGGCAGTTTTAGGTCGTATACGCTAGGTGGGTGCGGGAAAACGATCGTATACGCTAGGTGTGTACCGGGCATTATAAAAGACATCAGCAGCTCAAGGTGGCATTCAGAGCCTAGAAAATGACACATAGACACATGGTGGGAGATAGATACATTGTGGGACCTGTATGAAAAAGTATATAATATAATTATATATATATAATATATAGACCATATTCTCGCGGATTAAAGCCCATGTGTGGGTTAACATTGAACCCCACTTGGCCAATATTTTGTAAACGCTGACCCATTAAGCGTCCTTGTTTGGGTAGACACCCACTCCCCACTTCAGTGATGCGCCAAGTTAAAGTTGCATAGTCCGATGGTTTCGAATTTCGGTATTTTTTCTGAGATAACTATATTAGACCGATCACTAGTATCTACTTTACATTAGTTCAAAGTTACTTTCATTTTAAATGGTAAACTCTTGAGATATTTTGAGTGCAGACATGGAAAATTAGTTTTGGCAAGCTTGCCAAAACTCTGACCACATAGACTTCTGCAGTAACAGGTTCTTTTAAATTGACCCAGTATTGCCTTCTACGCAGAAACAAATGCTTAATAAGTGCTACAATATCTAAGTTAGATATGTAAAATCAAATCTAGGTAATTGGTTTGGTTTTGAAAATTTGATATTTCATCGCACTATGCAGCTTTAAACGCCCAGGGCGTTAACCCGGGAGAATAGACTACATCACGGTTCCAGCGGCGCGGTGCATTGTGGGATGTGTCAGAGCAAAACAACCCCCCCAAAAGCACATGGCACATGCTAATACACTGGGTGCAGCAATGAAATGTGCTAGTTTCAGCTCATCTCAGCTCTTGTTTGAAACATAGAATACCAACTAAAAATATATATATAATAAATTAAGATATTAATCTTTTATCCAGCATTGCATTTACATCAATATAATCAGCACATCTTATGCCATGTGCATTTAGATTTAGAAAGATCTAGGCACTCAGACTAGTGTTAGAGCCACAGCCAGAGTACTCAATGCATTGTCAATGGCAGTGAGTAATCTCCATACAGAAAAAGTAAAATATTGCTAAAACCACACCACCTAGACACAAACCGCTTGGAACACATATAGAAAACAGGTTTAACAAAAAGATTATATTAAATTGATAAGGTTAGGGTTTGGGATTTCTATTAGTTTTGAATAAAACTAACGTTTTTCAATGTGCGTATAGGCAAACTCAATGGCCGTACGCCTTTGCTTTGCTCCGAAGGCCGTTTTCGGCACATGCGCAGTCGGAACCGTGATGTAGTCTATACGGTATTACTATTATATGATTATACTATGTCATGATATAGGTCCGATTGTCGTGCCGCGTGTTTCCGCACAAAAACTTATATTCCTGATCAAATGTTAAAATGTTCCTATTTTTGGTCATACAATGTTGGCATCTCTGTGGTTGCAGGAGAGCTCCGATGCCGCCGCGGGGCGCTGCAGTCGCGCGCTATGAGCAGCCTGCTGGGTGAGCTGCTGAGGAGCGGCAGGCAGGACCAACAGCCGCCCGCCACCACGTGAGTGCCCGCCTTAACCGTCTGACCAGCTCAGGTTTAAAGCTGCATAGTCCGATGAAGCATCAAATTTTCCAAAAGCAAAAACGCTCACCTAGATTTTATTCTACATACAAATTTCCAAAAGCAAAACAATTATCTAGATTTGACCTTATATATATCCAACTTAGATACTGGCACACCTATGAATCATTTGTTGCCACATAGAACGATATATATACTGAGGCAATTTAAAGTTGCATAGTCCGATGGTTTTGAATTTCTGTATTTTTTTCTGATATAAATATATTAGATCGATCACTAGTATCTACTATACATTAGTTCAAAGTTACTTTTATTTTAAATGGTAAACATTTGAGATAGTTTGAGTGCAAAAATGGAAGATTAGTTTTGGCAAGCTTACCAAAACTCTGACACCATAGACTTCCGCAGTAACAGGTTCTGTTAATTTGACTCAGTATTGCCTTCTACACAGAAACAAATGCTTAATAAGTGCATCAGTATCTAAGTTAGATAAGTCAAATCAAATCTAGATAATTGGTTTGGTTTTGAGAATTTGATATTTCATCGGACTATGCAGCTTTAATACAACATGCTTTTACATAAGTCTATAATGGTGTCAGAGTTTTTGGTATGCTTGCCCAAATTACTTTGGCATGTCCTCACTTCATATATCTCCAAAGTTTGCCATTTAAACTAAAAGTTACTTTAATCTAATCTAAAGTAGATTATAATGATCAATCTAATGTATTTATCTCAGAAAATTGCAGAAATTAAAAATCATCAGACTATGCAACTTTAAGTTCCATAGTCCGATGTGTTTTTGAGTTTCTAGCATTTTCTTAAATAAATATATTAGGTTGATTGTTATAACCTACCATACTTTAGTTTGAAGTAACTTTGATTTTAAGCAGTTAACTTTGGAGATATTTGACGTGTAAAAGGCACAAAAATATTAATTTTGGCATGCTTTTCAAAACTCTAATTTGATAGTCATCAGCGGTAACAAGTTCTGCTAAAGTGACATAGTATGCCTTTAAATGCAGAGACATATGCTTACTAAGTGCACTGGTATCTAACTTGGATATCTATATAAGTTGCAATCTAGGTAACTGTTTTGCTTTTGACAATTTGACTATTTTCTTTTTTATTATGCAGCTTTAATATGAAGAGCGTTATATCTTTAAATTGTGTAGTCCGATGGTTTGTATTGTGTGCCATATTTTTTAACGAGAATATATTCGGGTGATCATTATGATCTAACCATATTTTAGATTGAAATAACTTCTATTATGAATTGACAATTTTGGGGATGTGTGACGTGGGAATAGGGTAAATAAGTGTTGGCATGCACATAACAATTCTGGACACCATAGATTTCAGCAGTGGCGAGTTCTATTAATTTAACTTAGTATTGCCTTCATGCTTGTTTTGTTTTGTTTGTTGTTTTACGTCCTAGCAACATCTAAGGTCATATCAGGACGGGGCCTTCTATGCAACATGAAATGTTTAAT
This sequence comes from Branchipolynoe longqiensis, assembly GCA_030323885.1. Taxonomy (NCBI): domain Eukaryota; kingdom Metazoa; phylum Annelida; class Polychaeta; order Phyllodocida; family Polynoidae; genus Branchipolynoe; species Branchipolynoe longqiensis. The sequence goes on along the minus strand of CM059198.1, from coordinate 24,707,998 downwards.
AAGTGTTCCAGATCCCGTCCTGATATGACCTTAGATGTTGCTAGGACGTAAAACAACAACAAACAAACAATTCCAGTGTATAAGAGGAATATATAGGATTAAATCTCAGTCAGTCCTAGGTTTTTTAAATGTTATGCTTTCATCGGACTGTGCAGCTTTAACAAACTATCCATATCCTAGAAAGAAATAACTGCATTTCACTTAGAACTACAGTAAAACCTCTCTAACTGACCACCTCCGCAGATCGACCACTCCCCTATATCGATCGCTTTATTTGGGTTCCGACAATACCATTGTAAGGATATTATAATTCCTTAAACCGACCACCTCCCTAAATGGACCACTTAAAGTCAGTCCCATAGTCGGTTGATTTAAAGAGGTTTTACTGTACCAAGAACAGCTCTGTGATTCTTGGCACAATCCCTCGTTACTGGATTGGAGCTCAAATAGTCCCATTCTTTCACGTCATGTGAGGGGTGTGATAGTGGAATTACATATCGTATAAGACGTACTCAACAGGTTTCAAATTTACTCTTAATTCACGAATCAAAGTGACGTGCAGGGATGAACGATCTCCGAGATTTCGCGGATTTCCGCGATTTAAAAAATATTGACCAATTATTGGTTAGTATTGTAATGGCCCACGGCCCTCTGACTCCCACTCTCACGGTCACTCACGGAAGAACACCAAGATTCAATTAGAGTACGCTTCAACTTGGTTTATTGAACCATCTTCTCTCCGCGGCGTCAGTAGTTGTCTGACCCGCCCCCTGACTCGCCAGATCCCACATCGACTCTATAGGTGTGTGTGGGGGGAGGGGGGGGGGTCAGCCACCCGCAGTAGAGGGCAGCCCAGTTGGGGTCTGCCTGGTGGCTACCCGTGCCGCCACCTGGCGCAGTATAGTGGTACTGCGCTGGTGCACGGCGTAGTCTCCGCTGCTACCACGTGGTAGTAGAGCTCATGTACAGACTACTACAGTATGAATCCCGTTCTTATATGACCTTAGATTTTGCTAGCACATAAAACCCAAACAAGAACGAGTTAGGTATGAACGATAATATAGGCACTACAAGGATAGTTGAAACTTGACTTCCAGCATTTTCCCTGCTATTCCCCAACAGTGCTAATCCTTTGGTGGAGGGGGGGGGGGGGGGAGGAATCCGCGTTTTCGCGGAAATTCGCCGTGGTCTAATAATGATGATAATCTTGGCTTGATTTCCACGTTTTTTGCCGTAAACCACTTTCATCCCTGGACGTGTGATATTTCCCTTGAGGAACTCTATTACAATGAACCATTTTAAAGCCCTTTATAATTAGTGACCCATGAGTCTAAGCAAGTTTTATGTCTATTTTATGGAGAAAGCCTATCCAACTGTGTACACATTCTCTCACTCATGTCACTCTAACAGCTGAGGAGGGTCATTAGGACTGAATGACTGACCCTGATGTCATTAGGACTGAATGACCCTGATGTCATTAGGACTGAATGACTGACCCTGATGTCATTAGGACTGAATGACCCTAATAGTAACAGCTTGATCACAGAGACTCTCAAGTCTTGATTGGATCCTAAAGAAGTTGTTTCAAGATGTGGTTGGTTGGTTGGTTGGTTGTTGGAATTTTACGTCCAGGTAACATTTATGGTCATATCAGGACAGCTACCGACTTGTGGCTGCACACACATGGAGGCTTTATAGTGCTGTCCCACTGGGAAATCAGGCCACCAGCACACCCTGACCCGATATCCCACCCAGTCACATTATCTTGACATTATCAGTGTCAGGATAATGTGACTGAGTGGGATACCAGGTCATGGTCCCGGCGGCCTGGTTTCCCAGTGAGACAGCACTATAAAGTCGCCAGGATGCGCACTGTCACAAGTCGGTACCCGTCCTGATATGACCTTAGATGTTGCTAGGACATAAAACAACAACAAACAAACAAACAAACAAACTTGAGCCAACCAGTCCTTGCCCTATCCTAATAATGCCAAGCGTCTGGCTAGGAAGCGACAAGTATAAATTTTGTAGTCATTGGTTTGACTCCTGTTAGTTCGAATCCCATGATCTACTAATACGGGAAACGGACGCTGTTGTTTGTTATGATCTACTGTGCTTTAGTTTGAAGTAACTTTTATATTAAATGGCTAACTTTTGAGGGATTTGAAGCAAAATGTATTTTGCCAAAGACACCAAAACTCTGACGTCATGGGTGTCTGCAGTAACTGGTTCTATTAAATTGCCTCAGTAGTCCCTTCTATGTGGCGACAAATGTTTAATAAGTGAACCAGTTTAATAAGTTAGATATGTAGAATCAAATGTAGATAATTGTCTTGGTTTGAAAATTTGATGTTTTCATTGGAATATGTAGCTTTAGAATATGACATTTTAACTTGGTACGTTGGTTAGTGTGGTTCATTCTTCTCTCATTCGATAGTCCCATGTCAACTGAATTAATTTCTCCATTTATTACTGTAGAATTAAATGCGATTTCTCGCGCGCAGATCATTGTGTTATTGCAGGCACATTGGAGGTTGTTATGACATCTGGCTTTCTAGACTGAATGTAATTGCTATATATGGTGTGTGGAAGTGTGCAACGGGCGAGCGGTGCAGTGTATGCGCTGAGATGCCATTGTAATGATCGAAATCTGACGCGAACATTTCTAGCTTCTACAGTCCTGGACACGCTGGCCGAATTAGTAGAGCATAGGCTTTCCGTGTGGAAGGTTGGGAGATTAAATCCCAGCTGAGTCATGGCAATGACTTATATATTTGATACTTGTCACAACCTAGCCTGGTGCACGGCATCAATAGGATAGGGTATAGACTGGTTAGCTTAGATTAAGGACAATGTGATTGAGTGGGATATCGGGTCATGCTGCCAGTGACCTGGTCCACCAGTGAAGCAGCACTATAAAGTTGCCATGAGTGCACACAGTACCCGTCCATGGATGTTCAAAACTTTAATCTGAATGAGTAAACCCCAAAAAAGAGACTTGTGCAAGACTATTTTCATAGATGAGCCTGTCTCAAAAGGTGATCACTCTTTCTTTATTTTGTCCATGTAACGATTGCCACAAAACAACACAGAAACGGTTACACTGAAAACACAAGGACATTTGCTTCAAATCAATATGTATTCTATTGGGATTATGAAACACCATGTAAAAAAAACTAATCAGATTTTCCTGAGCAAATGCATAAGCAGATAGTATGTTGATCGTTACAATGGACAAAGTTTTGTCCCATATTGCTTAGCACCTTTTGAGACATTCTCATATATATATATATATATTTATATATATATATATATATAGCAATTTAGATTTTTCATCTCTGATCTGTACACACACAAAGGAAATTGAGGGCAGGCAATACATACAAAAAACACTCATACTTAAGTGTTCACATGGGGGGAATACTTAATGTCTGTGTATATTTCTTCTGAGCATAGCCCAGAAATATGTCTGGGAGCAAGCAAGCATCTAATGCAGCTTTTATCTCACAACAAAGGAAAACTTGACAGCGAATCAACTACTGTGTCCACAGGCATAGCGGCTTATGTTAGTCCGGGGAGAGAGAAGCAATTTTAGTGCAAACTTTATGGCCGGAGGATCAGTAATGGATAATAAAATTATACCAGTGGCTTGAGGCCAGTTTGGCTCAGTTGGCTGCTGGTTAGCCGAACTACTGCCTGCGTGCTCCTCGATGCTGCCCGCCGTTGCTGGTTAACCAAATTGTTGCACACCAACTCCTCCATGCTTCCCACCATGCTTTCCGCCATTGCTGGTTAGCTGAACTGCCACCCGCAGGCTCCTCTGTGCTGTCCGCCATTGCTGGTTGGCTGAACTGCTGCCTGCGCCCTCCTCTATGCTTCCCACAGTTGCTGATTAGCCGAACTGCTGCCTGCGGCTTCGTCTGTGCTGCCCGCCATTGCTGGTTAACCAAACTGCTGTCTTTGGGCTCCTCGGTGCTGCCCGCACCCCAGCTTCCAGCGGATAACTTGCAGGACAGAGATAGAATAGGACAGCACAGGATTTGTGTGGATGGTTTTGGTTAGTTTGGGCAAATGGAAGAGATGGAAGAGGAAGAGAAGGAGGAGGTGGAAAAGGAGGAGGAAGAGGAGGAGGTGGTGGAAGATGAGGAGGATGGGGTAGGGGAGGAGCAAGAGGAGGAGGTGGGAGAGAAGAGGGGGAGATGGGGGAGGAGAAGGTGTAAGAGGTGGTAAAAGGGGGTAAAAGGGGATGTGGAAGATGAGGTAAAAGGTGAGGTGGAAGAGGAAGAGGTGGAAGGGAAGGACCAAGAAGAGGAGGGGAAGGGGGTAGAAGAAAAGGAGGTGGAAGAGGAGGAGGATGGGGAAGGGGAGGAGCAAGCGGAGGTGGGAGAGAAGATGGAAGAGGGGGAGGTGGTGGAGAAGGTGTAAGAGGTGGTAAAAGGGGGTAAAAGGGGATGTGGAAGAGGAGGTAAAAGGGGAGGTGGAAGGGAAGGACTAAGAAGAGGAGGGGAAGGGGGTCGAGGAGGTGGAAGAAGAAGTAGAAGAGGAGGATAGAGGCAGGAGGAGGGTAGGGGAAGGGAAGGAAGAGGAGGAGGAGAAAGCTCCATGAGATAAGCCAAGCACTGTGAAGACAGTGGAGAAAAGGGTGCCCTATCGGAAATGACGTCATAACTCTGTTGACAGTTTATTAACCTCATGGCCGGAAAGTGTTGGGGGATGGGGCGTGGAGGGTTCTTCAGGAAAATTTAATCCAGTTTTGCTTCAGAATTTGTGCTTGCGTATAATTATTTTTTGAACCCGCAAGAACAAGGCTGCGTATAATTTTGTTTAATCGCATAAAATCAAGGCCACGTATATTAATTAATTTAAAAAAACAAGGATGGACAATTTGTTTGCGTAAAAAAATATTATAAGTGTAAAATATGTGAACGTAAATGACACATTAAATATTTTACCCAACCCAGCCCAGCCGGAAACAAAAACAAAATATATATAAACACACATGTAAATCCCTACATCAGAATTATGTACTCTGTAATGAATAATAAACTCTTTACTTTTAGATCAACCAACAAAAATGATGGCGGAAACATAAGGTATGTAGTTTGGCCCACTCCTGTGCTTCCTCACTGTTTCTGGTCAAACATTTGGCGAAGTTTCCAGTCCAATAAGAACTATTCACACGGTTTGGCAGCTGCAAGGCTCACGCTAGCTACCCAGGCAGAGGTTCCCAGAAAATAATTTGAGGGTTTCGCAGAATGGGGGCGTGGTAGGGGGGGGGGTGGTTTGGAGGCTTCGTTGTCTCTGGTTTCTTGAAGAACCTTTTAAAAAAAAAAATCCCAGCAATTTGAGGGTACATAGTCGTACCCTCAGAAAATGTAAGGGTATTGAATTTTACCAATGTTGTCCGCACAGGGTAGGGGTTCGTCGATCACAAGAGTCGCGGAAGACAGGTACTACTGTGGAATTAACAATTTTTTGTTTTCTCTAATGGAACTTTGCATACCCAGCCGAGATAGTGTAGTTGTTATAGTATCTACTTTCCAATATGGGAAGGAGCTCGTGTGATTGTTTAAGCAATCACCACTATCATGTGATCGATTAAGCACTATCACTATCATGTGATCGATCCCTGAAGGCTATAACAATTTACATGTGTTACTATCTTGTCGGATGCTTGATATTTCTAGAATATGTTAGCAAAGATTAGATGGCTCAATGCCATGCATAATGTGAATAAGTGGGGTGTGATATTGCCATGGTGCCAGTGTTATGGTATCCCAGTAGGGAAATGCTATAAAGCCATCATGTGGTGGTTTAGGGGTGTTTTTTTTTAATTTTTGTTTTTTTGTTTACAAAAGTAGTTTATTCATTGAATAATGTCCTACGAGGATCACGGTAAGGGTGGCCTTTAGAAGACCTGTAACTATGTAATGTAACTTTGTAATGCACACTATTACAAGTCAGTAATCCTGATATGACCTCAGATGTTGCCAGGATTTAAAGTTGCATAGTCCGATGAAGCATCAAATTTTCAAAACCAAAACACTAGATTTGATTCTACACATTTATCTTAGATACTGGTAGAGTTATTAAGCATTTGTTGTCACATAGAAGAGCATGGGGAGTCAATTTAATAGAACCTGTTCCTGCATAAGCCTATGGCATCAGAATTTTGGCGTGCTTGCCAAAATTAATTTGGCATGTTGTCACTTCAAATATCTGCAAAGTTAGCCATTTAAACTAAAGGTTGTTTCAACCTAAAGTAAAGTAGCTTATAATGATCAATTTAATGTATTTATCTCAGAAAATGACAGAAACTCAAAGCCATCGGACTATGCAACTTTAATCAAACCCATTGAGGCCCTCAGGTGTGTTGATGGTATTTGATGGTAACAAAGCAACACGTGACATGGGTGGTGGGTCTGTCTTAAATGTAACAAGTCGATTTACTCAGTGTTAAAAAGCTATGCTGAGGTGTATTCTAAATAGAGTTAACATATATTTGACTCATTGATCTTGTCAGTTGTTTGTTCATATCATCAGTCTATAAGGTTAGATCAGTGACTGGGTACAGTGGCCAAATCAGTAGAGCATGTGCCTCACGTACGGGAGATCGGGAGTTCGGTTCCCATTTGAATCAAACCAATGACTTATAAGATTGATGCTTGTCGCTTCCTAGCCTGGCACTCTGCATTAATAGCACTCTGCACTCTGCAAGGACTGGTTAGCTCAGTGTCAGGATAGTATGTCTGGGTGGGATGTTGGGTCATAGTGCCAGCAGCCTGATTTCCAAGTGGGCAGCACTATAAAGTTGCCATGAGCGCACACCGTCACAAGTTGGTACCCATCCTTATATATGACCGTAGATGTTGCCAGGACGTAAAACTCCAACAACCAACCAATCGATTCTATCTGTATCAAGGACTTGTGGCACTGATTTTACACCCAAGGTCATATCATAGCGGGTACTAACTTGTGACTGTACACTCATGCCAATTTTATAGTGCTTCCCCACCGGGGGACTGGGTCAGAGATACCATGACGAGATCGTCATACCGACTGCGCATACGCTGAAAACGGCGTCGAGAGCAAAACACAGGCGTACAGCCATTGAGTTTGCCGATACGCGTAGGGAAAAACTTTGATTTTATTCAAAATTACTAGAAATACATAACAATTTGGTATAAACATGGATGCACACATGCAATATAAAGTAGAATGAATATATCTAAGAATCATGTTTGTAAGTTTGACTCGGTCGGTATTCGAACCCCCCACCTCCCACATGGGAGACCAACAGCACTCTTACCGGGTCGGCCGGGCTTGAATATTCAGTACACGTGATGGGAAATACTGCGTGATGGCAAATACTGTGCTGCTAACAGGTCAGTCAGTCAGTCAGTCACCATGGCAACAGGCTATCATTGTTTTGACAACACATGGTCACACACCACATGGAATGACTAAGTCAGGGTGTAATCGCAGCCCTGACATGTGAGAACCGGCCCAGCTGTAAACATAAACATTGGAATCATGTGACCCACGGAAGTAGGTCACCGCAATAAAATAAATATTTTGTTTTTTTTAAGGTTCATTTTCCTTACAAGTTACATTCATCGATTAAGCGGGTTGGGGTGGGGGGGGGGGGAAGATTTCAACCGCAGGGAATGAGTGTATTCCGAGGTTTGTTTCCGATGCTGTGACCTGGTGTGTCTACATAGTCAGTGATGCTGTGACCTGGTGTGTGTACATAACCGGTGACTCTGTGACCTGGTGTGTCAACATAACCAGTGACACTGTCACCTGGTGTGTCTATATGGTTAACCAGTGACACTGTCACCAGGGGCCAAATGTATGAACAACTTTTTATCGGCTCCGTTGTTAAGGGCGGCCGGCGGGTTAGCTAATGTCGGTGTTGGAATATGTGTCACGGGAAATGTATGTGGCCAAAGCGTGGCTTGGTTAGCTAACCGATGCGTTTTTTGATAGATTTGGGAAATCCCTCTGAACCTGTAGCCAGTGAGCACCACTATTTGACAATATCGCCGCCGATTCGGTGGCCGGGAACCAGCAGCCTTGTTACTGCTGAGCCTGTTCCTGGCGAGCACCGCTATTTCCGAATATTGCCGCCGATCTGCCGGCGTTAATATCGGTTTGATTATTGGTTTAATTTGACCAAAATTCGGCGGCTTCATTAATATCGCTTCGATTTTAGTGTTAATTTGGTGAAATTTCACTTATTGCGTATGTAATTCTGTTAAATATGATAGCATTGAATAGATTTGGCCCTAATATATCGCCACCTTTACGCCGGCGGCAGTGACAGTGGCTACGCGTACGTGAGCTGAAGCAATGCTATGTCTATGCGGAGCATTTATTTTTGCAAAACAGATTAACAAGTTTTCATTGGGTCGATCAAAAATATCTTAATACGCAATTGAAGAGGAAGATCCGAAGTATTTAATTTAACCTAAGAGCAATTTCCTCTGAAAGGATTAAAAACAGAGATAATATTGAAAGTTGGGGTATTCTGAGTGTCAGTGCCAGTGCCATTGGCGGCGATTTGTTCTGTTTACATTCGTCTATTCGACAATATGAATATCGCCGCCGATGTAGCGGCTGCGTTAATATTGGTTCGATTTCAGGGTTAATTTAATGAAATTTCACGATTTGAGTATGTAATTCTGTTAAATATGATCGCATTGAATAGATTTGGACCCTAACACCGATGGTAAACTTGATATTTCTTGGGGTTAGTGTAGGCGACGCTAAACTCACAGGGTTTGCCTAACCCGGCCACATACATTGCAAATTTTCGCCGCTAACCCCGGAAATCCGCGCTAACCACAGGTTTGGACCGCTAACCCGGCTTCATACATTTGGCCCCTGGTGTGTTTAGATAACCAATGATACTGTGACCAAATAATTGTTGGTTGGTTCTTTTACGTCCAGGCAACATCTAGGGGCCCGTAAATAGTGTATAATTGTATATTGTAGAAAAGAAACCGGTTTTTTTTTATGCGAAAACCATTCATTTATGAAATAAATCCTTTAGTATATTTTAAGTTAATAATAACTGAAGAAAATGTACTAACTGTTTTTGTTTGTTTTTAAATCGTGAATATAGCGAAAACAGGGTTGATCACGCACAGCAAATATTTGCAGAGATACAGGAACAAAGAGATAACACATGATACCAGGGGCCATATGCATGGAGCAGTGTTAGAGGCGTGTGGTGTTATCCCTCTAACACTGGATAGCTATCACCGTTTATCGGCTTCGTCGAAAACGTATGCATGGAGGCCTAAACGGTGAGTGTTAGCTAAACGTGAATGTATTTATAGATTTGGGAAATCCCTTGATTTGACAATATGAATAACTCTGCCAATGCGGCGGCGGCGTGAATTTCGCTTCGAATTTAGGGTTAAATTGATCAAATTTCACTTATTGCGTATGTAATTCTGTTAAATATGACAGCATTTAATAGATTTGGGCGTAAGAAATTCGCGCCGATTCGGCGGCGGCCGTTGTTTACTTTATATTCCGCCGATTGGACAATATGAATAACGCTGCCAATGCGACGGCGGCGTGAATTTCGCTTCGAATTTAGGGTTAAATTGATCAAATTTCACTTATTGCGTATGTAATTCTGTTAAATATGACAGAATTTAATAGATTTGGGCGTAAGAAATTCCCGCCGATTCGACGGCGATTTTTACTTCACGTCGACAAGCGGCGGCGGCAGCGATTTGTTTACTTTACGTTCGTCGATTCGAAAATATAACTATTAATATCGCCGCCAATGCGGCTGCTACGTTAATATCGCTTCGTTTTTAGGGTTAATTTGCTTAAATTTCACTTATTGCGTATGTAATTCTGTTAAATTTGATAGCATTGAGTAGATTTGGGTTCCATCCTGACACTAACACCGCTGTAAACCAGATATGATCGGAGTTAGAATTTCCGAGTTTAAACGCTCGGTGTTAGGCCTAACACTGCTCCATGCATACCAACTTGTCTGCGCTAAACCAGAAATCCCGCGCTAAACGCGTTTTGTCTCCTAACACTGCTCCATGCATATGGCCCCAGATGGACTAAGACTGATAAACCCTGGGAGTTGCTTTAAGTTGCATAGTCCCATGGTTTTGAATTTCTTCTTTTTTTGTTTTTTAAAGATAAATATATTAGGTTGATTGTTATAACCTACCTTACTTTAGTTTGAAGTAACTTTTATTTTAAATGGCTAACTTTTGAGATATTTGAAGTGCAAGCAAGTCAAATTAATTTTGGCAAGTATGTGAAAACTGATACCATAGTATCAGTAATAGCTTCTATTAAAGTTGTGTAGTCCGATGGTTTTGAGTTTCTGAAATTTTCTGAGATAAATACATTAGGTTGCCGTTATAATGTATGTTACTCTAGCTGGAAGTAACTTTTATTTTAAGTGGCTAACTTTCGAGACATTTGAAATGGAACCATGCAAAATTAATTTAGGCAAGCATGCCAAAACTCTGACCCCCCAAAGGCTTCTGCAGTAACAGGTTCTATTCAATTGCCTCGCCATCCCCTTCTGTGTGGTGACAAATGTTTAATAAATGCACCAGTATCTAATTTAGATATGTAGAATCACATTTAGATAATTGGTTTGGTTTTGAAAATTTGATATTTTCATCGGACTATGCAGCTTTAAATTGAGTCAGTGTTCCCTTCTTTGCAGCAACAAATGCTAAATAAAAAAGTGCATGAGTTTTAAAGTTAGATATGAGGGGGGAGGATATATAGTTTTCATCAGTAATAGCTTCTATTAAATTGATTCAGTATTCCTGACTTATGACAGTGTGCACTCATGGTAACTTCATACTGCTGCCCACTGGTAGACCAGGCCGCTCGCAGCAAAACCCAATATCCCACTCAATCACATTATCCTGAAACTAAGCTACCCAGTCCTTGCCCTATCCTATTAATGGCGATTGCCAGGCTGGGTAATGACAAGCACCAACTATTTAATAAGTGCATCAGTATCTAAGTTAGATATACAGTATAACCCCGTTAAACCAAACTTGAAGGGACCCTCGATATTTGTTTGTATTAACCGATCATTGGTTTAACTGAGCTTTGGCTTCGACTTTGACTTTGAGTAAGCGTGTATTGCACCTGTAATATACAATGTATGTGGACACTTTGGTTATTGTTTTTTATGTACATACAATATAACCCCGTTAAACCAAGCTCGGTTAAACCAAACGATTGGTTAATCCAAACAAATATCAAAGGTCCGTTCAAAATACTACCACTTATCATATAAAAAAGTCAGTGGGGTCTCAGATGACCTTATAACTACATGAAAGTTTGGTTTAACCATACCGGAAGTGGCCTGAGGTCCGAAAATTTTGTTTGGATTAACCGATAATTTGGATTAACCAACTTTTTTATCTGATAAATAGTAGTATTTTGCCGGGCCGCCAAAAAAAGTTTGGATTAACCGATCGTTTGGTTTAACCGAGCTTGGTTTAACGGGGTTATACTGTATATAGAATAAATCTAGTTAGGTGATTTGCTTTAGAAAATGTGATGCTTTCATCAGACTATGCAGCTTCACTTACTGATAGCAGGCGATGTGAACCTGTGTGGAAGGTTAGTAGTTATGAGCGTATTTTCTTTAAATAAAATAAATATATAATAAATATATAATGCCTCCCAAGTTTGTTTGTGTGAAAGATGTCCGGTGTAGACAGTGAGTGAGGCAGGACCGATGCCCTCCAACAGAGCCCCGCAATACCTTTGTTTATATAACCATATATGGTCATGGGGAGGGGCAGAAGCAGGTCATGGTCACGAGGGCCTATCAGCCTTCTATGGTTTCCTGCCCTCAGGTGAACACGGGCGTCTCACCTCTCCTGGTATCGACGTCTTGGTACGGCTCTGTATATTGAATTTGTTTTGTTTGTTGTTGTTTTACATCCTAGCAACATCTAAGGTCATATCAGGACGGCTACCGACTTGTGACAGTATGCACTCATGGCGATTTTATAGTGCTGCCGCACTGGGAAATCAGGCTGCCGGCACCATGACCTGATATCCCACTCAGTCACATTATCCTGACACTGAGGCAACCAGTCCTTGCCCTATCCTAATAATGCTGAGCACCCGGCTAGGAAGCGACAAGTATCAATTGTTAAGTCATTGGTTTGACTCGACCAGGGTTCGAACCCACGGTCTACCAACACGGGAGACGGACGCTTTAACTCATTCGGCCATCCCGTCTGGTCATAATGATAGGTTACCGGAAACGATCATCACCATGAAACACTATACTTTACACACACACTCACACAACACACACACACACACACACACACAACACACGCATACAAAACATACGCACACAAAACACGCACACAACACACACAACACACACCACATGCACCCAATACACACGCATGCACACAACACACACACAACACACATGCATGCACACAACACATGCACACAACAAATGCACACAACACATGCACACAACACATGCACAAAACATACACACACAACACACGCACACAACACACACCACATGTACACAACACACACGCATGCACACAACACACACACTCAAACAACGCACAACACACACGCAAACAACACACGCGCACACAACACACACGCACACACAACACACACACATACAAACACTGAATGGTTTATCTACCAAGGAGCCAGTCGCTTATCAAGCTGGGTCCTGGCGACCCAATATAAGATAGCTACAGTTGACGCCTTACTAATAAAAGAAAATGCATTTATTTCCTAACCATTTAACCAGATGTATGTAGAAGTCTTAAACTATATGCAAACACACCACCGCGCCATATTGGAATGCCATATTGAAACACCTCTCGCGTCAAACCAATGACATACAACATTGATACTTGCACTTTGCAGCGTCCGGTCCGAACAGGGCCTGAAAAGTCTTCAAACGTCTTGAACTTCATTTGTCCCATTTCAAGGTCTTGAAAAGCCTTGAAATTAACCTATTTAGTGTGATTAGTCTTGAAAAGCCTTGAATTCCATTAAACTGTCCCCACTGATCTAAATTAGTCCAAAATCACCATTCACCATTATTGTTTTTTCCTGAAATCCAAGTGACAATAGTTTTGAATTCCTATCAAAAACAACCTTGAATAGCCTTTAAATAGCCTTGAATTCCATATCTTCACATGTGTACGGACCCTGTACTTGTCTCTACCTACCCTGACGATCGGCATTATTAGCATAGGGCATTAACTGGTTTGCTCTGTATTGGAATTGAGTGGAATATCGGAGCATGGAGTCCAGTAGATAAAGGATTCACCCGGTACTCGCAGTACACGGGTGAATACCAGCCTTATATAAAAACGGTCGAAAAAGCGGGTTAATGAAATGAGAGCCTAATTTCAGAATCTAAGAAGAAACATTTATTCTTTGTATATGTCTTCATATTTCCCCGCTACCTTTGAGTTGAAAAATATAATAAAATATCTAGTTTAATAAGATTTAAAAGTGAAATCGACGGCGTTCAATGGCCGCCATCTTGTGTTTTTGCATTCTCTCCCATTTCAACAACTCTGTGCTGATATAAGTAACCATTTAACACTGGAGGCAGGCATTCTACTTCCTGTTCCATACTAAAGTTATTTACACTACGTTGTCGTTCACCGTGTACTACAAGTACCGGGTGAATCTTGTATCTAGGAGTCCAGCTCCCAGTGGAACAACACTGAGTAAGTCGCCTTGAGTATGCGCACTGTCACACGTTGGTGACCGTTCTGGTATGCCCTCGGATTGTAGGGTGTAAAACCCCAACAAACAAACAGCCATCTGAGGCTGTATTACCACGTGTTTAGGCAGAATTGGGCGGCGAACTATTAATATGCTGGGCCCTTCTACTAGTTTCTCGGGGCATCGACACTGGTCCCATCCCATTCGCAGTGCTATGACTCCCAGAAGTGGGTGTGGCGTAGGTCGGGTGCACCACTCCACGGGGCATCGAGCAACTCAGAAATGGTGGCATTGGGGGGGGGGGGGGAGGTGAGGGGTGAAATTTTGTATCTGGGTGTGAAGAATTACTAGAAAAATCAATGTTTGACAAATGGAGGCTTTATGGTGCTGTTCTAGACCAATCGAGTTTTATATTGTGTCAATATCCGTTTTGATAGTTAGTGACCCATGCCCGTCGAAGATATTTCCCGGTGAAGCCCTCTTACCCTGTGTCAAGGCCTCACATATATGACCAGCTGTGTTGAATTAACTCAAATTACCCGGTTGACAGCTTCTAACAACCACAGCTTGACCCCAGCGGGTTCAACCTTGATTAAGCACTAAATACCTGCACAGGGCAATTAGTGGCACAGCATGCTAGCACTAGCAATGTCATTGGCTGTCACAACTCAATGTCACAACATTCATTTTCACCTATTCTCGCTTTGATAGCACTCTCTCCTTGTATTGTTTAGAGTGTCAAACTCAGCCTATCTATGTAGCTGATGGTTGACACCCGTAGCCAGTCCGTCCTGATATGACCTTAGATGTTACCAGGATGTAAAACTCCAACAACCAACCAACCATAGCCACTGATCATGTAAATGAACCAGAAATGAGACGGACTGAGGGCCACCTAATAATGTTACAAAACATGTGATGGGGCATCAATCTCACTGCCCTTTTGGTGTGTTAAATGAAAGCCCTAATGTTGCTTTGCGGAACTTAGATGATTCTAATAGTTTGTTCTATAAACCGTTTCCACCACCAACGTACTGCTGTATGTGTGTTTCAAAGCGCGTGCCTCCCAAATAACACGGCAGCGTCATAATGCTGTGAACACCTTCCCACAGGCAGTGCACCGGGCGCGGTGGCCGAATCGGTAGAGCACAGGCCTCACGTGCGGGAGATCGGGAGTTCGAGAGTTCGGTTCCCGGTCGAGTCAAACCAATGACTTAAAAATTGAGAGTTGTCGCTTCCTAGCCTGGTGCTCGGCATTATTAGAATATGGCAAGGGCTGGTTAGGATAATGTGACTGAGTGGGATATTGGGTCATGGTGCAGGTGGCCTGATTTCCCAGTGGGGCAGCACTATAAAATGGCCATGAGTGCATACTGTCACAAGTTGGTACCCATCCTGATATGACCTTAGATGTTGCTAGGATGTAAAACAACAACAAACAAACCAACCACAGGCAGTGCTGAGGACTGATGCTGGTTGTTCTATGTGTCACGTGATACAAATTACAACTGTTATGCCCGGTACACACCTACCGTTTGTGTGCGCACACCTCCCGTATATGATCGAAAACTGCCCGTTTCGCCCACAAAAATCGCTTGGTGTGCGCTCCCCGCGCACACCTAGCGATTGCGATTCGCGCATAAAACTCAGTTTTTAGTGCTAAAAGCGGCCGTTTACGATTGCGATTCGCGATTCGAAAAACTGATCAGCCCGTTTTCAGTTTTAAGCGGGTCGGGTCGAGTCGCGAGTTTTAGTGCGCGAATCCTATACGGGAGGTGTGTACTAGGCATTAGTATCACGCCATTCAACACTTGATGGTCCGTTTTGTCACATGGAGTTAAATTAACTACTTTCCTCTCGCAGAATCCTGTTTGAGTCACATTAAATACTTATAACATTGATACTTGTCGCTACCTATCCTGATGCTTGGCATTACTAGGATATCACAAGGACTGGTGATCTCAGTATTAGGATAATGTGACTGAGTGGGGTATCGGGTCATGGTGCCGGCGGCCTGGTTTTCCAGTGGAGCAGCGCTATAAGTGTGCAATGTCATAAGCAAGTAACCGTCCTGATGACTTTAGATGTTGCTAGGACGTAAAACTCCCAAGAAAACAACTCTACCCTCTCTCCATCCCCCTCCTTCTCCCCCTCTCTCTTTCTTTCTCTCTCTCTCTCTCTCTCTCTCTCTCTCTCTCTCTCTCTTTCCGCTCCCCTCTCCTCCCCCCCCCCCTTTCCCCTCCCCTCCCCCTGTGTCCCGCCCCTCTCCCAATCGACTTCACAACCCGTTTAGGTTGCCAGGTCAAATCCACATCCGGTCGGAGCGCCATCTCCTGACACTCTTAAGCTGTACCCTAGGCCCTACACTTTTAAGTTTTAGAGTCTCCCTAGGCTCGACACTTTTAGGCTCTCAGGCTTGGGTCAGAACAGAACCTCCGTCACTCATCGATCATGCAATCTGTGCAGGCGTGATCAATTTTTGTGTTCTTCAATTTTCTCATGGGCGGCTCCGAATACCCCCCTCCTGCTCCACCATCTGCTGCTGCCCCACCTCCTCCCCTCCCACATTCTCCCCTTCCTCCTTCCTTCTTCCTCCTTCCTCCTCCCTCCTGCTCCACCTCCACTTTCACCTCCCCTCCCTCTCCCCCTCTTCCTCCCCTCCGCGATCTCCTCCTCCCCCTCATCCTGCCCCTGCCCTCCTCCCCCTGCCCTCCTTCTTCCTCCTCCTTCCCTCCTTCTCCTTCCTCCTCCTCCTTCCTCCTCCTCCTCGTCCTCCTCCCCCCTTCCTCCTCCCCTCCTCCCCCCCCCCCATCCCTCCCCATCCCCCGATCCCTGCAGTCGAGGCCTCCTTCTGCCCTCTCCTCTCCCCATGCATCACCGCTCCCTTTCTTCCTCCACCACACCCCACCTCCACCCCCACACATCCCGAGGCCTAGTGGCCTCTCCAAGACAGATGTTCGACACATACTCCTTACTTGAAGAATACATTAATCACAGCCGCCTTCTGACTCCTGCCCGGGCCATGTTTGAGCAAATATGGCGCCATATGAAGTTAGGCCAAGCAACAAACTCTTACTTGATATGGCGTCGTTGTTCATTGTTTTGATGAGCTGCTTCTTTATTTATTTGTTGGCAGTGTGAATATGTGTCTAACGGTTTATTCAAAAATATAAATAAAAATTAATTTACTCTATTTGTTAGACTTTGACAAATATGTGTCGGATTTACCACCTCCTCCGCCATCTCCTCCTTTCTCCTCCTCCTCCTCCTCTCTCCTCCTCCTCCTCCTCTTCCTCTTCCTCTTCCTCTTCCTCTTCCTCCTCCTCCTCCTCCTCTTCCTACCCCTTCTCCTCCTCCTCCTCCTCTCTTCCTCCTGCTCCACTCCCTTCCCATGGGTTCGAAGCCTAGTCGAGTCAAACCAATTACTTTAAAAGTTATACTTGTCACTTCATAGCCAGGTGGTTGGCATTATTAGGAGAGGGCAAGAACTGGTCGCCTCAGTGCCAGGATAATGTGACTGAGTGGGATACCAGGTCATGGTGCTGGCAACCTGGTCTCCCAGTGGGGTAGCACTATGAAGTCGCAATGAATGCGTACTGTCACAAGTCGGTACCCTTGTTGATATGACCTTAGATGTTGCTTGGACGTAAAACAACAACAAACAAAAAACTGACGTCGAAATGGGATGGGAGGAGATACATTCAGTGGAAAGCTAATACTATCTTGGTTCAAACAGTGTGTGACCTGGATGTGGGGGGTCTAGGATGAAATGTAACTTGAACTCTCTTGATGAGCACCTTCTGAAGTTATTTTATTTATGGGTGACAACAATGTTTTAAAGTCTGATTTGTCCTTCGTAATTGCGGCACCATGCCTACCTACCCCATCAACCACGTACACATACATGTCAGTGCTTTCCTTCAACTGAAAATATTACGAAATAATTTCGATATTCATAGACTTCAGCAGTGACTAGTTGACTTCAATGAATGTCTCACTATAAATCATTATCTAACTTACTTGCGATCAAATTTAGAGAGTGATTTTGATTTCGGAAATGTTATGCTTTCATCGGGTTATGTAGTTTAAACGCAGAACTTTAACCAAAAGATAGCAGTTGACGTCATTTATTGTATATAAAAGAAGCTGTTCTATTCCGCTGACGAGTACAGCTGCTCTCTAATTCTAGTGCAGTGCATGTCAACAGAACTTGGGATTATATTCGTGATGTATATTATATTATAAATATATACCGTGTATTATAAACCGTGGTATTAACAATAACATTATAGCTGCGTAGTCCGATGAAAACATACAATTGTCAAAACCAAACAATTCTCTAAATTTGATTCTACATATCTAACTTAGATACTGGTGCACTTATTAAACATTTGTCGTCACATATAAGGGGATATTGAGTCAATTAATAATAGAACCTGTTACTGCAGAAGCCTATGGTGATAGAGTTTTGGCAAGCTTGCCAAAATTAATGTAGCATGTTTCCATTTCAAATATCTCAAGTTAGCTAATTAAAATAAAAGTTACTTCAAACTAAAGTAAGGTAGATTATAATGAACAACCTATTATCATGAACAACCTAATATGTTTATCTCAGAAAATGAGAGAAACTCAAAACCATCGGACTATGCAAGTTTAACACTGCCGCCAAATTGGAATCGCCAAATATTCTACGCAAAATTGCAGTGGCATTTTTAATCTCAGCTTAGCAGCCGTGATTGCATGGACGCGCAGTGGCGGCCCCTGGTGGCGACTGTCTATATAGGTCAACACGCCGACGTCCGCGGGTGCCTCACGTGCTGCTGCGTGGTACCGCATTTCCAGCAGGAAACCAGCACCATACGCGCAACGGTCGTCTGCGGGTCACTCTCCAAGCACACTCAGCACTTCCCATTGCCAAGCACGGGGTACAGGTGCGCAGACTCTGCTTGGAGAGGTACCCCTGCTCGTCAGTCATTGTCATCTCGGACCGAAGTACACATTGGTTACATAAGGCCACCTCTCATCCCTTCGCCGCCCCATGACCAGCGCATCCACACATTGCGACTTCCGCTTTTGTGGCGCAACACTTCCGTCATGTATGTTCTTCTTACGTGATTTGTTATTTGTTATTTGGCACTGAACACTTGTTTTGTTGAATGGGTGTGTTTTGATTCATTAACTAGGTGATATGTTAGGTGACTATCCACTGATCGAGTAAGCGGAGCAAGATTACTTCAGAACTCAATGTGACCTGTTAGCATAGATCTATATATTATTATATATATATATATATTACCTCGATATACCGCCTCTGGCTAGCCGCAGGCTAGGGAGAAGGAAGCACATCCGGGTCCAGCAATTAGCATAAGTGACTCACAACGGGAGGACGTTTGTGAGTTGCTCCAACAGGATTTATCTACTAACTCTACTTATTCACAAAGTAAGTAATGGAATCTTAGGTTAAACTGTGTATGATGCTTTATAGCATCACATTATGAAAGTTCAGAACTTTCTCAGGTCCATTTTGGACTTTGTACGTGTTTTTTACTTGAGGATAGAACACTGGGTGCCGCTGGCACATACGAAACCGATAGTCCTTTGTTCTATCGACACCTGTTTTTTGAGACAGGGAGAAATGGTAACCCGAGTTGCTCATTTCCTAAGAAAATTCTCCCGGATCCTGAATAGAGGATGTTGTTGGGGATGCTTCTGGGTGTTTTTTATAGACACCCCAGACCGGTTTTAAGGCGAACCTCCGAGTTTCGTAATATTTTCTCCAACTTGCTGGCATCGTAGCCGCGGGTGGGAGAAGTGTACGGAACAGAGAGAGTGGGCGATCTTTGGATCGATACCCCCCGTTTGGTTGGTTTCGTTACCATAAACCTACGGCAAAATTTAGCTTCACGCCTGTACTGAAACGTTGTAATACACGCTATTCTGTACCTGTTACCTCAACCCAGTTTACTGGTTATACTTTGTGTAGTTGAGATGATTCCGGTTAAGTAACACCTTTGTCGTTACAGGAACCGATGGCCACTCGGCGGAATAAGCAGCCTGCGGCAGCCGAGGGCATTGCCCCTACGGATTACGATTCGTCACCAGCGGCTACGGCTCCGCCGTCTCCACAGCCCGGGGCCCAGACTTCCGACCGGGACAGTGACCAGCCACCTCAACCAAGTGATTGGGAGGCTAAGATGGCAGCTATGATGGAGGAAAAGATGCGCCAATTCCAGGCTCTTTCCTTTGCGGGCCCTCCCCAAATCCCTGATGAGGATTGGGAGGACTTTTCCGACGACGAGGAGGACACGGTTTCGGCCCCCGAGGTTCCGAAACCGAAAGCGCGCGGCAAGAAACGCCGCACAGTAAGCAGCTCAGGTGATGAATTCACCAAGGCCGCTAACGCTAAACGCCCTAAGAAGTCGAAGAAAAAGAAAAAGAAAGACTCGTCCTCGGACTCGTCAGACGACTCCTCTTCCACGGAATCAGATTCCGATACGGAACGCGCTGGGGTGTACGCCAAAATAGGCGCTAAGGTTGGCAAGAAGATTGTCAAGAAAAAGGCAAAAAAGGTGCGTACCACAACCATGATGAGGAATACAGTCAATGGCCATTTTACAACCTTCAAACCAGCTGAGGTCATTAATAAATTGACTGAACAGATCTCCGGCGTCAAAGGTATTCCCGCTATGGTGTGTAAGGAGATGGATGCTGGCATCCATCTGTCAGACGAACGGCGCCGCTATGAAACTGCCCTTTCGATGATCCATAAGGCAGTTTTGGGCTCCTTGACTTCAATTATCCCCATTGCTAACCGCATGCAGACCGAGAATAAATTCTCGTCCTTGGCTCGGGTAATGGACAGGGGCATTGCCTTGCTCGCTGCAGCGAGCAACTACATGACACATCGCCGCTTCGAAAATGTGTTTAAATCCGTCACTACCGACGCGGGCAAAGAGGTCGCCCGGTCAAAGAAAATGACGGATCATGACGGCAAGGAATACACAGTCTATTCCGGACCTACCCCAATCAAAGGCAAACCTCTGGACAAGTCCAAGATGTTTGGGGGTCAGCTTGCTTATTTGTACAAGCAAGTAGGTGGACACTAAGAGTGCCAAGAACACGGAACTCAAGAGCCGTAAATCCCAAAACCCACTCGGGTTCCGACGCAGCCGTTCAGGGGCGGCCCATCCTTCGGATTCACCCAGAGGGGAAGAGGTCGAGGCGACAGACAACCCTCAAACTGGAACGACAACCGCGGTTACAAACGGGACTTTGTCCCCAAGCCGCAGTTCCCCAAACCAGGGAACAAGTAGAGAACGCCACACAAACTTTTCAGCCTCCTGGCCCTGACATGGTCACGGAGGAAACACAAACTGACGTAAGCTTTTTTCAAGCGGGCAACATTGTTAATTATTTAGAACAATGGCAACAATTAACCACAAACCCAGAGGTTATTAGTATTGTTAAAGGCATTGCAATTCCTTTCACACAATTACCTGTCCAGAAAAGAGCACGTTTTCCATATAAATTCAATTTGCAAGAAAAATTTCAACTAAATGAACAGGTTAGGATTTTTGAAGCCAAAGGCATTGTCAAAAGAGTACGACATGCTAAAGGTGAATTCATTTCAAATATTTTCTCCACTCCTAAACCAGATGGGTCTATTCGCATGATTTTAGATTTAACTAAATTGAATGAAATCATTGAATACCAACATTTCAAAATGTTTTCATTAGAAACAGCTCAAGATTTGATCACCCCAGAGTGTTGGCTAGCGAGTGTCGATTTAAGAGATGCTTACTATACCGTCCCTATTCAGGAGGGGTATCGCAAATATTTATGGTTTGTTTGGAATGACCAGCTTTTTGAATTTACCTGCGTACCTAATGGTTTGGCGTGTGCGCCACGACTTTATACTAAGTTGTTGAAACCGGTTTTTTCACACATGGCTAAACTTGGTCATTGTATGTTTCCATACATTGATGATTCTTTCATTATGGGACAATCTTTCAAACAATGCGAGCTCGCCGTTCAAGATTTATGTCAACTGTTCTCAAACTTGGGTTTCTTCATCCATGCTAAGAAATCTGTGTTTTCTCCTACTAAGCAGCTTAAGTGTCTAGGTTTCATTTTGAACACGACGGCCATGACCGTGTCACTTACACAACAAAAGAAAGATAAGCTGCGGGACACAGCGATACAGCTGTTAGACATTTCTAGGCCAAAGATAAGACAGGTCGCAGTCTCAATCGGTATAATGATTTCATACAGCCCTGCTATTCTATATGGGGCCGCACACATTAAGTCCCTGGAAATCGATAAAAATCTAGCTTTGGCCCGCGCCAAGGGTAACTTTGAAAAGACAATGTTTATCTCTGAAAGTGGACTAGCCGACATTTTTTGGTGGCTAAGTCACTTTGATAACTCCCCCAATCCCATTCGAATGGGTGAGCCCAATACTACAGTTACAACTGACGCGTCACTCCAAGGTTGGGGGGCACATCGCAATGATGTAGCAACGGGAGGACGATGGCTAGAATCAGAAATTTCCGAACATATTAATGTTTTAGAATTACGAGCCATTTACTTAGGTTTAACCAGCCTTGTTAAAGTACCCAAAAATAATGTACGTATCCTTACGGATAACACCACGGCCATGGCTTATGTCAGAAATATGGGAGGTACAAAATCTATCAAGTGTAACGAGTTGGCACTACTCATTTGGAATTGGGCGCAAAACTTTGAGGTCTGGTTAACAATAACACACATACCCGGTACGCAGAATTGTCTTGCCGATAAGATGAGTCACCATTTCCATGACCACTTAGAGTGGTCACTAAACCCATCAATTTTCAAACAGATCTGTAACATATGGGGCTGGCCGGATATAGATTTATTTGCTTCACGTAATAACTTTAAACTGGAGAAATATGTTTCGTGGCACCCCGAACCCAATGCTTGGCACATAGATGCCTTCTCGCTAAATTGGCAAAATCATTTCTTTTACATTTTCCCCCCTTTTACCATTATTAGCAAAGTCGCCCGAAAGATACTAATGGAGAAAACACACGCCATCCTCATCGTCCCCGAATGGGACACTCAACCGTGGCTAGCGAGATTAGTCGCGACGGCCAAAAGCAGCCTACGCTTCCCAAGATACCAAGGAAACCTGAAACATCAGGGACCGTTAGCGCGCCACGGAAACGTGTCGACGACTCCTTTGGTAGCATTCCTTTTTTAAATAAATATTTGGAACAATTCGGCTTGGATAAGATTACACAACAACGGTTGGTTTCTCACGCCTGGA
Organism: Branchipolynoe longqiensis; assembly: GCA_030323885.1. Taxonomy (NCBI): domain Eukaryota; kingdom Metazoa; phylum Annelida; class Polychaeta; order Phyllodocida; family Polynoidae; genus Branchipolynoe; species Branchipolynoe longqiensis. The sequence goes on along the minus strand of CM059198.1, from coordinate 24,684,942 downwards.
GGAACGGAACTGTGAAAATGTATACAACCTATTTAAAGAAATGGGGTATATATTGCTTACTTAAGAAAGTTAAGCCAATGAACCCAACAATATCCCAGGTAGGACGTTTCCTACGTTTCTTAGAAGACGAAGGTTTAGGATATGGCGCTATCAATGCAGCCAGATGTGCGCTCTCAATAATTTAAAAAAAATATTTAAAAAAATGTGTGCGTGTGTGTGCGCGCGCGCACACGCACGCGCACGCGCACGCACGCGCACGCACGCACACGCGCACGCGCACACACGCACACACAGCTTTAACCTGTGCTGTGGATGGGTTAAAGCTGGGATCAGCATCAATCCCTGGACCAATATTGTGTTGAACTGTCATTATAGAACGTATAAAACGTTATACATCTATAGGCAGCGGAAAATACACTTGTTTCTTATTTAATATTGACTATTGCTATTTGATCGGTTTTCTTGAATTTGTATGTTCTAGATACTGCTCCTTGTGCTGCGGAGCTGTGCTGCTTCATGTGCTGCGGTCCTGCGCAGGCCTATATAAGCAGCTGCTGGGCGTTTGAATCGTCCCACTCTTCATAATTTTCCTTTTTACGGTACGGGGTTCCCGAGCCATTGGTCGATATGCTTATATATAAAGTTGCCAATCCATTACCATCTTGTTTTCTTTCTTTGTCATTTGTAGCCGGAACCTATATATATATATGTATTCACGGTCTCTGACTATATTCAGAGCCTGTGTATATATATATCTATGTTCTCTACTATATTCCAGACTCATGCACGGTCCCATTTCAATACATGCACGGTCCCATTTCTAATGGCAGCGTTAACAATACTCACGGTTATGTGACTCAACGAAGTGACCAAAGTTAGTTAAAAAAAAATATTTAAAAAAATTAAAATGAAATGTGTACAGTAGGCACCAAAAAAACATGCTATTAACAACCCATACATGGCCAAGCATCAGTGAAGTATGATGATGTGCGTTGGCAGCGCCGATTAACAGATTAGTGATCAGAACTACCCTAAAACCTAACCACCGGTTGATATTATATATATATACAATATATACCATGTATACAATATATATATATATGAATTGAATATATACAATTATATATACCATATATATGTAATTTATACATAATTATAACATTCTTTTTATTAAGGAGGGGCAATTTGACACATGGGCAATTGATCATCCTCATTGCACTGCTCCTTGCCCTATCATTATCATAGTCATAATAATGCAGAGTACCCTCGCCACGTAGATAAAGGATTCACCCGGTACTCGCAGTACACGGGTGAATACCAACCCTATATAAAAACGGGCGAAAATGCGGGAAATGAAATGAGAGCCTAATTTCACAATCTAAGAAGCAACAATTATTCTTTACATGTCTTATTATTTCCCCACTACCTTTGAGTTGAAAAATATAATAAAATATCTAGTTTAATAAGATTTAAAAGTGAAATCGATGGCGTTCTAGCGCCGCCATCTTGTCTTTTTGCATTCTCGCCCATTTCACCAACTCTGGTCCTATATGGGTAGCCATTTGATACTGGAGCCACAGTTTCTAGTTCCTGTTCCATACTAAAGCTATTTTCGCCCATATTTAGACTATGTTGTCGTTCACCCGTGTACTACAAGTACCAGGTGAATCTTTTATCTACTGGCCATGTAAGACAAGTATCTATGTTTAAGTTATCGGTTTTACCCTGCTGGGATTCGAATCTCATGATACCCGGTTAGCTGGGCGCTCAACTCAATCAGTCATCTCCGACTGGTCAAGTTTTTAGTAATTAGCTCCAAGGAACCCAGCTCCAACCCATATTTACTATTTTATCTCCTCTCCTTCTGCCCCCCCCCCCCACACCTTTCCCTGTCCATACAAATAATATATATTACAACAGCCAATTTGTCATAACTTTAAATGGGTTGGCATAATTGTTAGTGCACTAACTTGTGGCAAAACCAACAATATTATTTTGTGTGCATTAATTGATTAAGCAGGGGACATTTTAATTGCGGACAATTAGTCTGCCTCATTCCACTGCTCCCAAGTCAGTTTAACGGAACCTGTTATCGCTGAAACCTATGGTGTTCAGCAGTTCGTTATGCGCACTAAACTTATCTTTCCATGTTCTCATTACAAGTTAGATTTACTTCAAAATTACTTCAAATTCTAAGTAAACATTATCCCAGATATCGATGAACCTAAAGTTTATCGCATATCCTGAAGCCTACTGGATTGTGAAACTCTTATGGTGCTGTCACATTACGATGCTTCTTGCCGGGGCGCTTTCAACACGCAAAAAAGTAGAGAAATGTAAAACTTGTTGGCGCGGTGGGAAAAAATTTGACGTCAGCGCAACATGTTGGTAGCGTGTGGCCGACGTTGTGGTAACGTATATCGATGCTTGAGAAAAAAAACAAAAAAAGTTTGGCTCACCGTCCTGTTATGACCTTAGATGTTGCTAGGATGTAAAACAACAACAAAGCAACAGTTTGACGCAACGAGCCTCACACGCGCGCGCTGTGTGTGCCTAGCGTTCGCATAATGTTATTCCAGCGCGTTTAATGTATCTCGACGTGCCCCCATACGTCGCCATAATGTTGGCACCCGCGCATTGTCGCGCGTCAAAACTTTTGTGCAAGCACAAAACTTCGCCGATCCCCTCACACGCGCCGCCGACCCTTGCCAATCGTCGCCGTCCATCGACGAATACCAATGCGCGCATAACGCTTCCTGACGTATCCCGACGTGCCGCCAAAAAATCACATACGTCGACGCGCGTTGGCGAGAAGCGTCGTAATGTGACAGCACCATTAGATGCCCCAGCGTGTGACTCGGTGGGGCGGAAGGGGGGGGGGGGGGGGGGGAGGTAGGGGGCGCAGTTGTCGTGATTCATCGGCAGTGTGTTGCGTTAGAGGCCACCGGCCGTGAATTTTGTTACTTCTCAAATTACGGTGCAACTCTGGGCGTCCTCCTGCCTGCACTCGGAGCCCGGGAGACTAGAATACAGCAGTGTGCTAATCTAATAACAGCCGCTGGTACCATGAGGTCCATAGAGCATGGCAGCGGGGGGAGGGTGTGAAATGGAGGGAAGGGGGGACAGGAGAGAAAGGGGGGGGGGGAGAGGACAGAGACACGGAAAGGAGAGAGAAAGGGAGAGTAGAGAAGGGGGGGTCAAGAATGGTGGTGGGGGGGGGGGGAGGAAGAGAGAGGGAAGAGAGAAGAGTGGAAGAGACGAGGGGGTAGAGATAGGCAAGGAGAGAGAGAAACGGGCAGGCAGGCAGGCAGGCAGGCAGGCAGGCAGGCAGGCAGGCAGGCAGGTAGGCAGGCAGGCAAGCAAGCAGGACAAAAGATGTGAGGGACAGCGGCGAGGCAACCCTTCCACCCCCCCCCCCCACCCCCAAGTTGGCGAGTAGGGCATGTTGTCAGACCAGTCACCCATTTCCTTTCGCAATGCCTGTCTGCTTCTCAACCAGGACTGCAGGAGTCCCTACCTCCAGTGGCTAGCCACTGCCACTGCCACTGCCACTGCCACTTCCTCTGCCGCTGTCACTACCACTACCACTACCACTACTGCTGCCACTATCACTGCCTCTGCCACTGTCACTACCTCTGCCACTACCACTGCCATTACCTCTGCCACTACCACTACCTCTGCCTCTGTCACTACCTCTGCCTCTGTCACTGCCTCTACCTCTGCCACTACCACTACCTCTGCCACTGCCACTATCACTGCCTCTGTCACTATCTCTGCCGCTGTCACTGCCAATGTCACTACCTCTGCCACTCCCGCTGCCTCTTCCGCTGTCACTACCTCTGCCTCTGCCTCTGTCACTACCACTATCACTATCACTGCCACTGCCACTACCTCTGCCTCTGCCACTATCACTATTTCCGCTGCCATCGCCATCGCCGCTACTCGGGGGTTGCTAGCCCTAGCAAGTGTGTCCTCCCGACCACCGCCACCACCCATCCCTTCCCTCGCCCCACCCGCCCCATCACGGAGGTCCCCCCCCACCCCCACCCCCACCTTACTCACTCACTCTCTCTCCCACCCCATCGCCCTGCACCGCCCTACACTGCACCGCTCGCCTCGCGAGTCGCACCCCACCCTGTTGGCGGCGCCGCCGTGATTCGGAAGCGTTGGTCAGCGTGCCCGCACCAGTGGTGGTGTGTTGGTGGCGAGTGGGGAGCGGAGGACGAGTGTTGGTTGTGAGTGACAGGGGAAGCAGTGTCGGCGGGCTGTGGGTGTGCGGTGTGGGCAGTGCGCTGGTGAGCTGCCCTTACTGTGTAGTTGCACAGGGAAGGGGAAGGAGGAGGATGCTGTGACGTAACGCCTTAGATATACAACTGTCAACAACAACACCAGTAGTGACGACTGTCGGGACCGTCAGCGTCATTGCCTGGATTGAGTGAGGGTGGGAGGGAGGGTAAGGAGGAGTAGCGCTGAGTTAGGTTGAGGTAGAGGTAGAGTACACCAGCGGCGCTCGGCTCGCCCACACCGCAGTCAAACACCGCGGCGGCATGTGCGTTGGCGCTCGCCGAGCAACCAGCGCGCGGCGCATATCGGAGCCCAGTGTTGTAGGCGCGGGCAACCAGCGGCCTTCTTACCGCGTGTTACCGGCGGCCCTGTGACGTGGGCCGCGTGACGGGCCGAGCACAAGCATGCGGCGCAGTGTGTGTTGTCGTCTGGCTTGTTGACATCTCCCCCCCCCCCCCCCTTCCTCTCCACACTCTCACTGACACACACACTGCTCTCAGTGTTCTCGCGGCAAAAGATGCAGAGCCCGCAGATAGATGGCAGATGCTACTAGATAGCCGCTGGTATCCCGGGCACCAGCTGGAGTACGATATTTGATAGAGCGCGGTTTGTTTACCCCGCACCGGGCAGACAGCGGGCTGGGCTACACAGGGCTACACGGAGGGATGACGGACGGAGGCGGCAGACATGGCCCAAGTCCCTGTGTTGAGAGCGGGCGGAGGAGCGACGGCCGGGGCGGCCATGCCTTCACCACCCACACATACACACCGAGCCTCCCCCTATCCTGACAGGTAATGCGCCCAACCCTGGTCATGTTTGTTTGTTTGTCTGTTTGTGTGTCTGATTGTCCGCGAGCGGTGCGCGTCCGTGCAGCTGACACCGCATGTGTGTGTGTGTGTGTAGAGTGTGTGCATGTAGAATCATAAGAATGGATGTGTGTGTGTCGTCTGCGGAATGGGTGTAATTGGTGTGTGTACGTAGAATGTGTCATCTGTGTGTGTGTGTGTGGGTGTAATGGGTGTAATTGGTGTGGTGTGTAAAATGGCTTTGTAATGGGTATGCGCATTCACTCACTCAACATTGAACGCAAGCCCATCGTGGCTTTTCGCTTACCGCAACAATCTCTATTCTGCCGCAGGTTAATAGCAGACTGTCATAATCGTCAGGGTCCGTCCATTCCAGAAATGTTAGCCACGTCGGTGTATAGAGGGTATTCCCGTGACGTCAACTAGTAAACAACCTGACAATGCATTGAGTTTGCGATACGCGCAGTGCAGAATGTCTATTTCATTCAAAATTAATAGAAATGCAAAACCCTAAACGTTATTGGCTTATAAATTTAATATAATCTGTTCTTTGAATGTGTTTTCTATATGTATTCCAATCAGTTTGTTTCTAGGTGGTGTGGTTTTTTAGAGATATTTCACTTTTTCTGTATGAAGATTGCTCACTGCCATTGTCACATTGACAATGCATTGAGTTAGTTGGGTTTGTTATTGTGGTTGTATCGCCACAATGGCTGCACTTCCGTTTAGCATGACGTCAGTGCATACCGTCTATTGAGATGGTGGTTGTGGTGACTACTGATGATCATGGTGGGGAGTAGCCAGTGTGTTATTACATTATTTCGGCTGGTGGTTATGGAGGTTGTAGCTTACATCCTCTATTAATGATGAAATGATAATGCAGGTCTGTGCAAATCGCAGTGTATTGCAGTCAGGGGTAGTGGTTAGTTTGAAGCCAGCACATTTTGGTTGGTGTAATCTGTTAAGAACAGTGCTGAGGACACACTAGTACAAACATTATCACATGATTGTGCTCATGCAATTGGACATAAAGTAAAACCTCTCTAAATCTACTGACCATGGGACCGACTTTAAATGGTCCATTTACAGAGGTGGTCGGTTTAGGGAGGTATTTGTTTTATCATTACAATGGTATTGTATGGGCAATTGTTTGGGACCCAAAAAAACACGATCGACATAGGAGAGTGGTCGATCTGTGGAGGTGGTCGGTTAGAGAGGTTTTACTGTAATCAGAGTTGAGTACAGTAGTACCTGTCTTCAACGGACGACTTTGCATCCATACCAATGTCTTGTCTTGACATAGCAGGTGCCCTCGCATCGTAGTGAGTATCAAATAAGACATTTTGTATATTTATTAAACAGAAAATGCCTGCACTCTCTGTGGTATTATGCAGCTTTAATGTAGAAAAAATATCCGCATATGACAGGGGTCCGCTGATGACGGGTGTCGCTGAAGACATGTCATACTATCAGACATCGTGTGTGTGTGTGGGGGGGGGGGGAGATTATTGTCTGGGGAAGCAGGTCAGATGTGTGTGTGTTGTGGATGCTTGCAACATGCAAGTACATAATTGTGCGTGTGAAGGATTGGTTGTTTGTTGGGAGTTTTACGTCCTGGAAACATCTAAGGTGTCATATCAGGACGGGTACCGATTTGTGATAGTGCACACTCGTGGCAACTTTATAGTGCTGCCCCACTGGGAGACCAGGCTGCCAGCACCATGACCTGATATCCCACTCAATCACATTATTCTGACACTGAGCCAACTAGTCCTTGCCATGTTCTAATAATGCCGAGCACCTGGTTGGTAGCGACAAGTATCAATTTTGAAGTCATTTGTTTGACTCGACCAGGGTTCGAACTCACGATCTAACAAAACGGGAGACGGACACGCGTGATGGAAGGACTCTGCGGGATGAGGATGGCGCTCTCCAGCTTCCTCTCCATTTGTTCCACAACTTGTGCTGGGAGAGTGTAGGGGTAATCAGGCACACTCGCACCCCTATGCACCGTGAGTAATATATGTGGGTGCCGGGAGACTGTGGGGTAAAGCGATTAATAATGACCGGAGAGGAATGGGACAGAGATTACCCTTTCAATATATTTATTATGATATTGGGTTTTTAATATTGGGGAAAAAAAGTAGGTTGCCGATTGCGATAATAATGACTCACCTACGCACACAGTGATTGTGCTAATTTTAATCACTCATACCACATCCCTAATGAAATGGGACGATGATGTGGCCGGGGGGTGGGGGGGGCAGCCGAGTGGAACCCAAAACACGGTCTATCATTTGACCTGCTTCGCAGCAGACCTAAACAGTCGCCAGTTCACTCGACTGCTTCCAACTCAACGAACGATAGAAGTACATAGCAAGTGTAGCAAGGGATTAATTACAGGCAAGATAAGTAATAAATATATATTATATGGAGAATGTCAGTTCTCAATGATTGGCGGGGTTGTATATAATATTATATATATTCGGCTGCTATTGACACTGTGTCGGCGGGCATGTTGAACCCAGACAAAAGCCAGGGTGGCGTTCAGGGTACGCCTTCCAGCGGCTCCGAGACGCCTTTTTGGTCCATTTGCGTTCAGGGTACGCCTCGGAGTCATCTCAGAGATGTCTCCTTTTTCAGACAGGAGACAAAAAGTGCCTCAAAAATGGCTGCCGAATTCAGAGGTTTCAGCCAATCAGGGCTCTTCTTTTCCATTGCCTATGGGGGCTTCCATTTTCGTGTCGACCAACAGCTAATGTCGTTCAGACTTGCGTGACATCAGGAATTTCTCCGAGGCGCCTCAGAGGCATACCTTGAACACGGCCCAGCTACGCATCTGCTAGGCTCCGAGGCGTCCCATCACCTCCAACACACACAACCAGGCGGGATGGCCGAATGAGTTAGAACGTCTGTCTCCCGTGTTGGTAGATTGTGGGTTTGAACCCTGGTCGAGTCAAACCAATGACTTAAAAATTGATACATGTTGCTTCCGAGCCTGGCGCTCGGCATTATTAGGATAGTGCAAGGACTGGTTGGCTCAGTGTCAGGATAATGTGACTAAGTGGGATATCAGGTCATGGTGCTGGTAGCCTGGTCTTCCAGTGGGGCAGCACTATAAAGTCGCCATGAATGCGCACTGTCACAAGTCGGTATCCATCCTGATATGACCTTAGATGTTGCTAGGACGTAAACCAACAAACAACCAACAAACAAAACCTCCAACACAATCCCCTACAAACCCTTAAATCTCCACCACACACACCCAACCACACACACCAAACCCCCACTGCCCCTACACACACACACACCACACACCACACACGCGTAGACTCCCACACACGCACCACACACCAACACTGTGTTGTGGCCAGTTTGAGTTTCAGTGCCCGATGCGTATTCAGCCTAGTTCTGACGCCGAATTAGGTCACCTGTGAATATAGTTTAGAACAGCGGTTATTGGAACCACCGTTATTGCTTGATAGGTGATGAGTAAAATGAGAGTATAAACTATAATACAAGATCACCTCTACATTTATATTCACATAATTCGTTATGCAATGTAATGCATATCACTGTAAACTTATTTGTTTGTTTGTTTGTTTTACGTCCTATCAACAGTTAAGATGTATCAAGACGGGGACACTTAACGGGTTATGTACATAATTATTAAATATATTTGTTCATATGATTATCTATTTATATAATGATGTATATTCAGTAAAACCTCTCGAATCGACCACTTCCACAGATCGACCACTCCCCTATATCGATCGATTTATTTGGGTCCCTTGTTTTATCTAAGGGTATAGCACATTGGTTTTTATCATCTGGGTCCTACCATTGTAACCATATTCTAACTCCCTAAACCGACCACCTCTCTAAATGGACCCAGTTAAAGTCGGTCGATTTTGAGAGGTTTTACTGTATAACATATATAGCCTGGTGAAGTATCCGGGTAGATTAGCGTGTTATCAATGCCATCATCAGTACGGGTCCCCACGTGCGACACTTCCGCGTGCTGAATATTTTCCCCTCTCATGCGACACGTCATCAAGATGGGCACCGCGTGCACACATAATGAGGGTATCGGCCACACATCACGCACATCCCCCATCTGGTTACAACAGGAGCACACCACCAGACTGCAGGAACCGCGACGAGCTTGCCCAAACAGTATAGAGAATCGCAAGGGCTATTCGCAGAGCTGCTGCTCTGCGAATTGTAGCCAACCAATACTGTTATTCGCAGAGCTGCAACTAACCAACCAGCCATGGGGTGGGGGGGGGGGGTGACCTCTGATCCTGACACTTCTTCTGGCTTGTTTGACTCAGGCTGTCATACCTCCGTGACGCTCACCTGACTGGTGTGTCATGTGCTGTTGTTTACATTTACATGATGATTATGTTCTTTGTGTGAATCTGTTAACTAATAATTGTCAGTTATTTATCACAGATAGTGCAAATTCATTTAAACGGTAGTTCTTCGATATGACTTTGGGACTTTTCATTAATAATTTATTTTGTTTATTTACTATTTTTCTCAGGTAAAAAATCCTGCAATTGAAAACCAATAGAGTAACTGTGAGATGATTAACCCATTGGTCTATTCCTGATACATTATAAACTGTAAAAACTTTGTTTCTGCTATGTCGATGAGGTCCATCTATAGCAATTCTGCGAATAATAATCATTCTTGCCCTAATTCGTAGAGCAAAGCAGCTCTGCAAATAGCCTCGACCAAGCAAATTGACATATGGGTCACTCTCCTGAAAACTGGCCAGAAGTGTCACATGGAGAGTTAAAATTTAATATTTGAATTTTTTACATTTTTTGGTTGCAAATGAAAGCTGGAAATCTCCCCTTTACATCTATGTAAAATATAAATTGATGAGATAAAAAATAAAGGTGTAGTCCATGAATAAGATATCTCTTATGGCAGTATAACATGTGCGTCACACGTGTAACACATGTTTAGGACACCACACAGTCTGCTTAATAAATATCTAATCAGAATTAAATAATATCATACTTAGAAGCATATTAATCATGGCATAATATACAGAAATATCTAGTGCTTATATTGATAAAAAAAGTAATTCCCAGCCATGCTTTATTCACTGAATAATTAGTGTACAATATTTGTGTGGCATCCAGACACCACGGTTACACGTGTGACGGAAATTTGTAATGTTATTTCTGAAGACATTAAATTTTTTTTTTTTTAAATTTAAGCATGCATACATGTTAATAAATACTTCCTCTTTGATTTGGGAACTGTTTTGTTTGATATATCAATGCAATACAAGATGTTAATAAGGATTCAACCACGTCCCATATGTCATGTTACAAATGGCTGGCTGTAAAATGGGGTTTTTTGGTACAAAAACAGTTCATAACTAAAAAGACCAAAGTTGCACACAGTTTTATTTTATTTCCCTTATTTCTTTCATCAAATCTGAGCATGAATATGAAAAGAATAAGGAAAAAAATAAGTAGGAAGGTTTTTATTGATGTTTTAAAATCCCATCTCATGCTGACCAGTTTTCAGGAGAGTGACCCATTATACATGGTTGGTTGGTTGGTTGGTTGGTTAGAGTTTTATGTCCTGGCAATATCTATGATATATATCAGGACAGGTACCGACTTGTGACAGTGCACACTAATGCCAACTTTATAGTGCTGCTCCACTGGGAGACCAGGCCATCATCAGCATCATGACCCTATTTTCCACTAAGTCATATTGTCATGATGCTGAGCTAACCAGTCCTTGCCCTATCCTAGTAATGCTAAGCGCCAGGCTAGGTAGCGAAAAGTATCCATTTTGTAAGTCATTGGTTTGCCTCGGCTGTGATTCAAGCTCCCATAAGTCATATTATTGCCTTGACTCGACCGGGAATCGAACTCCAGACCTTCCGCACAGGTAGCCTGCGCGCTACCGATTAGACCATCACGTCAGGTGAGACGTGAATGTGAACCCATTATGTTTGTTTTACGTCCTAGCAACATCTAGGGTCATATCAGGATGGGTACCGACTTGTGACAGTGCGCACTCATGTCGACTTTATAGTGTTGTCCCACTGGGAAACCAGGCCGCTGGCACCATGACCTGGTATCCCACTCAGTCACATTATCCTGACATTGAGCACACCATTCATTGCCCTGTCCTAAACTCATTCGGCCATGCCTTCTGGTCATTTACATGTTGGAGCTCTAAGATGCTGGTTAATGGCTTCAAAGAAGTCCATGGTTTAGCCGTACCAGTTAGATGCGCTAAGGTATCAGGACGGACATATGTTCGATAATCTCTAGTACATAAAAGCTGTTACTGTTTTGAGTACATTGATTAGGATATTTTGTGTGTGAGTGCTCACACTATAACCACAGTGTACATGCCAGCCCTGTTTTGGTGCAGTATAGAGTGCTTTGGTGGGAGGCATATTGTAAGTTTCGGTATGTTTTGGCGCAAGCTGACACCTAGATAAAAGATTCACCCCGTACTTGTAGTACACGGGTGAAGATCAGCCTTATATAAATACGGGCGAAAATAGCATTAGTATGGAACATCACCTAGAAACTGTGGCTCCAGTATCAAATGGCTACTTATATCGGCACAGAGTTGGTGAAATGGGAGAGAATGCAAAAAGAACAAGATGGCGGCCGCAGAACGCCGTCGATTTCACTTTTAAATCTTATTAAACTATATATTATATTATATTTTTCAACTCAAAGGTAGCGGGCTATCAATAAGATATATGTAAAGAATAATTGTTGCTTCTTAGATTGTAAAATTAGGCTCCCAATTCTTTGACCCGCATTTTCGCCACCTTTTACATAGGGTTGGTTTGCACCCCTTCTGCAGCAGTACGGGGTGAATATTGTATCTAGCTGACACCCAGACCACACAGCTCGCATCGACAGGCTTTTTGACCTACATAACTCTCCAGTCGCAACGAGAGATAGAGAGAGAGAGAGGCCCACCACCCCCAGCCCCGCCCCGCCCATCTTAAGAACAGAGCGATCAGATTGTCACATGCATCTAACATTGTCTGCAGTTATCAGACTTTAAAGATTTCCGAGATTTTAACAAGTTAAAATTTGACCGTCTAAACTACAGGTCTATAGGTGATAATGACCAGACGCAGCTGGCATACAGTGTTTAGAGCCCCTCACAGATGGCGCCAGTGTGGCCAATAATGTACTACTCAGGATATAGTGAGTATATTATATTATAGGGAACTGAAGATAGATAGTGTCCTTGTTTATATTCCCATAATAGATTATAGGGCACAGTTTGTTTGTTGTTGTTTTACGTCTTAGCAACATCTAAGGTCATCAGGACAGGTACCGACTTGTGACAGTATGCACTCATGGCGATTTTAGAGTGCTGCTGCACTCTGAAATCAGGCCACTGACACCATGACCCGATATCCCACTCAGTCACATTATCCTGACACCAAACTACCTAGTCCTTGCCCTATCCTAATAATGCCGAGCACCACGCTAGGAAGCGACAAGTATCAATTTTTAAGTTATTGGTTTGACTCGACCGGGAACCAAACTCCCGATCTTCCGCACGCGAGGCCTGTGCTCTACCAATTCGGCCACCGCGCCCGGTTTATAGGGCACATATAATTTGCTAATTAACTGTCACAAAATACCAAGAATACCAGGATTATTTTACCGCAGTTGGTGGGGTCAGCTGTTGCCGTCGGTCAGTCACAGTGCGGTATACAAGGAATCACACAAAGCCTCATATCAGCATAGTGCTCTTATGGAATCGCAAGGGGGAGTGTGTTTGTGCGAATGGAAGTCCAGTTTTTATCTGGTATTCTGCAAGTATATGGGTCACTCTCCTGAAAACTGGCCAGAAATGTCACATGGACAGTTAAAATCTAATATTTGAATTTTTTAACATTTTTTGGATGCAAATGAAAACTGGAAATCTCTTTACATCTATGTAAAAAAATTAATTGATGAGATAAAAAATAAAGGCGTAGTTCCTGATTAAGCTATGTCATATGGCAGTATCACATGTGTTGCTCAGGTGTAGCACATGTTTAGGACACCACACAGTCTGCTTAATAAAAATATAAGCAGAATTAAATAATTTCATACTAAGAAGCAATACTTCCTTTTGATTTGGAAACTGTTTTGTTTGATATATCAATGCAATACAAGATGTTAGTAAGGATCCAACCATGTCCCATATGTCATGCTACAAATGGCTGACTGAAAATTGGGGTTTTGGGGTACAAAAACACTTCATAACTAAAAAGACCAAAGTTGCACATGGTTTATTTTATTTCCCTTATTTATTTCATCAAATCTGAACATGAATATGAAAAGTATAAGGAAAACAATAAGTAGGACGTTTTTTATTGACGTTTTAAAATCCCAGTTTTCAGGAGAGTGGCCCATATATATTATTTGGACCATGTCCATGACCGGAAGTAGATACATAATTGCCTCGAGTATGGGTGAATGACAACCATCATCCATGTCTAAATCCCAGCGAAAACCTTGAAATTGTCTACTTGCCCCAGTTGCAAAACTACTTGCCCAAGCCCAAGTCAGCCAATTCAAACTGAAATCTGCTACTGCAGATCAGAAAAGTAATGACATGCTCCTTTGGGCAGGTCACCGAGACTTCACCTGCCTGACCGAGTAAACTAGGTTCCCTGGGCAACCGGGCAGTCCTTATTGTCCTACCCGGCTCGGTATGAATCCGCTATAAACAAGTTGTAGATGCATTGATTCCAGCAGGCAGTGTGTATCTGTATTGGCGTATAGTTGATGAACTGGGAGATAAATTTCTTTTAAAACCCAAGCGGCCCTTGAATTCCCACCGGGTACCAGCCCTGTATAAGCAACATTTAAAGCAACATAGTCCGATAAAAACATAACATTTTCGGGAGCTATACACTTATCAGTTATCTATATTTGATCCTACACATCCAACTTAGATACCGAAGCACTTATTAAGCATTTCTCGATGCATAGAACTTAGAAGGAGACATTAAATAAACTGTTGTTGGGTGGGCTGATGTGGTGGCCAAATCGGTAAAGCGCAGGATTTCTGTGCGGAAGGTTGGGAGTTCGATTCCCGGTCACGTCAAACCAATGACGTACAAAATTGACATTTGTCGCTTCCTAGCTTGGCACTATAACATTATTAGGATAGGCCAAGGGCTGGTTAGCTCAGTGTCAGAAATATCTGATCCAGTGGTATATCAGATGACCTTAGATCTTGCCAGGATATAAAACTCGAAGAAGCAGACAAACAGCTCAGTGCCGTAAGTTCATGCCCATCCTTAAAAGTTGCTTGGACGTAATAGCCCTGTCACATTACGACGCATCCCGCAAACGTGTGCTGACGTAGGTGATTTGACGCCAATATGTCGGTGTATGTCGATATACCGCATCACTCAGTCGGACGGAGCGCCAGTGGAAACATACAGTCCACGTGTTGAGACCATATGGATAACCTACATCTTAATTTTGCGTTTCTCTACCGTGTCTTGACATATGTAACATATATGGCGTAATTCTGGCGATCGAATTATGTATATAACGTTCACCGGCGTCCCGTGAATGTAATTCGAGTGTTTGTCGCCGTGAGGCACGTTAGCCATACGTTGGCCCTATGCTGTGTATATGTCCAACTTTGCCCCCCCCCCCCACCCCACCCCCACTGGAAAGTTTTGATGCATCTCAACGTTTGAAAGCGATTTTAGCCATTGGCCTTGCACTTGGGCGATGCATCATGAAGTGACAGGGCTATAAATTGCCACGGTCAAGCAACTGGGGTGTATTTAGCTGGCTGGAGAGAGTGCTGTTAGCAGTAGATGACTGTACTCTCTATGACTGGGAGGCCAAGCCAAGCAGCTGGATTGTAGGTAGCTGGCTGGAGAGAGTGCTGCCGACAGTACTCTCTGTGAGTCCAGGCCAATCAGCTGGGTTGTGGTTAGCTAGCTGCAGAGAGTGCTGCCAACAGTACTCTCTTAGAGCCCAGGCCAAGCAGCTGGGTTGTAGTTAGTTAGCTGGCTGGAGAGAGTGCTGCCGGTAGTGTGTAAAGTGGCGCTGACTGGTGGGGACAGTGTTGACAGTGTCGCAGTGCCTTATCAAGAGGCACTTGACAGGGTTGACAGGTGCTCTTCATCACCGGGTCCGTCAGCTGAATGCGCACGCGGCACCAGAGTCAGGAGCACATCGCAAAATGAGCTGAATCTGGTTTAAAGTTACATCCCTAAATCAAGGAATACCATTTTTGGAACCGAAAAATCTTACCTAGATTTGATCCTCCATATGTAATAGATATTGTTGCACTTATTAAACATGAAACTGAAAGGAATATTTAGTCAATTTAATATAACCTGTCACTACTTACAAGCCTATGATGTCAAATTTGTTGTGTACCATTACATTTATTTGGAATGTTTTCACCTCAAATATCTCCGCATATAGCCATTTTTAATTAACATAATTTTGTTAAAGTTACTCAAAAATCAACCTATTTATTATTGGACGGGATGGCAAAATCAGTAAGACTAAGAGGGCTGGCGCTGGCTTCTCGTGCGGCTTTGAATTTTGTCATAAGTAGTTGCCTCATTTATCAATATCGCCAAATATTAATGTGATTGATGTCCAGTGGTCTTCTGTACCTGCTTTCTGAATGCTGTAAATGTAAGGCTTATGCTTCTCCTTACCTATGTCCCCCCCCCCCCCCCCCACCCACACACACACACCCAAATAAGAGAGATAGATAGAGAAAAGGGGTGGGGCGGATGGTGGGAAGAGGAGACAAAGCTTGTTACCGCTTGTCACTGGCCGACATCTGTGTAATTGCATAAGCGCCTGGCTGAATACTGATCGGAATCATGAACCGTCATGCTGATATCCAGCAGCATGCATGCCCGTGTCGCAGTTTGAGCGCCCTGCCAGTTTCAGCTGACTGCATACACTCAAACTCAAGGGATTGTCAATGGTCGTGAGCAATCTTCATACAGAAAATACAGAAGAAGTGAAATATTTCTAAAACCACACCACCTATTAAAAAATCGCCTAGTACACATATAGAAAACATCTTTACCAAAAAGATTATATTAAATTTATAAGGTTAGGGTTCTTGATGTCTATTTATTTTGAATAAAACTAATGTTTTGCACTGTGCGTACCGTCAAACTCAAGGCATTGTCAATGGTCGTGAGCAATCTTCATACAGAAAATACAGGAAAAGTGAAATATCTCTAAAAGCACACCACCTAGAAACAAATCGCTTGGTACACATATAGAAAACATCTTTACCAAAAACATTATATTAAATTCATAAGGTTAGTGACGATGCTGTCAGATTTTGACGCATGCGCATGAAACTGACAGTCAGCTCAAACTGGCAGGGTGCTCAAACTACGACACTGGCCTGATGTTCCTTCCTTCCTTCCTTCCTTCCTTCCTTCCTTCCTTCCTTCCTTCCTTCCTTCCTTCCTTCCTTCCTTCCTTCCTCCCTTCCCTTCCCATCACATTCCTTCCCTCCCTTCCTTCCTTCCTTCATTCCCCTTTCTATCTTTCTTTGTTTCTCCAAAGACCCTATAACACTAAGACCGCTCACTCAGCCTGTACTGTGTAATCAAAATGATCGAACTCACCATCTGGTACGTCGGCTCTTCTCTTGATTACACAGTTGTTATATTATATATATGAACGTGAAAGATGTGTGATGATGGTGGTGCTGATGATGATGAATGATGCGTATTTGTTCATAGCAATTTCATATTGATGTTTATTCATACATACCTATATCATGTATAATATAATTGTATGTGTTTACATGTGAAACACCAACCAGCAGCTGGGCTGATCAAACCCACCACAAGGTGGCGCTGCAAAATTTACATTACCATGGGAGAGATAGGGAGTGAGCTGTCTTAGTGTTATAGGGTCTTTGGTTTCTCTTTTGTGTCTCTTTCTCTGACTCCATTCATTCACGCACGTCCTGTGTCTTTCTCCCTCCCTGTGCCCCCCCACACCCACACCCACACCCCTGGATGCCTGTTGCTGTGCGGGCAGCAGTATCGATTATCCCTGTAGCATCGTGTGGTTACTCTCTGTTACTGTTACTGTTGATCATCTTCCACTACCCCGTCCTGATATGACCTTAGATGTTGCTAGGACGTAAAACAACAACAAACAAACATCTTCCACTACATTACACGTAGGTGTGTGTGTGGGGGGGGGGGGCCTATCATAACTGGCGTCAACCCGTCATATTGGCGCCTTTCAGCAATTCGCAAATGCCCTCATAAATCTACAACCGGGTGCAAGATACATGTGGTCGGCGCCCCATCATATCCCACCACCACTGGTGACTCTCAGCAATTCGCAGGGGCTTTCGCAAATATGCAGACTGGTGCAAGATACATGTACGTGGCGCCGGATCATATCCCACCACCACTGGTAACTCTCAGCAATTAGAAGGGCTTTCATAAATATACAGCCTGGTGCAAGATACATGTAGTTGGCATCCCATCTTATCCCACCACCACTGGCGACTTTCAGCAATTCGCAGTGGCTTTCGCAAATATACAGCCTAGTGCAAGAAACATGTGCGTGGCGCCCGATCATATCCCACCACCACTGGTGACTTTCATGAAGTTTCAGCAATTCGCAGGGGCTTTCGCAAATATACAGCCTGGTGCAAGATACATGTGCGTGGCGTGGCTCCCGATCATGTCCCACCACCACTGGCAACTTTCAGCAATTCGAAGGGTCTTTCATAAATATATAGCCGGGTGCAAGATATATGTACGTGGCGCCCGATCATATCGGGTACTAACCCAATACCACTAGTGATTTCAGCAATTCGCAGGGTATTCATAAATATACAGCCTGGTGCAAGATGGACGATGTTGTCAGTGAGGGTGCGTTGAAATACCGATTCAGGTTTCTGCGGTTACTATATCGGTTACTTCCTAATAAACTGCAGTATATATTTGATATATATTATATATACACGGCTTGTTTATTACAACTGCGGACTGAGGTGGCATTGTATGTTGGACTACTGTAGACAGATACATACTTAGGTAAAAGCCTATTAATCTAGGCAAGCCGATTTGGGAGTGTGACACTAATACATTACATATATCATAATCATGGCCTCATTGTAGCCATCGTGTATGGTATTAGGCGAACATGTCCGACAAATCATTCTTGACGTTGATGGCTTAATTCACCAGCAAATATATGGTTGGCAGCGTGTGAAAGCGAGGCTGTAAGCTTTAAGAGGAAGTGAACTATAAGTTAAATTTTTGGAAGAAAGAGGCCAAGCTTTTGGTGTGCAGCCCGCAGATAAACATGTATTGCTGCATAGAAGGAACGCTATGTCAGTTTAAAGCTGCATAGGCAATAACAAGTCAATTAAAGCTGCACAGTCCGATGAAGCATCACATTTTCAAAACCAAAGCAATTATCTAGATTTGAATCTTCATATCTAACTTAGAGACTGATGCATTTTTTCTTGAAGATTTATACTGCCTATCTTGGATAAATCTGAAATAGACTTGTTTTCACCATGAGACAGTTTGTTGAAAGAAAGCCTGAGCCTACACTTTTACCGACCCAAGGGATTTTTAACCTCCCACACCACATAGACATGGTATGAGAGCAACCACCGTTTGATGACGCTGTAAGTTATACACAGAGGTGGAAATCCAAATTGGCGGAGGTGGGGCCACAGGGAATCAAACCACCGACCTTCAAATTAGGAGTCTGACCTCGAAAAAAGGCAGACACCCTAACCACTCTGCCACAGAGAACACCACACCTATTAAGCATAGACTATTGAGGCAATTTAAAAGAACCTGTTAATGCTAAAGCCTAATGTGTCAGAGTTTTGGCATGCTTGCCAAAACTAATGTAACATGTTTGCGCTTCAAATATTTCGAAGCTTAGCCATTTAAAATAAGCAGGACTTGAAACTAAAGTACGGTAGATTATAACAATCAGTTTAATATATTTATCTCAGAAAAAATGACAGAAACTCAAAACCATCGGAGCATGCAACTTTAAATGGCATCTGTTACTTACTGGTGATGCCTATGATCAGCATCTTAGTTGTGCATAACGCAATTAATTTAACATATCTCTAAAGTTAGCCATTTAATTATTTATAATACAGATTACTTAGTTAGCTTATAAGTTATAGTTATACTATAGCGATCGACTTAAGAAGATATCCTCTGGTGCGACTGACACTGGTCAACATCCGGTCGAGGAGAGGTGGGCCAAAGGTGGTGCTCCCAGTACAGTGTTGGGTCTTACACAGTATAACAATACAATAATAATCCCCTTCTGTATCTTTATACTAGCATAATACGTTATACATCAC
The DNA here is from genome assembly GCA_030323885.1 of Branchipolynoe longqiensis. Lineage (NCBI taxonomy): Eukaryota > Metazoa > Annelida > Polychaeta > Phyllodocida > Polynoidae > Branchipolynoe > Branchipolynoe longqiensis. The sequence goes on along the minus strand of CM059198.1, from coordinate 24,665,464 downwards.
ATATATTAGGGCAGAAACACAACTCTATCGCAATATTCAACTTTAATTAGAAGCCATCAATGGTTAGCTCTGATATAATTCCATGTTGAACGTCTCAGAACGATGAAAGGTTATTTATTATAATATGGCTGAATTTGTTTCTCATTATAATGACAGAAAACCAGCTTGTCTTGACGAGCGTAGATTACCTGTCCTCACATGTTCATGGTGGAATTTTATAATTGACATTTCTGGATCCCGCAGCTATTGTGACAAAGTTATAGATATCTCAGGTGGGTTAACTGTATTGTACACCACCTTAGAATGGCTGCTGCTAGTGAGGGCGCTCTATTAAATTGACTTGTTTTTGTCTTTAGGCAACTATTTCCGGCGCTAATTTTATGTGCTGGGTTTGCCAGTTGTTGGAGTATTACATCCTGGCAACATCTAAGGTCATATCAGGCTGGGTACCAGCTTGTGACAGTGTGCACTCATGGTGACTTTATAGTGCTGCTCCACTGGGAGACCAGGCTGCCAGCACCATGACCTGATATCCCACTCAGTTACATTATCCTGACACTGAGCAAACCAGTCGATGCCCTATCCTAATAATGTCAAGCGCATGTCTGGGAAAACGACAAGTATACATTTTTAAGTCATTGGTTTGACTCTACCAACATTCGAACCCATGGGTTCGAATCCCACGATCTACCAAAACGTGAGACGGACGCTCAACTCAATCGGCCATCCCATCCTGTCTGGTCAATTATCTGCATGGAGGAGAATTGTTTGATGTCATCTGATTTCCCTAACATTGTCTCCCATTACCGGTTCCCTGCATTGTCTGGTGATGGTGGTAATTTTGTAAGCTATATTGAGAGAGAGAAGACAGGCCCACATGTTTTCCACGGCTGTGTACTTGTTGAACTATTCAGAAATTGGAGGGGGTGGGAGGAAGGTGCTCTTGTCAAGTCAAAAGCCACTTATGCGGGAGGATAATTGCCCTGTCACACTACGACGTATCTTGCCGGTGTGCTGCCAACACGCAAAATCACTTTTAATCGTCGGGAGACGTCAAACTTTTCGGCGTGAGCGTAACGTATTGGTAGCATGTTGCCGATGTTGTGAGGGGGGAAAAAAGTTTGGCGTGTCATCCTGATATAACCTTAGATGTTGGTAGGATGTAAAACAACAGACAAAAAAAGCAAGAGTTTTGGCGCAACGTGTGTGAATGAGCCTCACGCGCACGGCGTCAGTGGAAAAAAAGTATACATACTTCCAACGTGCTTCTAACATATCTCGACGACCCCCTAACATTGCCATAACGTTGGCACCCGCGTGTCGTCCCACTTTGAAAGTTTTGTGCAAGCACAAAACTTTGTCGATGCCCTGACGCGCGCCGCCGACCCTCGTTGACCGTCGCCGTCCATCAACGAATACCAACATGTGCATAACGCTTCCAGACGTCTCCCGACGTTTCGCCAACAAATGACACACGTCGATGCGCGTTGGCGAGAAGCGTCGTAATGTGACAGCACCATAAGTGTTTACTGGCAACGCCTCGGCGTTTGGTCGCTGTAAATGAATACTGTAATGAACTCATTGCAGCCTACAGCATCATGGTGTGTGCGTGTGCGCGTGCGTGTGGAACACGGTAAATAGACACTTTGCACTGCCATCCCACACTTTTACTGTACTGGAAGGACTAATGATGTGGGTACCTGCTCACTGTACAGCTTTCTCTATGGAAACGGTCTATAGAGGATTTCCACAACTAACCCACCATCTGATGGCAGTAAAAGAACGTATATTGAGTCTGGCACTGTAGCAGCTCTCTGCGCATGCCCTGCTGAAGTATATTCCCATTACCTAACGTAGAAGGGAAAGGACTAGTTGGCTCACTGTCAGGATGATGTGACTGAGTGGGTTATTGTGTCACGGTGCCAGTGCCTGGGTATCCCAATGGGGCAGCGATATGAAGTCACATGAGTATGAACTATGGTAACAAGAAAAAGACGGGACGTGGTGGCCAAATTTGGAGAGCGCAGGTTGATCCCTGGTCGAGTCGAACCGATGGCTTATCAAATGTAATACATGTTGCTACCTAGCCTGGCTTTGCATTAATAGGATAGGGTAAGGACTGGTTAGCACAGTATAAGGATAATGTGACTGTGTGGGATATCAGGTCATGGTGCTGGTGGTTTGGTCTTCGAGTGGGGCAGCACTAGAAAGTTGCCATGAGTGCACACTGTGACAAGTCGGTACCCATCCTGATATGACCTTAGATGTTGCTAGGACATAAACAACAAACAAACAACTATGACACAGGCAGAGATACTCACACACTCACCCATTTACTCACTCTCACACACACACACACACACACACACACACACACACACACACACACACACACACACACACACACACACACACACACACAGTCACAGTCACAGTCACAGAACAATGTGCTGCGGGTGAAACGCAGCTAAACTGTTAAGTCGAGAACCCAGTGTAGATTATTGGCAAAGGTCTGCGCATGGCATTAAACTACTCGTTCCGTTGGTGTATGTTCTTCTTCAAATAGCGCCACATTTCTGTGTAAACAAGGGCTGTGGTTGATCATGACTTCAAACGGTGAATCTAAGACTGGTTTGTTACCTGTGTAGGACATCCCTGTGTAGGCCTTGTTTTCATGTCTGTTTGCTAAGTCTATCTACTCAAGCTCTGTGCTGGTTTGCTCCTCTTTCACTTTCTTTCTTTCTTTCTTTCTTTCTTTCTTTCTTTCTTTCTCCCCTTTTCATTCCCTACAATAAATTCAAGCACAGGATTTGATCGATTACAGCTAAGCAAAAAAGATTGTCTTACAAGAACAAAAGCATGTTTTCGATGTGTAAATTTTCACTTTAGCACAAAATCATACAAGCATAATTTTGATACATTTTTTGGGGTAGATTACATACATGTAGTATTGCTAACATACTTAACACAATGAGGCAACACTTATTATTTGACTTCCTATTAACAAGTTTGTATTATCACCACCGTAGCGTGGTGCAGTTTCAGAGTGAGTGAGTCAGGATAATGAGCAAGGCGAGTGGTGGCGCCACCATCGGAGCTGAGGCTGAGGCGAGTAGGATGGAGTATATGACTAGCCCGAGGCTCTAACACCCGATTACTGGTGGGTGTGTGTGTGTGAGGAGCGTATAGAATTCCGGGTTATTATACTCGTATAATTCTTACACAGCATATATATATATATATACTAAATATATATTGAGAAAAAGTGTCAGCGAAGAAAGAAAGAAAAAAAAAAAAAGGCGGAGAAAGAAAGAAAGGGGGAAAAGGAAAGAAAAAAAGAAAAAAAGCGGGGGAGGGGGACCTCCACGAAGTATATACATATTGGGTGAATCACCTGAGCCTGATTCAGCCGTCTCTTTGTAAGCTTGGTTTCAGTGGATTTTGATGTCATTATGGCAGGATCACACAGGGTCGGGAACCAGCAGTAGCCGGTGGTGAACTGATACCAGTTATAGCGTGTTGGCCGTGTCACGCAAACAGTGTCAGTCCGACACAATGTTTTCTGACAGCGGGCTCTGACAGCACGGGCGTGTACGCCGGCTACTGTCAACACGCCCACCGCCGCCCGCTAAGCACTCGTCTACAAGAGCGTCCTTGTTGGTGAAGAGCAATTGTGACAGCGAATTATGGCGCACTGTTCAACAGGTGGGGTAGGGGGGAGGAGTGGGGTGGGGGGGGGGGGTAAGCTCCAGTGTGGCATATATTTGTAAAGTCTACCTCTCGAATCTGTGGTTGTGTAGGCAGGCTATAGTGAAATCAATACAGACAAAGAGAAAGGAAGAGTATAAAGTGTGAAAGAAGAGAGAGAGTCAAGCCCTCTGGTTTATTATTTATATGGTACATAGATTCAGTGTAGAGTGTCACCCCACCCTATTCCCCCAATGGGAAACAAGCATTCTTAGCTCTACCAATAGGGATCCAGCATTCCTGGTCCCCATGGTTACCAGTGATCTGCCCACCACCACCAAGCTGTGTGGCTCCCCTGGCCACCACCTGCCTTGAGCCTGAGTGTGATGATTCTACCTAGCAGAGGGGGTAGGGGGGTAGGCTCTGACTCTGAGTGCCCCTTACACACAGCCCTGCCAGTACCACTATGTCTATTTACATCTCACTCAGGCACCACCAGCACCTACATATTCACATACATGCACCTGGTCATGTATACCCGATCAGTAATAGAACATTTGCATTCCCCCACCAATGCATTAAATCGGAATATTTTACATATTGTTATGATTGTGATCAGGGGGGATGGCCGAATGAGTTGAGTGTCCGTCTCTCGTTTTGGTAGATCGTTGGGTTGGTTCGAACCCTGGTCGAGTAAAACTAATGACTTAAGAATTGATACTTCTCGCTTTCTAGCCAGGGGCTCGGCATTATTAGGATAGGGCAAGGATTGGTTGGGTAAGTGTCGGGATAATGTGATTGAGTGGGATATCAGGTCATGGTGCCCACGGCCCTATCTCCCAGTGATGCTGTTTTGGTTGTTTGTTGGTGTTTTAAAATCATGGCGACATCTACCGTCATGTCAGGATGGGTACCGATTTCTAACAGTGCACACTCATGGCGACTTTATAGTGCTGGCACGCTGGAAGACCAGGGAGTCAGCACCATCGCCCAATTTCCCACTTCATCACTGACACAGGGCAGGTTCCACAACCATACATCACATAGCTTATAAAGGATTCTGATCACAGTGCCAGTGTCAAGCAAGGTGATGCACACAAAGGGCACACTGCACCTAGGGTTGCATTAGAACCCACACGTGTGCCATTACGATGCTACCGTCCTAACCATTTGACCATCTAGGCTCTCGTGATGCAATCATCCTTCTCATGCCCACCTAAACCTGTCTGAATTCTTGCCGGTATGGTTTTGTTTACTGATTTGAAAAATGCTGATGGGATTAATAATACAACTATTCATAATTTGTAGTATACTATGTTATATAATTATTTATATATAAATATTCAATTTGTATTTATATAATATTTTATTATATATTATCCAATATATATATTGTAATTATATAAATATAAATTTTATATAAATTCCTCCAGTGTGTGTGGCGCGAGGGGGCCCCCCCGCCATTATCCCAACAGCGGGTTGGGGGGGGGGGGCACCACCAATGCGCCAAGGAGGAATAGATATATACAGTATATGTTCCGCTTGTATTTATACTCGTATAATGCGTTATACATCACATAATTTATATTATATAATACTAAATATAAATAGTTTGTATTTATTTAATTATGTTTTATATTCTATCAACAATAATTTATATACTACATATATAATATATTCCCAATTATTAAAAATATTTGTATAATATATTCCCAATTATTAAAAAATATTTGTATTATTAATCGCATCAAGAATTTTAAATCACTATTATTTTTTAATTCTGTGTTTGAAAGTCTGATTTAAAATGCCCCATCATCCTAAGCTCGCTCTTTACCTGGAGGTAGTCTTAATCCGATTGCACTCTGGGGCGACTTACGGCGTTTAATGTGGGCAGGTCTGCTACCCACAATGCCTCGGGACGCGGTGACATGGGCTTATAACCACCGATGAGGGCTAGGGGGCCCGGGCCGGGGTACAAAGGGAGGGGCGGCCACCCAAATCTCGCCCTTCAAGGACTGTCGCATTTTTCTCTGAGACTAACCTGTAAACTACAAAGGAGTGGCCGGGAGCCGTGAGTCAGAAGAGCCCCATGCCCCCCCCCCCCCCCCCCCCCCCCCTTTAAATGTGATACCGCGGTGCCCCTTCTGAGCACTGAGGTATTGTCTGTGTTATAATTTATCATGTCTGTACAAGCTTAATTTATTTGAATTGTTATTTTTCTAAGTTGTTTTTATTACTATTGTTATTTGTTTATGTTTCATGTTTGTGTTATTATATTATATTATTTACCTTATTATTTCTTAATTTTATTTATATATTTAATTATTTTTATTTATTTAATTTAATTAAATTAATATATTATATTATTATTAAAGCTATTATATTTATGTTTTTTTTATATATATTATTATTATTACTAAAGCTATTATATTTATGTTTTTATATATTAAGTTATGAGAACACTTATTATTTATGTATTGAGTTATTTAAACATTTATTATGTATTATATATTACACTTATTATTTTGTATTATTGTTATTAAACACTTATTATTCTGTATTATTGTTATTAAACACTTATTATTATTATTGTTATTAAACACTTATTATTATTTCCTACTAATAATTGAGACTAATTATTTCCCACTAATAATTGAGACATAGTCAGTCTGTAGACACAAGCTCTGGTTGGATCTAAAGACCCTCCGTTTATTGCAATTCGTCTTAAAATAAAATTTAAAATTAGCAGGAATAAATCATAGTTGACATGATTCGTGTTATGGGACCGGGTTCAAAACGAAATTGTCGAGCAGCAGCCTGGATACTCAATGAATGTTTTGAAGAGTTTGCATTACAGCTGCTCGAGCGGCACGTCCCGAACACAACATACATACATACACGCATACACACACACACACAGACACACACACACACACACAGACACACACACATACACACACACACACACACACACTGTGACTTGAATGGGACATGGTGTGAACGGCCCGATCTCCCAGTGAGGCAGCACTGTGAAGCTGCAATAGACCCCTTTCAGTGTTTATAAACATTGTGTATGCGCGCGCAGCTTGGATGCAGAACGAAGGCACACTGCCATTGAGTTTGCTGGTATGCGCAGTGCAAAACGTTTATTTTATTCAAAGTTAATAGAAATGCAGAACCCTAAACATATAAATTTAATATAATCTGTTTGGTGAATATGTTTTCTATATGTGTTCCAATCGTTTTGTCCTAGGTGGTGTGGTTTTAGAGATATTTCACTTTTTCTGTTTGAAGATTGCTCAGGTACCCGCAGTTCAAACATCTATTTTATTCAAAATTAATAGAAATGCAGAACCATAACCTTATAAATTTAATATAATCTATTCGTTGAATATGTTTTCTATCTGCATTCCAAGCGGTTTGTGTCTAGGTGGTGTGGTTTTACAGATATTTCACTTTTTCTGTATGAAAATTGCTCATAGCCATTGAGTTTGCAGTGCAGCCAAAAGGTGCGCGCACTGACCTAGATACCTATGCTGACGTCATATTTAATAGGTCTATAGTGCCACCATCACTCATCCTGTTATGACCTTTGATATTGCTAGGACCTCATGTTCAGTTTTTTTGGACTGGTGTGCTCAGTGTCAGGATAATGTGACTGAGTTGGATATCAGGTCATGGTGCCGGCGGCCTGGTTTCCCAGTGAGACAGCACTATAAAGTCGCCATGAGTGCGCACTGTCACAAGTCGGTACCCGTCCTGATATGACCTTAGATGTTGCTAGGACGTAAAACAACAACAAACAAACAAACAAACAAACTGTTCAGTTTTTACTTATTTAAAATTGTCATATTTAAAATGTTAGCACCTCATGTTCAATTTGTGTTTGTTCGTTCATTCATTCACTCACTCATTAATACTTATTAATTCATTAAAACGCATTGTCGACGCTAAGTTGGACCTCATTTGACCAAATGGCTGGTTCTACTGACTGACTGCCGTCACCGCCGGTCAAGATTCTCGTAAATTCTCCTGTGTTTTCAAAATCTTCGTCTCACCGGGCTCACGTGACACCACGTGACCGAGCGCTGTAAGAGGTCAGGAGTGACGCGAGGTCATCTGGGGTCAGCACGCACGTGACAGGCCCCGGCCTTATCTCTGCGGCAAACTTATCAGCAGGAGTCGCCCCCACCTGGTGGCCGGTGTGTGAACTAATCGCCACTCGTTCAAAATTATTATTTCTATAAGGAAAATAATTTATCTGTATATAATATGTATATTATATGTATGCATGTGAACAAACAAGGGGCTCTGCAAATTATTTTAATTATGTCAGTAATTTACAACAAATTGATTCCATTTGTATCCGTGCTGTAAACACGTGATTTAAATGTTTAATTCTGCGTGAAGTTGTTGGTGAAAGGTGTTACCCACCCTCGGGACATAGGGAGGGGGGGGGGGGGGGGCACTATGGTTCTGAAACAACTTACACAGGAGCTGGTTACTATAATTATAAAGCAGACATTCCACGGACTGACATATTTACTGCGTGTACTTCCGGTTTACGGAGGGCTTCCGGTCTGAGCAATAATTCTCACCTGGGAGTTATTAATCAAGGTAACAATAGTAGCATTTGTTTGTGTGGTGTTTCTTAGAGTTTCAAGTATAGTGTTCGGGGAAGGGAGGGGGAGGGGTGAAACTAGAAGCTCTTTATTCAAGTTATAATTATATCACCTTGGTTGGTTATTGGAGTTTTACGTTCTGTCAACATCTAAGGTCATATCAGGATGGGTACCGACTTCTGACAGTGTGCACTCATGACGACTTTATAGTGCTGCCCCACTGGGAGACAAGGCCGTCAGCATCTTGAGCTGATATCCCACTCGGTCACACTATCCTGATAACACATAGGGAAACTTAGTTAGAGTTTCGCTACTGCCCATATATAGATTATATAAAAGCTTCTATGTAAGCTGTGGTTATTTACACCATTCAGCTCTAATGATGTTCCTCGTGTGTTTTAATGACACAGGTCTGGGAATACTGACAGTAGGACAGGCTTCACTCTATGATAATAGAACTGAAACATGTTTAGTTAAACTCATGGGGGTAATTAATTCAAAATGAAGGTTCTAACGAAGGATGTAACTACAGTACAGGTCCATAAAGTGGACATTTCGCAACACTTTACTGGAATAGTAATTACTAGTGAATATGAAGCTCTTTGACGATGGGGCTGGTGTGCGCAGTGTCAGGATAATATGACTGAGTGGGATACCAGGTCATGGTGCCGGCGGCCTGGTTTCCCAGTGAGACAGCACTATAAAGTCACCATGAGTGCCCACTGTCACAAGTCAGTACCCGTCCTGATATGACGTTAGATGTTGCTAGGACGTAAAACAACAAACAAACAAAGATCTTTGACGATGCTTTATAATTTCTGTAAAACCCCATTCCTTTCCCTGCATACTTTGTTTGTTTAACGACCCCCCCAGCAGAAAAAGTCCCCCCTCGAATCCTAAGTCTTTAATATCCATAATTCGTGTAATGCTTACTATTACACACAAATAGGCAATGTACTTGCATACACAGGGAGCGGGATGTAGCTCAGGTGGTAAGAGTGTCCACCCGTGAAGGTGTGGATCATCCGATCGATCCTGCTCAGTGGACACATTTGCAGTTTGGGCTATTTTCCGTTCCAACCAGTGGTCCACAACTGGTTCATCAAAGGCTGTGGTATGTGATATCCTGTATGTGGGAAAGTGCATATAAAAGATCCCTTGCTACTTATTAGAAAGAGTAGCCTATGTGGCGGAAGTGGGTTTCCTACAAAGAAATATGTCAGAATGACCATATGTTTGACGTCCAATAGCCGATGATGAAAATCAATGCGCTCTAGAGGCGTCGTTAAATAAAACAAACTTTTTTTCTTTCTTACACTGGGTAGGTTCACTAACCATACATCATGTAACTTTTACATGATCCTGGTAGTGGCACCAGAGACTAGACAATTTTGCATCTAGAGCAGAGTGTTTTAGTTTAGCCAATGTGATGCTTTCATTGGATTATACAGCTTTAATGGAACGGACTTGTGGGTGGGTGGTGGACTCAGAAGTGAAGGTTTGTTTGTGAGCGGTGAACCCCGGAATAGATAGTTAACACCCACAACTTTAACCACACGGGCCACAACCCAGAAAAAGCACGTCTGTCTATTGTTTGGTTGGTAGGATGGGGAGGGCTGAAAACCGCGCAACTTCTATTACAGTGACGTAGCTTGACATTAGGAGGGAATGATTTATAATATTAAAAAAAAAAAAAAATTATATTATATATATATATTTTGTGTGAGTACATCAGTTGGTTAAGCAGGGGAAATTTAAATCGCGGATGATTGGTCTTCCTCATTCCACTGCTCCTTGCCATATCCTAATAATGCCGAGCGCCTGACTAGGAAGTGACAAGTATCAATTTTTAAGTCATTGGTTTGACTCGACTAGGGTTCAAACCCATCTGACATGATAATTAGAATCTTGCATTATTCACACTCTTATATTATGTGAGTATAAATAATGCATGGTTCTGATAAACATTTAGAATCTTGCGTTATTTATATGCATTATCTATAACGAGTATTAATAATGCATGGTTCTAATCATCATGTAGAACCTGACATTATTTATACTCATATATATATAATGAGAATAGGTAGCACATTGTTATAATTATCATGTAGAAACCTACATCTATATTATTATTATTTATACTCATATTTTGAGATTAAATGATGCAAGGTTATAATTATCATGAAGAACCTGTAGATTATATTATTATTTATACTCAATATATATTATATACTTGATTTATACTCATATTATGAGAATAAATAACGCATGATTCTAATTATCATGTCCCTATTCGAGTTATATGTATCCTGTTTAAGCAAAACTAATTTATATAAATATATATAAATATGGAGATACTAGTATAAATCATCGGTATGAGGTTTATTATTATTATTATTATTGTTGTTACCGTATAATATTGGTTATTGTCCAATAAAGGACGAATCTTGATTAGCTGCGACCAGCTGGCCTCCGGTGGCGCCGCCACCGGCAGTTGTTGGTACTTCTGCTCACTCCATGTATGATTCACTTCGCTTCGAAAATATATGCAGCATACATATTTTAGCTGCGCACGCACGCACACACGCACACGCACGCACACAGACACACACACACACAGACACACACACACACACACACACACACACACACACACACACACACACACACACACACACACACACACACACACACACACACACACACACGATGAGTGTGATGCGACTTTGATGGTGGACGATGCCGACCACAGATGACAGGGGGCGCTGCGCGTACAATAGCAGGTCAACGCCCCCTAACCACAAGCACTGACTGCAAGTAGGGCTGGGGTAGGCGAGTGGGATGAGGCTGTAATGTACCCCAAACACACGCACATTGGCAGTGTCCCCCCCCCCCCCCCGCCTCGAACTCTCTTTTGCATGACGCCGCCGAATACCTCGGTACCAGACGGGATGACCGAATGAGTTGAGCGTCCGTCTCCCGTTTTGGTAGATCGCAGGATTGGAACTGAGAGGTTCAAAAACTGGTCGAGTCAAACCAATGACTTAAAAACTCATATTTGTCGCTTCCTAGCCAGACACTCGGCATTATTGGGATAGGGGAAGCCAACCAGACCATCTTCAGGATAATGTGACTGAGTGGGATAAAAGGTCATGGTGTCCTGGTCTCCCAGTGGGGCAGCACTATTAAGTCGTCATGAGTGTGCACTGTCGCGAGTCGGTTCCCGTCCTGATATGACCTTAGGTGTTGCTAGGACGGAAAACCCCAACAATCAACCGAATACATCTGGAATTTGTTGTTTGTTTGTTGGTGGGTATTTTCTGTTTAAAATTGTGGAAGGGGCGAAAGGGGTGGATGGTTGGCTCCTTTGAAATAGGAGGGGCATACGTGTTTGTGTGTGTGTGTGTGCGTGTGAAATAAGAGGGGCATGATCGGTGGGGGTGGGGTGGGGGGGGGGTGACCAGGAGGGGCATGCATCCGTGTGTGTGTGTGTGGGGGGGGGGGCATGTCTTTGGTTATGTAAATACCCTGGTGGTAAACAACTGGCCCCGGTTGGTGCATCGGTGAATAGGCGGATGGGTGGCGGAGGCGTGGCAGTGCAAGCCCGGGGAACACTTACGCAAAGGAAAAGCACAAAAACTGCACATGGCATATTCCACAGATTGCGTGGGATAAAAAGAAGTTTGGGTGTGATTTCGTGACAACATAGTGAGTTATTGATGGAATTTTCTCTAATCGTCCAAACAATAAGATTTCTTACCACCAATCCGCCTTATGGTGGCCGGGGCGGGAACTAGTATTGTAGGTTGAAGCTCACTGTGTGAAATATCCTGTAGAGATCTTATATAGAGGATTTCAACCACAAACCCACCCTCTGGTGGCAAGGGCGGGAACTAGTATTGTATGGTTGAAGCCCCAGTCAGACCTCACCGGATTGAGGAAACGGACAGAAAACGGATACTCTCCGGTGAAATACGGCAATGTACAGTTTATATAGGTACCCATCTGGCGTGTCCGTTCTATCTCCGGTGGTGTCCAGTACAAGTTTTGAACATGCACAAAACTTGTACCGAACACCGCCGGACGGACTTGTTCGGTTGGTGCCCGGTTTAAGTCCATTTAGTCCGCTTCATGTCTGTTATCCATCCGTTACGTCTCCGGTTTGTTTCCTGCAAAGTCCGTTGACGGCGGTTTTTTTTTGTGTTCGTTGTGTTTGGGGGGTGGGGGGGGGGGGGAATTCGGTCAGTATATGTTCTCTGCGCGTCCGTGAACAATTCGTTACATCCGTTTGGCATTCGGTTATCGTCCGGTGGCTATTTGTTAGTGTAGGTTCCTTGTCCGTTTGGCGTTCGTTTCATCCGGTACATTTCGGTACATTTTGACACCGGACACCAACGGACTAGACAATTCTTTGTCCGGTGGTGTCCGGTACTCAGTCCGGTAAGGTCTGACTGGGCATTGAAGCTCAGTGTGAAATATTCTGTAGAGGAGATCTTATAGAGGATTTCCAACATCGATTCACCCTCTAATGGCAGTTGCAAGAACAAGGATAGTAGTAGCATACCGTGCAACGTACTCTGTGGAAATGGTCTTATAATAGAATTTTTACCACAAACCTGCCCTCTGATGGAACGACTAATGTTGTGGGTAGAAGACTGATTACGACACGTGGTACCTCTTAGAATGGCTCCTAATGAGGGGCTTTAATAATAATAATATTATTATAATAATAAAAATAATTATTATTATTACTACTACTATTATTACTATGTTGGCAACTCTCCAGAATTAGGGCGCGCTTCATCAAGTATTTTTCTTATGGTTTTGACTTGAATTTATTATTAGCCAAATAGCAACGCCTACACAGTATTTATTATCAATTCTGAAATACAAGTGTTCGGCATGCCTGTGTTCACCTGTACATATTTGATATTCTATTTCATCGTGATGTGGCACAAACTGGTTATCACACACCGATGTGGTACTGTACATGCTTATCACACATGTGTCCCTAATTCTGGATAATTATTTGAATTTCGTAACTTAACCTGCTAAAGCTAAGATTCCTTATACGCGGTATGCGGCATGCGAATGTCGTATATGCGGCGTAGATATATGCCAACCCCCAACATTTGTTGGGGTTTTTCCTCCAAATTTGTGAAGGAACAGTATTGGTTTCTATGGCAAACGCAGAAGCATTCGCATTAATATGCCGCACCGATGGCTACAGGGACCGATTCAGTTGCCGCATTCCCATTCACATTCGCATTCGCATTCGGAGGCATGGAAGCACCCCTATAGACTACATCACGAGTCCGACCTCGCATGCGCTGAAAACGGCCTTGGGAGCAAAGCAAAGGCATACGGCCATTGAGTTTGCCAATACGCGCATTGAAAAATTTCAAGTTTTATTCAAAATTAATAGAAATCCCAAACCCTAGCCTTATAAATTTAATATAATCTTTTTGTTAAACATGTTTTCTATATGTGTTCCAAGTGGTTTGTCTCTAGGTGGTGTGGTTTTATCAATATTTTACTTTTTCTGTATGGAGATTGCTCACTGCCATTGACAATGCATTGAGTACTCTGGCTATGGCTCTAACACTAGTCTGAGTGCCTAGATCTTTCTAAATCTAAATGCACATGGCATAAGATGTGCTGATTATATTGATGTAAATGCAATGCTGGATAAAAGATTAATATCTTAATTTATTATATATATTTTTTAGTTAGTATTCTATGTTTCAAACAAGAGCTGAGATGAGCTGAAACTAGCACATTTCATAGCTGCACCCAGTGTATTAGCATGTGCCATGTGCTTTTGGGGGGGGGGTTTTGCTCTGACCCTTCCCACAATGCACCGCGCCGCTGGAACCGTGATGTAGTCTATTCACTTAGATGCTTTTCCATTTTTTGCCGCATTCGCATTCGCATGCCGCATACCGCGTGTAAGGAATGATAGCTTTAGGGAGAATGAGACTATAGCTTCCTTGTGTCTCACAGTAGCTCTATGACATTACTAGTACATCACCACCTGATACAAGTTAACAGCCAACCCACGTTATGGTGGTTACAACCACGTGATGATGGTTACAACCACGTGTGGCTGCCACTTGTATTGTTTGGTAGCTTATCTTGTAGCTCACTTTTTTCAGGTTAAATGTCACATGCCCATGAAGGCACGAGTAGGTAGATTGCATCAAGATCCCTGGATGGCTTAATAGTTCGGACTTTAGTACCGTAATGGCAGCAGTGTGGGTTCGAGACTTGATACATACATGAATAGATGGATGCATGAATAGATATCTGTTGATGCTGTATGTCCTAGCACCATCGACTGGCATACATGGATATATATATTTTACCTCTGTACTACGCCTATGGCTACTCGTAGTCCAGGGAGAAGGAAGCACATTTGGGTCCAGCAATTAGCATAATCTACTCACAATGGGAGGATGTTTGTTGAGTAGCTCCGGCAGTTTTCCTACATTATCTACTAAACCAACCAGGTTAGTACCATTATAACTGGTTATGTTATGGTAGTTCATGTTAGCATGCACATACTTAAAGTTTTTACAACTTTTCATTGAGTGTTTACTTTTTACAGTTAATTACGATGTGTCGTAACATGGTTAGAACAATGCAGCCATTGTTTTTTATGCCGCCCGTTGCCTATATATATATATAGGTGTGTGGATATATAGATACATTAGCGACATGCATGAGTAGATATGGATGGATTCAGGTATATATACATAGATACTTAGGTAGGTCTTTACCTGCATGGATAGATACATACATGTATACCTAGAGAGGTCCACAGATATGTACATCCATGAACGTAGGTAGATAGATAGATAGATAGATAGATACGTAAATAGACAGATACGTAAATAGACAGATACGTAAATAGACAGATAGATACGTAAATAGACAGTTACATAGATATATGCATGCATGCATGCATACATACATACATACATACATACATGCATACATACATACATACATACATACATACATACATACATACATACATACATACATGCATACATAATACATACATAACGTATATACATACATACATACACACATACACACATACACACATACACACATACATACATACATACATACATACATACATACATACATACATACATACATACATACATACATGCATACATACACACATACACACATACACACATACATACATACATACATACACACATACACACATAGTTAGAGATAGATCATTGACCATGCTGGCTGTATAACACAGCGTTGACTGCGAAGAGGCTCAGTCTGACAGACGGCTTTAGGTCTCCCACGTCGAAATATCAATGTGCAGAGGACGATTAAGACATTGCTGTGTGGGGCGAGGTTGGGGGGTGACCTTGACCTTCCCATCCAAAACTGGGGGGGGGGGAGCTCAGAGGTTACTGTGTGTGTGTGTGGGCGCGCGCGCGTGTGTGTGTGTGTGTGTGTCTGTAAGAGGATCCTACTGGAGTTAAGCCATTCGCAAAGTGCATTGGTTTGTCGTCTAACTGCTGCTCAGTCTCCAATGCCGTCTGCTATCTAGTGAAATTCACTGAAAAAAGCAATATTCTTCACTATTTTCGCTGGAAGTTGCCCAATGTATACAACATACCCAATGTGAATGTACTGGGTGGCGGTTAGTTCTAGTCGCCCTCACTAAATGTCATCAGCTGTCAGATTAGTGATGTGATAGCAGACGACATTTATTTAGTAGCAACCGAAATTGATACAGGTCCGCTGTTGAACACTAAACCAAAACTACCTACCTCATCTGTTCCGAGCAAAGGAGCCGAAGCTGAGAGGCCACACTGCTCGCCGCAGCCGAATTAGGAGTAGTGAATCGAGCGGTGCAGTGTGGATCAAGGTCACTTTGCACGAAGCAGGGACTGAGTAGATGAGATGATGCGTATTCAGTTCATGACTGTCAGACCCACAGCAAGCTCTTTGCAATGTTTAAAGTTGCAGTCTGGTCGTTTTGAGTTCTCGCTATTTGGTTTAGATGAATATATTAGGTTAAAGTTGCATAGTCCGATGGTTTTGAGTTTCTGTAATTATTTTAATAGATAAATATATTTAATTGATTGTTGTAATCTAACTCACTTTGGTTTGGAATAAATTTTATTTTAAAGGACTTTTGAGATATTTGATGTGCAAACATGTCGAATTAATTCTGCCAAGCACGTCAAAACTCTGACTCTATCGGCTTTTCCAGTAAGTTCTACTGTAACAGGTTCTGGGAAATTGACTCAGTATTCTCAGTCTATGCGGCAACACATGCATAATAAGTGCATCAATATCTAAGTTAGATATGTAGAATCAAATCTAGATAATTGTTTTTGTTTTGAGAATTTGATGCTTCATCGGACTATGCAACATTAAATCATTTTCAACTCTAATTGGGCGTAACCATCGATTTGAACTTTTGGAGATGATTGAACTGAAACATGCGAAATTTATTGCGGTGTGCATGTTGGAATGCTGTACACTATGGGCTTCAACACTGACCGGTTCATTTTGAGTTGCCCCATACTGATATGACCTTAGATGTTGCCAGGATGTAAAACTCCACCAATCATTTGAAATGACTTAGTGGTCATTCGATGTAGCAATAAATGTTTGATGAGTGCACCAGGATCTGAGTTGGATATATATACGATCAAATCTGGGTCAATCTTTTTTGTGTTCCAAAGGTTTATGCTTTTATTGGCAGCTAGCTTGGCATTATTAGGAGTAGCAAGGATTGGTTAGCTCAGTATCAGGATAATGTGACTGTGTGGGAAATCGGATCATGGTGCCATGGGGCAGATGGGGGTGGCGTCCCGGGGGCGGGGGGGGGGGCTAAGGGAGGGGTGGATAGACAAGGGTGGGGCGGAAGCACACGTCCAGCCTGACCACAACTATCCCCGCCCGCCCTGATCCATCTTCATTTAGATAAACACACGTCAGGGCGGCTGTTGCCCTCTTCAACACCCCCCTCCCCCTCCCGCCCTCCCCTCCCCTCCCCTCCCTACGCCCCACCATCCCCCGCCACACGCGCATTTCTACGGGCATCCGCCTCGCCGACCCTGTACCCTAAAGTTGCCGCTGCTGCAGTTTGTCCAGCGTGCAATAATATATAGGCCAAAAGGCCGCCCGGAGCCCCCCCCCCCCCCCTCTTCCGTTCCGGCTCTCATGTAAACTACGTAAACACTCGAATAGCCCAAGCCTTCCCTGCCCCCCCCCCCCCCCGCACCCCGCCCCCTCTGATTCTACCATAACACCTTGAAGAGCCAAGGCGCTCCGCATCCGGCTGTCATGTACACTACTGTAAAACCTCGAATATCTGGACCCCCTCCATGCACGCACACACGCACGCACGCACACGCACGCACACGCACGCACACACACATGTGTAATATATTACCTCAGTACTATGCCTCTGGTAAGATTCGTATAACTATACTATAAATATATTATATATATTATCTATATTAATATTATCTATATTATAATTATAAATTTATATATATATATATATATATATATTATATATTTTATATATATATATATGACGATATATATATGACGATATGTAAACTACCGTAAACCATCGAACAACTGGTGCACACCCATCCGGACTTGACAAAATGAATCCTGGTTAGTTTGCTATCAAAGAAGGCGGGAGGGGTAGGGGTAATACCCCTATTGCCCTCCCTTCCCCTTCTCCCCCTCCCCCTACTTTAATCGTCGCGACTGCCGCTGTTTGAGACTGGAATGAGCTTGACTCGGCCTAATCCAACGTACACCTGGTTGGTATATAATTATAAGGCACCCAGCCTATCCACCCTCTTGTTCAGGGTTTTAGGGTAGGGGTCGCCTTATGTCCTTCGCATCCCGCCTCGCCCCGCCCGGTTCCACCCAGTCCCCCTAACCCTGCCACGCCACGCCCTGCCACGCCCTGTCCGATCCGACCCTTCCTTTCCCTTCCTTTCCCTTCCTTTCCCTTCCTTTCCCTTCCTTTCCCTTCCTTTCCCTTCCTTTCCCTTCCTTTCCCTTCCATTCCCTCCCCTCCCTCCCTCCCTCCCCTCCCCTCCACCTCCCTCCCTCCCCTCCCCTCCCTCCCCTCCGCTCCCCTCTCCTCCCCTCCCCTCCCCTCCCCTCCCCCCCCGCTGTTATCGCCATCATGGACGCGTGCCACCTATCTGGGTGCAGCCCGCTAATGCTGGTCGATGTTACTCACCTGCGATGAAGTCTGCGGTGATTTGTCTCCCTTTGTTCACGTTATTCAATAACGCCTCGCCACCAGGGGCGCCACCTGGGGCGCATCAGCGACATGACGCTAATGGGCGCCGCCATTTATTGTTCTTTCTCTTTTTAATTATTTTATATGTGTGTGTGTGTGTGTGTTGGGGGGGGGGGGGGGGAGGTGATTGCATTATGTATAATCTCTGTACGTTCACTGGGGACTGGTTGGTGGAGGATTGTGATGGGATGCACTGGACATGGTGGCTGAATCGGTAGAGCGTATGCTTCCTGTGTGGAAGGTCGGGGTTTGATTCCCAGTCGAGTCAAACCAATGACTTACCAAATTTATACTTGTCCTAGCTAGCCTTGCGCTCGGTATTACTAGCATATGGCAAGGACTGGTTAGCTCAGTATCAGGATAATGTGACTGTGTGGGAAATTGGGTCATTGCACTGATGGCTTCGTCTCCTAGTGGGGCAGCACTATGGAGTCGCCATGAGTGCACACTGTCAGAAGTCAATACCCGTCCTGATATGACCTTAGATGTTGCCAGGATGTAAAACTCCAACAAACAATCAAAATCTGTAAGTATTCCTTAGCCTACAATAGTCACCAATTGAGGATTTGTGTCAAACGATTAGCACCACGTGATCAGTGCCTCATTGGCCATCATCATGGTTGTATGGAAAGTACAGCAGAACACTGCCGATGTGGCGGCGGCGTTAATATCGCTTCAATTTTTGGTTTAATTTGATCAAATTTCACTTTTTGAGTAAGCTATTCTCATAAATAACGTTATTTCAATCCCCGAGTGAATATTCATGATTCTAAATAACAGAATTAGATCGTAGCAGTGAATAGATTTGTGCTTTTTGTTTTGTTTACATTCAACAATATCGCCGCCAATGTGGCGGCGGCGTTAATATTGCTCTGATTTTGGGTTTAATTCGACCGAATTTCAATTTTTTAGTAAGCTATTCTCATAAATAACATTATTTTAACCCCCGATTGAATATTCATGACTCTAAATAACAGAATTAGATCATAGCAGTGAATAGATTTGTGTTTTTTGTATAATTTACATACACTTGATAGTAGAAGAAACTGCTTCTATCCAACCACGATGCAGGAGTAGTGTGATGCCTATGTCACACACAAATCCTCAATTGCCACATCTTGATCCTTAAGACCTTAAGACCATGATTAGGCCCTAAATAACTCCTAGAGAATAGGTTGTGTCACGCTATTCAGATTATGATCAATGACTGTTTTTTGGGTGTTTTTTTGTTATTGTAAATATAGTTTGTTCATTGTTCTTTTGTCAGCGCCGTCGCACTGGTCTTCCACTTCCAGCCATGTAACACCACAGTTATTTACAATATATATACAGTAAAACCTCTCTAGCCGACCACCTCCACAGATCGCCCACTCCCCTATATCGATCACTTTATTTGGGTCCCAAACGACCGCCCATACAATACCATTGTAACAATAAAATAAGATCCCTAACCCGACCACCTCCCTAAATGGACCATCTAAAGTCGGTCCCATGGTCGGTCGAGTTAGAGAGGTTATACTGTATATATATAGTCTATTGTTGATCATGATACCTGTGTAGGTCGTGTTAGTGGGCCTTTAAGGTGACAGGATTGGTCGTGTTAGTGCCCCTTTAAGGCAACAGGGTTGGTCATGTTAGTGCCCCTTTAAGCTGCCGGGGTTGGTCGTGTTAGTGCCCCCTAAGGCGCCAGGGTTGGTCGTGTTACTGCCCCATTAAAGCACTGGGGTTGGTTGTGTTAGTTCCCTTTTAACGCTCCAGGGTAGGTCGTCTTAGTGCCCCTTTAAGGTGCCAGGGTTGGTCGTCTTAGTGCCCATTTAAGGCAACAGGGTTGGTCCTGTTAATGCCCCTTTAAGGTGCTGGGGTTGGTCGTGTTAGTGCCCCCTTAAGGCACCAGGGTTGGTCATGTTACTGTTAGTGCCCCTTTAAGGTGCTGGGGCTGTGGTCGGTTTGCAGAGAGACTCAATACTGGTTGGCACAGCCGTGGTTTTGGGATGTCCACCTACTCCGGATCAGTTCGCTGGGGCGTCTTGGTTGGGCCGGGGGGAGGGGTCTTTACAACTGCCTGTATTGTGGTGTGACTGGGGGTTGGGGGGGGGGGGCATAATGGGGGGTGGGGGTGTGGGTGCTTGTGTGTGGGTTTGCGGTTTGAAGCCGTTTGTTAGGGAGGTGTCATGGGGAGTGTGGGTGTTTGAGGTGACGGGGGGCGTGGGGGAGGGGGTGTAGTTAGCGAAGGAGGCAGATGTTTGGGTACACCGTGAGTGTACTGTACTGTGGGGAGGGGGTGGGGGGGGGGGGTCATTGACCATTATGTTGTGGTGGAAGTAGAGGATTAACGGTCTGTGTGGGGAGGGGGAGGAGGTCTTTGTCATTCTGGGAGCGGACTGGAGATCATTGTCAAGTAAAGGTGTTTGATACCCCAGTCACACTAGGCTTGCGACAAAACACACTAAACCCGGGTGGTTGGTTTCCTGCTTGCGACTAAAACAATAAAAAAACGCCGGGGGAGAATGGTAGACGACTGGTCGTGGAAAACTGGTTGGCGACCGGTTGGAGACTGGTTGAGGATGACTGAGGACTGATTTGCGACTGGCTTGTGACTGATTGGGGTTCGATTGCAGATCAGCTGCAAATTAGTTGGTGATGATCCCTGACTGATCTCCAGCCTATATTGGTGATCTCATGATGACCATCTTGGCCACAAGGAGGTTTTTGGTGCAACACCCATAACTTCCTTGTGACCAAAAATTGTCACCAGGTGGTCAGCGACCACTGAGAACCAAATAGAGCCTTTTTATGACCACCAGGTTTTTTGGGAGGTTCGCAAGTGGTCGCAAGCCTAGTGTGACTGAGGTCTGGGGCTTGGTTGATTGGGTGTTGGAGCTTTACTTCCTGGCAACATCTAAGGTCATATCAGGACGGGGAATGTCTGTGGCTTACATGTGGATATGGGGGAGGGGGCAGATTAGCCCCTGCACAACACCAGCATCGCGAAAGGAGCATGTGAGGTCAGACTCATTCATGAACTGTCGGGAATATGCATTCTCGACGGGGTGGCCGAGTGGGTTGGAGCGTCCGTCTCCCGTGCTGGTAGATCGTGGGGTCGTGGGTTCGAGTCCCGGTCGAGTCAAACCAATGACTTTAAAATTGATACTTGTCGCTTCCTAGCCAGGCGCTCGGCATTATTAGGATAGGGCAAGGACTGGTGTGCTCAGTGTCAGGATAATGTGACTGAGTGGGATACCAGGTCATGGTGCCGGCGGCCTGGTTTCCCAGTGGGACAGCACTATAAAGTCGCCATGAGTGCGCACTGTCACAAGTCGGTACCCGTCCTGATATGACCTTAGATGTTGCTAGGATGTAAAACAACAAACAAACATTCTCTTAACGTTGCAGATACGAATGCTTTTGGGCTTCTGGCATTTTTTGTTGGTAAATATTGTAGCGGGATCGGTATAATGTACTTTGCTTTAGGTTTTTTTAGTAACTATTATTTTAAAACTAAATGACTAACTTTGAAGATGTATGATGTGAAATCTTGCACTATTAATTTCGGTGTGCACACCGAAATGATGGACGTAGGTTTTACTTAGCACCATAGCACAGCACTACTCAACTGTGTGTTTAATGGGTGCATGAGTATCTCTAAGTTGGATATGTCGGATCTAATCTCGGTTACTGCTTCGGTTTTGAAAGTTTTATGTTTTCATTAGGTTATGCAGCTTCAAGTCACAGGGTGGGGCAGTTTGCAAGGAAGTGGAAAGTTGCATAGACCAGCATTGGGTCTATTTGAGTTCTAGGCGAAGTTGGATCTCATCTTTGGAAAGATGGGGGGATGGGGGTGGGGGGGGGGGGGGAGGGACTATCCTGCAGGAATGAAATTTTTTTCCAATTTTCGAGGGATTCAAATTTCCTTTTTTTTCCCCCATATCTTTCTTTATTTCCTTCCTTTCTTGTTTTCGTTTCTTCCTCCTTTTCTTTCCTTTTTTCCTTTCCTTTTCTTTTTTCCTTTCCTCTCTTCCTTTCTCTTCCTGATATGAACTTAGATGTTGCCAGGACGCAAAACAACCAAGCAATTATTTTGTTCCTTCTTCCTCTTTCTTTTCGTTTTTTCCTTTCTTCCACTTTCTTTTCTTTTTTCCTTTCCTTTTCTTTTTTCTTTCCCTCCCTTTCCTTCCTTTCCTCCCTTTCCGTCCTTCTCTCCTTCCCTATTTTTTTTCTTTTCTTTTCTTTTCTTTCTTTCTTTCCTGCGTCACGTGCCCCTGTGATGTCCGCCATGTAACCAGTGCGACTTACCTGCGTGCCTGTGTTTAGATAGTACACACACCATAAAGAGTGGGTGTGGCCGTTTACGGGGACCCCCTAATTACCACAAGGTATCTTTAAAACCACGCAGATTACGCGAGTTTCCAGGCGAGCAGGCACACAAAGTAAAGTCACGGGTGGAGATATACTGCTAAGTAGAAAGTCGGAGAAATTGTTATTGGTGGGTTAAAGCTGCACAGTCCGATGAAAACATAACATTTTCAAAACCAAAACAATTATCTAAATTTGATTCTACATATCTAACTAATGCCTAGTACAAACCTACCGTTTGTGCGCACCCACCCACTGTATACGATCTAAAACTGCCCGTTTCGCGCACAAAAATCGCTAGGTGTGCACTCCCCGTGCACACCTAGCGATTGCGATTCGCGACTAAAAACTCAGTTTTAGGGCTAAGACGGTGCGATTACGATTGCGATTCGCGATTCGAAAAATGAATCAGCCCGTTTTCAGTTTTAAGCGGGTCGGGTCGAGTCACGAGTTTTAGTGCGCCAATTGTATACGGTAGGTGTGTACCAGGCATTATATTAGGTACCGGCAGCAAAATTTAAAAATCTGCATTGGGTCCAATATTTTTCTTCCATCCTGTAGACGTTGAAATTACAAGCCTAAATCCAAAAACAGCTAGGTTATAAATAGTATTGTTCTTGAGATAATAATTCTTTAAGATTAAGTATATAAAATGTATTAATTTTGAATTAAAAGTGGAACTTTCACCAAATTTAATAGCACTATACTAAGATTGGTATTATTGGAAAGGGAATCAAATTGTCTGTCTATACATACCAAATCTTATTAGGTTTAAAATATTTTTTAATTCAGTAGATGGGCTTTAAACTTTCAAAATTATTGAAATTGCAGAATTTGACCTGATTGCCCTTTTTGACCTAGGGCAAACCATATATGGTTAGAAAGCTGAGGTCATTGCGCTGCTTCTGGTACCATCCCTGACTTTCTACGATGTAGTGCAAGGAAGCGCGAGCCCATTAAAGATATCCTGTTTTCACAGTCATTTTCATTTACATTAGTAATGAAGGAATATTCACTAAATACACTCATCATACAAATGGAGTTTACTTAAATACCAACTTACTATATATTCTATCCAACAACACCATCTGATAGAACATATGTTGATGTTCTATGTTCTGTAATTTCATCTAAATCATATATATAGAGAAATAGTTACAAGCATGTGAATATTGATGAAAAAAGTACCATTCCTGGACTTTTAATGGGCGCTGCCGGTACCTACTTATATAGTTATATGCTAGTGCACTTATTAAGCATTTGTCATCACATATAATGGGATACTGAGTCAATTAATAGAACCTGTTACTGCAGAAGGCTATGGTGATAGAGTTTTGGCAAGCTTGCCAAAATTAATTTATCATGTTTCCATTCCATTCAAATATCTCAAAAGTTAGCGATTTAAAATAAAAGTTACTTCAAACTAAAGTAAGGTAGATTATAATGAACAACCTAATATGTTTATCTCAGAAAATGTGAGGAACTCAAAACCATCGGAATATGCAACCTTAAGCAACTGGTGTTATAAGGACATTGTGTAATCATGGGTGCTTACTATGGGTTAAGGATGTATTTCTTTCTTTTATAATGAATATATTTACCCTGCTCATAAGGAATCAGTGTGTTAACACTCGTTTTCACTGCTGAGCAGCACTCGTGCAATTTTATTCAAATCTTTTGAATTTTGTTTCAGTAATTTTGCTTTTCTTATTTACAAGTTGTAACTGTTTGTAAATTGCAAACAGTCCAAAATACGACTTTTACCATACTTTGTGTTAGTCCACGTACCTATATTTTTGTACTGGCTAATCCGATGGTTTTGAGTTTCTGCCTTATTTTTAAAATATAGACACTAATAATTGTGATGAACACTGTCCTACACCAATTGTGAAATAAAATAGTAGCACTGAGTTTGCTTCAATTCGAGGGTGCTCCCTGGTTTATTCTCACCCGATCAGAAGTGAATAATGACCTGTCACTGCCGAGCCAGGTAGTACATAACCTCTCTCGGTAGGGTGGCCACTAGCAATGGGTGGAACAGTCCACCATATGGGCTGTTCCAGCTACTGTGCTGCCACCTGTTACCACTTCTTAGCAACAGGGGTCAACATAGTCACCAGCGCCACCGTGTGGTAGTGGGTGTCATTGCGGACTACTACTTTATAATGTCTTGTTTGTTTATTGTTGTTTTACGTACTAGGAATATGTGTGTTAAAATAATTTGTGATGAATATGTTTGAGCGGTTCTTGGATGTCTAATAGCTTATATCCGGAATCTGATGCCATCAGGAACATTACACACTTTTTTATACCTTATGCTAGGTACACACCTACCGTTTTTCCGCACCCACCTACCGTATACGATCTAAAACTGCCCAAAAGTCATGAGGTGTGCACTCCCCTAGCACACCTACCGATTGTGATTCATGACTAAAAACTCATTTTTAGGGCTAAAATGGTAGGTGTGTACCTAGCATACGATTGCGATTCACGATTCGAAAAATGAATCGGCCCGTTTTCAGTTTTAAGCAGGTCGGGTCGAGTCGCGAGTTTTAGTGCGCGAATCCTATACGGTAGCTGTGTACTTGGCATTAGTTGGAAAGTCCGAGCTGCCACAAGTATGAGATATGAACGTCCAGCATCTGCTCTAGGCCACCCCATCCTGCTGCTGTTGGTCTAGATGATCATGCCTGATGCATACTGGCAATTGGAGGTTACTAAAGGCCCATTTATACTTTTGATGGCGTGTGCCGGCGTTAGACGGTGCCACACGCTCCCATTTAGACTTTACGTCGACGCTTGACTGCATTAGACAGCGCAACACGGCGCAAGCGTTGACCAGATTTCAATTATGTTGAACTTTTAAAATCAGCGCTTCCACACGTCGCGCACTCCCCACTGTTTTGCGGCATCACATGGTGCTGACAGGCATAAAGTTGATGGCGTCACATGCCGTCAACAGTATAAACGGGCCTTTTTTTGTTGACCAGACGTGGTGGCCGGATCGGTAGAGCGTAGGCTTCCCCATGTGGAAGGTATGAATTTTGAATCCCGGTCGAGTCAAACCAAAGACTTTCAAATTTGATACTTGTCACTTCCTAGCCTGGCACTCAGCATTAATTACTAGGGTACGGCAAGGACTGGTCAGCTCAGTATGCGGATAATGTGAGTGGGAAATCGGGTCATGGTTCCATTGGCCTAGTCTCTCAGTGGGGCAACACTATAAAGTCGCCATGAGTGTGCACTGTCCCAAGTCAGTATACCAGAATTAATTGGAGATGCTTTTAACTTAAAAAATCTCCAAACGCTATTTCAAATTAAAACAGTATATTATTTGATCAACCTAATAGCTAAACAAAAAATTAAATATGTAAAAACTCAAGTCCATCGGACTATACATTAAAAGATGCAAAAAGTGTATGCAAAGTTTAAGTTAGAGCTGTATGTCCTAACATCGATCAACTGTGAGTAGAATACATAACTACCCAACATTCACTGAATCTCTCGGCACATTATTCATGAGATTACAAAATTATGATTTTCGAAGGATTTCCGATTCTTTTCTTGGTCATTTAGGACATTTTCACTCATGTCAGACTGACCAGAAATCCTGTTTTTCTTGGAGTTGACTCTCAGTCCTGGTATAGGAACTGGGCAGTTATTGCACGAAGATTGCTCAGCGTACTGTTCAAGTCAGATTCTGGTGTGATGTGCGGTGCCCACTAACCAGTCGGTCGATCCTTCCTCCCACACATAAATCTAATCAAAGTCCGCCTTGCTTTAGGCTGTGTAATGTATTTTGAAAGCTACAAGCTTAAAAACACACCCACACCCACACCCACACTCACACTCACACTCACACTCTCACACACACACACACACACACACACTCACACTCACTCAATCACTCAGTACGATGCTGTTCTGGTGATGGCTTTATGGTTAAAACCCAGGCTTGTGCTATGACATCTACTGATATGATGTAGTTACCTACGATTATGGCAACCATCTAATGGACAGTTTGTGACATTTACTGACGCAGTTGCACTACTTTAGGACCTATGAAAATGGCTGCGTTTGTGAAACTGAGAATCTGCCATTGTTAGTAGGAAACTGTGTCGAATTATTAGTAGACAAGTTTGAGTTGTGGCTGTCGAGTTTGTAGTAAAATGGTATAGGTGTGGGTGTCGAATTGTTAGTAGAATGGTGCGAGTCGTGGGTTTCGAGTTCTTGGTAGAAGGGTATGAGTTGTTGGTGTTGAATTGTTAGTAGAATGGTAGAAGTTATGGGTGTCAAGTTGATAGTAGAAGGGTATGACTCATGTATCGAGTTGTTAGTAGAAGGGTATGAGTTGTGTGTCGAGTTGTTAGTAGAAGGGTACGAGTTGTGTGTTGAGTTGTTAGTAGATGGGTACGAGTTGTGTCGAGGTGTCAGTAGAGGAGTATGAATTGTGTGTCGAGTTGTTAGTAGAGGGGTACATGTTGTGTGTCGAGTTAGTAGAGGGGTATGTGTTGTGTGTCATGTTATTAGTAGAGGGGTATGTGTTGTGTGTCGTGTTAGTAGAGGGGTATGCGTTGTGTTGAGTTGTTAGTAGAGGGGTACGCGTTGTGTGTCGTGTTGTTAGTAGACGGGTACACATTGTGTGTCGTGTTGTTAGTAGAGGGGTACGCGTTGTGTGTCATGTTGTTAGTAGAGGGGTACAAGTTGTGTGTCGTGGTGTTAGTAGTGGGGTACACATTGTGTGTCGTGTTGTTAGTAGAGGGGTACGCGTTGTGTTGAGTTGTTAGTGGGGTACGCATTGTGTTGAGTTGTTAGTAGAGGGATATGCGTTGTTTGTCGAGTTGTTAGTAGAGGGATATGCGTTGTGTCGTTGTGAGTAGAGGGGCACGTGTTGTTTGTCGAGTTGTTATTAGAGGGGTACATGTGGTGTTCGAGTTGTTAGTAGAGGGGTACGTGTGGTGTTTGAGTTGTTAGTAGAGGGGTATGCGTTGTTTGTCGAGTTGTTAGTAGAGGGGTACGCATTGTGTGTCAAGTTGTTAGTAGAGGGGTATGCATTGTGTGTCAAGTTGTTAGTAGAGGGGTACGCATTGTGTGTCGAGTTGTTAGTAGAGGGGTATGCGTTGTGTGTCGAGTTACTAGAGGGGTATGCGTTGTGTGTCGAGTTGTTAGTAGAGGGTTACACATAGTGTGTCGAGTTGTTAGTAGAGGGGTATGCGTTGTGTGTCGAGTTACTAGAGGGGTATGCGTTGTGTGTCGAGTTGTTAGTAGAGGGTTACACATAGTGTGTCGAGTTGTTAGTAGAGGGTTACACATAGTGTGTCGAGTTGTTAGTAGAGGGTTACACATAGTGTGTCGAGTTGTTAGTAGAGGGGTACACATAGTGTGTCGAGTTGTTAGTAGAGGGGTACACATAGTGTGTCGAGTTGTTAGTAGAGGGGTACACATAGTGTGTCGAGTTGTTAGTAGAGGGGTACACGTAGTGTGTCGAGTTGTTAGTAGAGGGGTACACGTAGTGTCTCGAGTTGTTAGTAGAGGGGTACACGTGGTACAGCTGTGTACCACGGCGTGTACCTGTAGTGTGTTGCTTACCCCTGACAGGCGCTGGTGCTCACGGAAGTCTGACGTCGTAAAGATTGCTCATTTCCATCTTGTATGTATCTAAGTGCACACACACTTTCTTCAGTGTTTTATGTCGGGAACAGTTTCTAACAAGTTAGAGTGTGTAGCAAATGCTTGGGATCCATGCTTATTGCTCATGTTCACATTACATGTATTTATGTACATCTTCAAACAATTTAACTATTTACCACGCCCCATGTTATTCCAACTTGACTGTTGGTTGATTGATTTGTTGTTGGAGTTTTACGTTCTTGCAAGATCACAGGCCATATGAGGATGGGTACCGATTTGTGACAGTGCTGCCCCACTGGGAGACCAGGCTGCCAGCACCATGACCCGATATCCCACTCAGTCACATTATGTGAGAAATGTGCAGTAATTACTTTTTAGGTGTATTTCTAGATCCCCCCCCCTCACTCACTCACTCATTCACTCACTCACTCACTCACTCACTCACTCACTCACTCACTCACTCACACATATATATTCTTTCTTTACCTCAGTCTCCAGCCTCATGGCTACAGGTAGGTCAGGCACTGGGAAAGCACTTCCGGTCAGGCAATTAGCATATATATCCAATTTACCTGGGTACTCTCCTTTTATTCAGTTATAGCCAGAGGCGATTAATAACGAGAACCACCACAGGTGGCAGCACATAAGTAGTGTTTGTTTGCCGGCAATCAGAATACAAATACAGTAAAACCTCTCTAAATTGACCGACCAGGGGAACCAACTTTTAATGGTCCATTTAGGGAGGTGGGAGGTTTAGGGTGTTTTTTTTTGTTATCATTGCAATGGTATTGTATGGGCTGTCGTTTGGGACCCAAATAAAGTGATCGATATAGGGGAGTGGTCGATCTGTGGAGGTGGTCGGATGGAGAGGTTAAAACTCCAAACGCTATTTCAAATTAAAACAGTATATTATTTGATCAACCTAATAGCTAAACAAAAAATTAAAGATTTAAAAACTCTAGTCCATCGGACTATACATTAAAAAATCTTCGACAACTGTGATAAGACAGATGCAAAATAGTGAATGCAAAGTTTAAGTTAGAGCCGTAAGTCCTAACATCGATCAACTGTGAGTAGAATACATAACTACCCAACATTCACTGAATCTCTCGGCACATTATTCATGAGATGACAAAATTATGATTTTCGAAGGATTTCCGATTCTTTTCTTGGTCATTTAGGACATTTTCACTCATGTCAAACTGACCAGAAATCCCGTTGTTCTTGGAGTTGACTGTCAAGTCCTGGTATAGGAACTGGGCAGTTATTCCACGAAGATTGCTCAGCGTACTGTTCAAGTCAGATTCTGGTGTGATGTGCGGTGCCCATTAACCAGTCGGTCGATCCTTCCTCCCACACATTAATCTAATCAAAGTCCGCCTTGCTTTTAGGCTGTGTAATGTATTTTGAAAGCTACAAGCTTTAAAAAAAAAACACACACACACACACACACACGCACGCACGCACGCACGCACGCACTCACACTCACACTCACACTCACACTCACACTCACACTCACACACACACCACACACACAACACACACACACACACACACACTCACACTCACACTCACACTCACACTCACACTCACACTCACACTCACACTCACACGTGTATGGTGTTTGAGTTGTTAGTAGCTCTACTGTATTCTCAGCGCTACTATTTACATGTCGGCTTCAAATAGACTTCCATTAATGACACCAGCGTGTGTATCCGCATGCCTGCCTACACAGCCACAGATTCCAGCCGTGGACTTTATAATAGGTTTAAGCTCGAGATAATTTGATAGCATTATAATATCATTATGGACAGTTGCTACTTGTAACTAATATAGTGGTAGACCTGTGTTTGGAGTTTGTTATTTTAACACATGTGCTACGCCATGTATTTGCTACCTGTCCCTTGGAATGGCACTAGTACCATATTTCAGAGAAATAATGAAAATGCACAGCACACACGCAATGCTGTGGGTAAATGTATGAGGATATAATGTAGATGAAAATTGCTTTTTAAGAAAGAGCATAGAAGATGTAATGAAGTATGCTTGCACGTCTGATGAACAAGTCAATTTTTAAAGCAAAACACAGTTTTGAATGATTGCTGCATAGTCTGATGAAATATCAAATTTTCAAAACAAAACCAATTATCTAGATTTGATTTTACATATCTAACTTAGATACTGATGCACTTATTAAGCATTTGTTTCTGCGTAGAAGGCAATACTGAGTCAATTTAACAGAACCTGTTACTGCAGAAGTCTATGGTGTCAGAGTTTTGGCAAGCTTGCCAAAACTAATTTTCCATGTTTGCACTCAAAATATCTCAAAAGTTTACCATTTAAAATAAAAGTAACTTTGAACTAATGTAAAGTAGATACTAGTGATCGATCTAATATATTTATCTCAGAAAAAATACAGACATTCAAAACCATCGGACTATGCAACTTTAATTGCTGACGGTTTAAGGCCATGTCGCCAGCAAATAAGTGGTATTTATCCTGTCAGTTTTGATTATCACATATATGCATTCATTGAAATTTACATAAACATCTGGACAGCAACAATTATATCAAATGCAATTTTGATGTGGTTAATTTGTGTCAACACTTATATAAATTTTATCCTACATATGGAACTTATATGCTGGTACCCTCATTAAAGCTGCATAGTCCGATGAAGCATAAAATTGTCAAAACCAAAACAATTATCGTGATTTGATTCGACATATCTAACTTAGATACTGATGCACTTATTAAGCATTTGTTGCCACATAGAAGAGAATACGGAGTCAATTTAAAGTTGCATAGTCCGATGGTTTTGAATTTCTGTATTTTTTCTGAGATAAATATATTAGATCGATCACTAGTATCTATTTTAAATTAGTTCAAAGTTACTTTTATTTTAAATGGTAACCTTTTGAGATATTTTGGGTGCAAACATGGAAAATTAGTTTTGGCAAGCTTGCCAAAACTCGAACACCATAGACTTCTGCAGTAACAGATTCTGTTAAATTGACTCAGTATTGCCTTCTACGCAGAAACGTTCGTTTGTTGTCAAGTCAGCTGCTCATTGCGCTGTGCAGCAAATTATCCGAACACTTTGAATAATTAAGTAGCATTTTGTGATGAACAATGGAAGATTGCTTGTGCATAACCATAGGTTACAAGCGTGACGCGCCTGTCTCCCCTCCCTGCCCCCCCCTCACACATACACACACACATACACACTCCCCTCCCTGCCCTACACATAAACACACACATACACCCTCACACATACACACACGCATACCCACACACTCCCCTCCCTGCCCTACACACACACACACACATACACACCCATACACACTCCCCTCCCTGCCCTACACATACACACATACTCACACACATACATACACGCATACACACACACTCCCCTCTCTGCCTACACACACATACACACACACTCCGCTCCCTGCCCTACAGACACTCCCCGCCCTACAGACACTCCCCGTCGTGCCATACACACATACACACACTCCCCTCCCTGCCCTATACACACACAAACACACACACACAGACAAACACACACACACAAACATACACACAAACATACACAAAAATACACACACATACACACACACTCCCCTCCCTGCCCTATACACACACTCCACTCCCTGCCCTACACACACATACACACACATACACACTTACACATACACACACACCCCTCCCTGCATACACATACACACCATGCTCTACTCACACTGCATAGGGGCTGGAACTGTATCAGTTATGTGTAAAGTATTAGCAATTTAATTGATCTAGATCATACTTTAAGAACGATCTAAGTTAGCAAACAGTTTGTTTGTTGGGGTTTGAATGCTGGCAACATCTAGGGTCACATCAGGATGGGTACCGACTTGTCACTGCGCACTCATGTCGAGTTTATAGTGCTGCCCCACTGGGAGACAGGCCCCCTCCCCCCGGTACCACTCAATCACATTCGCCTGATACTAAGCTAACCAATGCTTGTCATATCTTAGTAATGCCGCTCACCAGGCTATGTAGTGACAACTATCAATTTTGTACGCCATTGGTTTGACACAACTGAGATTCAAACTCCCGACCTTCCGCACATGAAATCTGCGCTCTTACTGGTTCGGCCACCATGTCCGGGGAGCTCAATGTTTAATGTGCAGTCTGGGTGACAGTGTTTGATGTGCTGAGCAAGAAGTCAATATAATATCAGACATCCCCCCCCCCCCCCCCCCAATAATAGAGCACAGCCACCCTGTGCAGTATATGGATCCCTGCATGTCTGTCTGGGAGCGGAGGGTTATTTTTCAGTGCATCTTGTATGTTACTTAAGGCCCTGTCACACTACAACGTATGGCGTTAGCGTGTGCCCAACGTACGACAATTTGCCAGTACGTCGGCATTCATCAAACTTTGCAGGGGCGGGGGATAAAAATGGGCATACACACAATGTACTTAATGTATGAAGAATGTATCTCTGATCTATCGCATACGCTCACGGTACGCTTACCAAAGTTACATACATTACTTCATCGCTAGAAGTATGGCATATACGTTAAGTACGCTGGAGATACGGCAGGCATACGTTCGAAGTATGTTCAGAGTATGTTATGCATCCGGTGGCTGTATGCGGACTGCACGGCTGAACGTACTGCTAACGTGTTCCAACCTATCCCGACCTACCCCTAACGTGTGCATAACGTATGCCGAGCATACGCCGAGCGTATGAGAAACGTATGAGCCATACGGCGACATACATTGACAATTTTGAACATGCACAACATATTTTTAGCGGCTCGACCTATGCCGCCGTACCCCGAGCCTACTCGACGTATGCCCAATGTATACGTAACCTATAAGGCCGTATGCCGACGTGTTGGTCGAAAATCGCATATGTTGGCATACGCTCACGCTATATGTCGTAGTGTGACAGCCCCTTAACCGACTAAGCCAATCGGAGTTCCTTAATCCAGTGACCTATTCTATAACAGGGCACTGCATTCTGTCATTTTCCTGAATCTGCCAAATGACTGACAAAATATATACTTGTTTGATAAAATGTTTTAATATAAATACTGTGCAAGGTCCATTTACTAGTTTTGCTCATCTGACACAAATTTACTCACTCGAAAATTGTATCAGAGATAATTTGTGCTGTCATTTAATATATTAATGAGACTGATAGAATATATACCACTAGCTTTTAGCCATGAATACCGCCTTTGATGCCAAAACGCCGTTAAACCATCGATCAAAGCAATCGTTAAATCATCAAAGCAATCAATCAATAACGAGGCTAGAGCATATTGCCATGGCTCACTGATCAATGTGTACATGTTTAGAGGGGAACATTCAGGTGTGGTGGGTGTTTCCTCGCATTCATTTGTATGCGTCTCTAGACATATATATAATAACTAATATATATATACTGGATGCGGGGGTTGAATTGATAGAACGCAGGCTTTCCATGTGGAAGGTAGGGAGTTTGGCTCACAGCCGAGTCAAACCAATGACTTAATGAATTGAATCGGGCTGCGAAGAAGGCCCTGAACTGTCTGATCCCTCACTCTGATCTGAAACCACTAATAGCCACCCACATAAAATCCAAAGGGCAACATAAGTGGGATGAAAATATTAATAAACTTAAAGAAATTGAACCATCTGTGGGAAAACCACCACAGACTCATGCGGGAGGACAAACGGGACCAAGTGGTCCTTAGCCGCTGCCGTATTGACCACTCGTGGCTTACACATACTTTTCTGCTCAAGGGGGAACCTCCCCCTGAATGTATTGGGTGTCAGTCCCCGCTGACACTCAAACACATTTTACTGGGTTGTGTTGATTTTTTGGCCCTGCGCCAACAATTGTACACTGGAGACAGTATGCATGACCTTTTTACTAAAGTAAAACAAGAAAACATTTTAGCATTTTTGAGGGCAGCTGGACTGTACCACCTCATATAGTTTACTAAATAAATTCTATCAATTATTAATAAAAGTTTTCTTTTTCTATCGGAATCTGTTTCCCTTGGCCACAAATATATGTGAGCTTTCTAATTTAATGAGTGTCTATGGGCACATACTTGATTGTCTGCTTGTCCATGTAAAAGCGATGGTTTGAACAAAAAACAAACATTTCTCGCCGTGAATATGGCCTATGCTGCCGTGACGGCGTAAAGCAACCACCAAGCAATCAATCAATCTGAATGAATTGATACTTGTCGTTACCTAGCCTGGCGCTCGGCATTAATAGGATATGCCAAGGACTGGTTAGCACAGTGTCAGGATAATGTGACTTTGTGGGATATCGGGTCATGATTTCAGCAGCCTGGTCTCCCAGTGGAGCAGCACTATAAAGTCACCACGAGTGTGCACTCTCACAAGTTGGTGCCCATCCTGATATGACCTAGACGTTGCTAGGATGTAAAACAACAAACAAACAACAAACAAACAGACATGTGTATGCCGATCAGGGAACCCTAGCAATGGTCTATGCTCTAATTGGACTGACTAGAGGAGTTCAGCCTGCTATTTGAACTACTGAGAAAACTAATTAACTGAAAGTATTGTATTTCTTAGCGTAGGCGAGGTCCCCAGTCCCACACACACCTGGTGGCCATTACTACTAACCCAATAAGGCTTTAGCAGTCTGTTCCCATGGAAACCAATCGTTGTTACAGTTGCATAGCCTGATGGCTTAGGTTTCTATCATTTAACTTTTTTTCTTTTTCTTTTCATAAATAAATACACAGGGTTGATTGTTATAATCTACCTTACTTTCATTTGTTATAAATTAGGTTATAAATGGCTAACTTTGGAGATATTTTAATTGAAAACGGGTTTAAATCAAATTTTAGCGGGCATGTCAAAATTTGGGCACCATAGGCTTCATCAGTAACAGGTACAATAAAATTGACTCCCTATTTCCTTTTATGCAGGAAGCAATGTTTAATAGGTGCACCTGTATCTCACTTGAGCACAGACTCAAATCTAGGTAATTGATTTTGGTTTTGAAAATTTGTCGCTTTCTTCGGAATATACAGCTTTAATTTCAAGTTGGAAAGTCTAACACCCTACAGGTAGGGTGGGATGGTGTTCAATGTAGTTAACTTAATTTTGAATTTTGTGGTGGTGTTAGGAGGGGGGTTGAATGGCAACGAAATCTACCTTAAATAATTCAGTTGATTAGTCTGAGGAACCATTTAATGAATAAAATAGTGTATTTTACATGTCCCCTGCCAATGTAGTGGTGAATTGCACATGTGTGCCTAGACTTCACATGAATTCTCACTCTTGGGTGGTTTGTAACCTTGACGGTTACAGGCTGCAGCACTGCAGCAATATAGAACGGCACCGATATATCGGGCCGTTCATCGGAATGAAGATTTAACTTCAGGTAGGGCGACTGTAGAAGCGGTTATTGGAGTGGTACGGGATCACTGGTCCGATTGTAGCTGTGCACTCACGTCCAGTAGGCGATGGTTCAGGAGGAAGGGGCGGGAAAAGGTGGGATCTGCAGGTAAGAAGAAAGTGAAACAGTGAAAAAGGAACAGGGCCCCACCCAAGCAAACAACTCCCTAGATCAGGGGGAGAAGTAAGCCTGGTAGAGAAAAAAAAGGAAAGGGTAGTCAAAGACCCGATAATACTAAGACAGCATACTCAGCCTGTAATGTGTAATCAAAATGATCAAACCCACCACTTGGTGCGCTGGCTGTTCTCTTGGTTAAACAGTTGCTATATTATATGTATAAATGTATATATGAATGTGAAAGATGTGTGATGATGGCGATGCTGATGATGGTGATGATGATGGGTATTTGTTCATAGCAATTTCATATTGATGTGTATTCATACTTACCTATCTCATGTATAATATAATTGTATGTGTTTACATGTGAAACACCAACTAGCAGCCGGGCTGATCAAACCCACCACAAGGTGGCACTGTGAAATTGACATTACCATGTGAGAGATAGGGAGTGAGTCGTCTTAGTATTATAGGGTCTTTGGGCTAGAGGAAAGAGCAATGAGGAGAGTTGAGTCAAAGGGATGTGTCTCCTTGCTCTGTGGTGAGCAGTCAGCAATCCGGAGACACAGACGGAGTAAGAGGTAGAAAGTGAAATACTGTGCTGCTCCCCCTTCTGGAACTCTTTTCAGACATTATAAAGGAGGTGTGGGGCCGGCGGACAAGAGATAGAAGAGGTGTGGACATCAAGTGCACATAAATTCGGTCAAATTAGAGGTGATTTGCAAATGTTCACACTCTACCCCCCCCCCCCCATGCTTTCTCATAGGCCGGGTTGTATGTAGAGTTGTGAGGCATCTGATTAGATAAACTATGCCAATTGAGATGTGACTAACTTATTAACTAATATATGTTTCTTCTTTTCTCCTTCTAGGTGAGTTTTCAATGTTTATCGGACCGTAAGTCGTGTTATTTCTTGGAGTGGCCGAATTGGTAGAGCGAGTCTTACCGTGCAGATCGTCGGGAGTTCGAATCCCGGCTGAGTCAAACAAATGACTTATATAATTGATACTTGTCGCTACCTAGCCTGGCGCTTGGCCCTACTAGGATGGGGCATGGACTGGGTAGCTCAGTATCAGGATAATGTGACTGAGTAGGATATTGGGTCGTGGCGCCGGCAGCCTGGTCTTCCAGTGGGCCAGCACTATAAAGTTGCCATGAGTGCACCATGTCACAGGTCAGTGCCCGTCCTGATGTTGCTGCAGACGTAAAACCCAACAAACAAGCAAACTGTTTTATTATGTATATTACAGTTGTTGGTTGGTTGTTGGAGTTTTCTGTCGTGGCAACATCTATGGTCATATCAGGACGGGTACCGACTTTTGACTGTGCACTCATGGTGACTTTATAGTGCTGCCCCACTGGGAGACCAGGCTGCCAGCACAATGACCCGCTATCCCACTGAGTCACATTATCCTGACACTCAGCCAACCTGTCCTTGCCCTATCCTAATACTGCCGAGCGCCTGTCTAGGAAGCGACAACTATTAATTACTAAGTCATTGGTTTGACTCGACCAGGGTTTGAATACGTGGGTTCGAATCCCACGATGTACCAAAACGGGAGACAGATGCTCAACTCATTTGGCCATTCCATCTGTTCATGTATATTATATATTTGATAAATTTTTGTTTTGAAGCGGGTGGGGGAAGGGATACGCTGCATTGTGTGCATGACATAGCAGGTAGAAAAACGACCACTGTTTCCGGAGCGTGACTGCCCTGAGTGTGACGTCACGGCGACCGTGTTTTGTGATAAGTCAGTACCGGGCCCGCCACCTGCGCACCCTGGTGGGCGGTCTATTAACTAACCGGTAAGCAGGCAGCGTCCAGCACACGCGTGCGCGCAGGTGCACGCTGCACACTTTCATCATTAGAGGGGCCTCGTTAAAGTTGCATTGTCCGATGGATTTAAGTTTTGGACATTTTCTGAGATAAATACATTAGATTAATAATTACTTTACTTTAGTTTGGAGTAACATTTAATTTATTTGCCTAACTTTGGAGATATTTGATGCAGAAAAAATAAAATGTCGGGAAGCACGCCAAAACTCTGACACCATAGGCTTCAGTAGTAACAGGTTCTATTAAATTGACGTATTACACTCTTCTATCCTTAATAAGTGCATCAGTAGCTAAGTTAGATATGTAGAATCAATGCTAAATAATTGTTTTAGTTTTGAAAATGTGATACTTCATCGGACTATGCAGCTTTAATGTGCGATGGCAAAGGAAGACCTCAACCTTTTTATCCTGATTAAAAAAACATGCACTCAAAAATGTTTTGAGAACTTGATCAGTATAAATCTGTACCAGGTAAGATTCCTATAACTATACTATATAAATTGAGTTGCAAACTCAACCAAAAACATTTGATCGGATATGATGTCTTTGAAAAACATGACCTGATGTCCTGAACAGTTGTGGAATTGTTCTGAATTTGGTCTTTGGGTCTCTAGGCGAGAAATAAGCATTATCTGAGAGAATGTTTGCCACGCCCGTGCCCTCTCCACCCCTACCCACTGAAGAAAAAAAACACCCACCAAAACAGCAGATATTCTATTTGGAAAAAACACCCCAAAATATCCCAACAACAACAAAATAGGTTAATTGAAGCCATTCCTCTCATTGAAGTCGCACCAATACTTGTTAATTAAATTCTGACAAACTTCGGCTCTACCCCTCCCCCCCCCCCCGAACTAATGATGGAAACCACTGCGACACTTTAGAGAGTAAGGACAGTTGATTGATTGACTTGATTAATTGATTTGATTAATTGGATGCGCATCAAAGACCATATTCTCGGCGAAGTGAGAGTTGTACACCTGAGTACACTACAATGTAAAGTGAAAGTCTTCAGGTAAACTCAGGTAAACTGAGGTGCTACTTTACACTCCACTGTTAACAGTGTCCCATCTGTATGGACAGCTGTATCTGCGCAATTAGTGGTAGCACAGCGACGTGGTTGCATTCGCCATATATGGAAAGCCATTTACACTGAGGCGAAGTAATTGTGAGCGATTCCATACTGCACTGAAGAAATTGTCAGTAAAGTCAATGCCAGCGTCATTCCTTGTTTCCTTAATTAGAACAGGACATGTTATTACCCTGATTGGTTTGAATACTAAGTGGTATCTCAGACAATTGGCTTGCCTAATCTTTACATTTTTGCTGATGTGCACTCGTTTACTTAAGTGGTATATCAGATAATAGGCTTGCCTAGTCCCGACATCATTGCCGATGTGCACCTATTCATTAAGCGGTATGTCAGACAATCGGCTTGCCTAGTCCCGACATTATTGCCGATGTGCACTTATTCACTAAGCGGTATCTAAGACAATCAGCTTTCTTAGTCCCGGCATTATTGCCGTTGTGCACTTATTCACTAAGTGGTATCTCAGACAATCGGCTTGCCTAGTCCCGACATTATTGCCGATGTGCACTTATTCACTAAGCGGTATCTCAGACAATCGGCTTGCCTAGTCCCGACATTATTGCCGATGTGCACTTATACACTAAGCGGTATCTCAGACAATCGGCTTGCCTAGTCCCGACATTATTGCCGATGTGCACTTATACACTAAGCGGTATCTCAGACAATATGCTTGCCTAGTCCCGACATTATTGCCGATGTGCACCTATTCAATATGCGGTATCTCAGACAATTGGGTTGCCTCGTACCGACATTATTGCCAATGTGCACTTATTCACTAAGTGGTATCAAAGACCCTAAGACACTAAGACGGCTCACTCCCTATCTCTCCCATGGTAATGTAATTTTTGCAGTGCGATCTTGTGGTGGGTTTGATCAACCCAGCTGCTGGCTGGTGTTTCACATGTAAACACATAGGCCTACAAGGCGAGATGGTGAGTTTAAAATAAAAAAAGAGAGATAGATTCATTTGGATTTGGCCGATGTTGTGCCTACTGCCTGGTCCCCACCTCCCTCTGCCCCACCCTCCCTCATTCCCCCGCCCTCCCGCGATCTCTCACGCTCCATCCTCCCCTCTGCTCCCTCCGACCCTCCCACCTCCCCACCCTTCCCCCTCCCATCCCCACCCTGCCCTCTCTCTATCTCCATCCTCATCCACCTTACCCAGCACTCTCACACCACACCTCCCTCTCCTCCCCCTTCCTCCCCCTCCCCCTTCCCCCTTCCCCCTTCCTCTCTGCCTCTCCCTCCCCCTTACTCCCCTTACTCCTTCTACCCCCTCCCTCTCCTCACCCACCTCACTCGGTGCTCTCACACCACACCTCCCTCCCCCTTCCCTGTCCCTCTCCGCCTCCTCCTCCCCCTCCCTCCCTCTTCCTCCCCCACACTCAGGTCCCAGCCGAGGTGTTGCTACCACTATAGAAATCCCACCACCACCCCCTCCCCCACCCTGCCCATCCACCTCTGCACCCCGCCCACCCCCACCACCATACACACATTCTGTGTGGTGGGGGTTGACTGTGTGTGGTTGGGGTGTAGGTGTGTATGGTGGGGGTGTAGGTGTGTGTGGTGGGTGTGTAGGGTGTGTGTGATGGAGTTGTAGGGGTCTTGCAGAGCGGCATCTCAAAAAATCTTTAGCATCCCTAAACCCACAACATACCTACACCCTAACCACAGCCCTAAACCTCCATCACACACCTAAACCCCCCATCACACGCCTATACCCCAACCACATCCCTAAACCCCCCACACTCCCCACCACACACCTACACTCCCACCACATACACACCACACCACACCTACACCACCACCACACACACACCACACCACACCTACACCACCATCACACACCTGCACCCTCACCACACACACCTACACCTCAACCACACACAAATACACCCCCACGACACACTACACACTTACACCCCCAGCCCACACATCCACCACAGACCTACACCACAACACACACATACCTACACCCCTACCACATCCCTAAACCCCCACTACATCTCCACCACATCCCTAAACCCCTACCATACACCTACCAAGCGACAGCTGGGTTTCTTCTGACACTCCAACGCTATCAAAATGATCAAACCCACCACCAAGTGCGCTGGCTGATCTCTTGATTACACAGTACAGGCTGAGTGAGCCGTCTGTGTTATAGGGTCTTTGGTGGTATCTCAGACAATTGGCTTGCCTAGTCCCGTCATTATTGCCGATGTGCACTTATTCACTTATGCCCGGTACACACCTAGCGTATACGATCGTTTTCCCCGCACCCACCTAGCGTATACGACCTAAAACTACCCAAAAATCGTGAGGTGTGCACTCCCCTAGCACACCTACCGATTGCGATTCACGACTAAAACTAATTTTTAGGGCTAAAACGGTAGGTGTGCGCTAGCACTACGATTGCGATTCCCGATTCGAAAAATGAATCGGCCCGACTGCAGTTTTAAGCTGATCGGGAGTCCTATGCGCGAATCCTATACGCTATGTGTGTACATGGCATAAGCGGTATCTCAGACGATCGGCTTGCCTAGTCCCGACATTATTGCTCATTTGATGTTCGTGGTGGGACACTAATGTGGGAAGCCGCCTGCCTTAATTCATTTCTGCATCGTGACCCTGCCTGTATATACGCAGGCAGTATGTCTAACAAACAAAGGCATTGCTATTCATTATTAATTAAAAATAGCTCGAGACAGAGCAGAGCAGTGAGCAGTGTTCTCTGTGGCGGAGTGGTAAGAGTGTCTGACTTTTTTCCAGGTCGGACTCCTAATCTG
Source organism: Branchipolynoe longqiensis (assembly GCA_030323885.1). Classification (NCBI taxonomy): domain Eukaryota; kingdom Metazoa; phylum Annelida; class Polychaeta; order Phyllodocida; family Polynoidae; genus Branchipolynoe; species Branchipolynoe longqiensis. The sequence goes on along the minus strand of CM059198.1, from coordinate 24,623,588 downwards.
AAGGTCGGTGGTTCGATTCCCCGTGCCCCCCCATCTCTGCCAATTTGGATTTCCACCGCTGTGTATAACTTACAGCGTCATCAAAGGCCAGTTGCTCTCATACCATGTCATGTCTATGTGGTGTGGGAGGTTAAAAATCCCTTGGGTCGGTAAAAGTGTAGACTCGGGCTTTCTATCGACAAGTTGTCTAATGGTGAAAACAAGTCTATTCAGACTTATCCATGATAGGCAGTATAAATCTTCAAGAAAAAAGAAAAAAAAAGTGATAGCAGGAAATACATAAATAATAAGTATGTAACTATGGAGACACATAATGTTGCTATAGTGCCATGGTGGCGTTCTTTAGTCTACTGTAGAATAGCATCTCAAAATAGCAGCCATGGCTAGCTAATACAGTAGCATTGATTCTTTAAAAAAAAAAAAATTATTCAAGTATATTATTCCTTACTGATTTTTAGACATATGAAGATTTGTGCTGGCACATACAAGTAATTTAGCGCGTGATAAGCTATTAGGCTAATTTGACGTGTTGTTAAGGGGGAAGGCATAGTCCGATGAAGCATTGCATTTTCAAAACCAATTTCAAAACCAATATTTATCTCAGAAAAATGAGAGAATCTTAAAGCCATCGGACTATGCAACTTTGAGGTGGGATATATTTTAGTTGTCTTTTTGATGTGTAAATATTTGTATTCATTGAAATAGAATACATTGGATGAGAATGGGGACTGAGATCTATTATTTGCTTTGCTTTATTTACTTCCGTCTATTATATTTAATTGTTTGTTTTCCACATTCTTAGACTGGTGGTGATGTAACAGATACTCTGGATGCTAGGTTAATTGAAGCTGCATAGTCCGATGAAGCATAACATTTTCAAAACCAAAATAAGTATTTAGATTTGATTCTACATATCTAACTTAGATACTGATGCACTTATTAAGCAAGAAGGTAATACTGAGTCAATATAACAGAACACGTTACTGCAGAAGTCTATGGTGTCAGAGTTTTGGCAAGCTTGCAAAAACTAATTTTCCACTCAGAATATCTCAAAAGTTTACCATTTAAAATAAAAGTAACTTTGAACTAATGTAAAGTAGATACTATTGATCGATCTAATATTTATCTCAGAAAAAATACAGAAATTCAAAACCATCGGACTATGCAACTTTAATGTTGGTGCAGGAGACAGGCAGTTATGATTTAAAGCTGCATAGTCCGATGAAAACATAAAATTTTCAAAACCAAAACAATTATCTAGATTTGATTCTACATGTCCAACTTAGAGTCTCGCCGTGAATATCGCCTATCCTGCCGACACGGCGTAAAGCAACCACCAATCAATCAATCAATGTCTAACTTAGGTGCTGGTGCACTTATTAAACATTTGTCATCACATAAGGGGTTCCTAAGTCAATTAATAGAATCTGTTACCGCAGAGTTGTAAACCACTGCCTTGTGGTACATGTTCTTGACAGAACCGAAGGCTAAGGGAGCAAACCCTAAACAGAAAACCATGTCACTGTGGCAGCATTAAGGGCGGTTGATGTATGGAATTCCCAACATCTCCCGATCAGCCACTACAGGGACAAATAGTTTTGCGCCTGTCTGGACATGTTCTTGCCGGTGTGAAACCTCTATATTCTCCCCGAGAGAGAGTGCCGCTGGTAACTTGCAAAAGCCAGCAGCACTTCAACACTTTTGCAGGCAGCTTTCATGCGTACAACCGCACAAAGGAGAGTGGCAGTCAAGTAATGAAAGCAGACTTTGTCACATCGCGACCGACAGCATGATGATGATGATGATGATGATGATGATGATGATGATGTTACTGCAGAAGCCTATAGTGATAGAGTTTTGGCAAGCTTGCCAAAATTAATTTAGCATGTCTCCCATTTCAGATATCTGAAAAGTTAGCGATTTAAAATAAAAGTTACTTCAAGCTAAAGTAAGGTAGATTATATGTTTATCTCAGAAAATGCGAGAAACTCAAAACCATCGGACCATGCAACTTTAAGTTCCTGGAGGAAAAGGGGCGCATGCATTGGACGTGTCTTTAATGGTTTAGTGGGTGAGCAGTCTGCACTTTGTTAGAAGTTGTCTGGACAGGGGAGAGGTAGAGACAATGGTTCTGATGTTTTTCGGATGGAGGAGGGCAGGAAGGCAGAGGGAATCGATGCCAGGAGGATAATCTTTTTTATTTACTGTTTTGAAGAGGTTCTTAGTGTTTTACCGGACGCAGTGGCCTAATCAGTAGAATGCGGGCTTCCAGTGCGGAAGGTCGAGAGTTCGATTCCCAGTCGAGTCAAAACAATGACTTACAAAATTGATACTTGTCGCTACCTATCCTGGTGCTTGACATTACTAGGATAGGGCAAGGACTGGTCAGATCAGTATCATGATAATATGACTGAGTGGGAGATCGGGTCATGGTGCCGGCAGCCTGGTCTCCCAGTGGGGCAGCACAATAAAGTCACAATGGACGTCCTGACATAACCTTTGATTTTGCCAGGATGTAAACCTCCAGCAAACATCAAAACATCATGTTGGGGTTTTACGTCTGTGCAACATCTAAAGCCATTCCAGGTGGATCCAGTCTGGTACATGATTTGTTAGCCCCTTTGGGGTTAGTGTGCTGTACTGAGATGAGTTTAATATGATATATCACATTATTAGGCGTGTATTGGGTTTTGTGATGGTAGTTTTATATTGTGGTAGGGGTGTCGGGGGGGGGGGGGTATTGTATTCGGCAGAATACTTCAGTCATCCTGACCGAAGTACTTGTGGGCCGGTTATAAGTTATGACAGTTATTTACATAATTCCTTCTTTTATGTTGATATTAAACTACACTAATGGGATTGTGTATGAGACTGGGGGAGGTGTTGGAGAGATTGCGTTGTGTGTTGGCTGTTGGGGTTTTACATCATAGCAACATCTAAGATCATACCAGGACGGATACCGACTTGTGACAGTGCGCACTCATGGCGAATTTATAGTGCTGCCCCACTGGGAGACCAGGCCGCCAGCACCATGACCTGATATCCCACTGTCACATTATCCTTACACTGATCCAATAGTCCTTGCCCTATTCTAATAATGCCGAGCGCCTTGCTAGGAAGCGGCAAGTATACATTTTTATGTCATTGGTTTGACTCGACCAAGGTTCGAACCCATGAGTTCAAATCCCATGATCTACCAAAACGGCAAACGGACGCTGAAGTCATTCGGCCATCGCGTCTGGTCGCATTGTGTGCCTTTTGCTTTGTTTTCGTTAGACCACATTCAAGGATGATATTTTTCCGTTTTTAAGCGGATTTCTGTTTTTTTCCCCACAGCCTGGGGGTATTTTTTGTTATTTTTATACAGGTGTGGTACAGAGGCTAGGCTCTAGGATGACAATTTGAGGTCGGGATTATAATCTTGGCTTGATTTCCACTCTTTTTTTGCCTGAAACCACTCATCCCCGACATTAGACCACATATTGGTACGCCAAGGCTGATGTATTGCTATCACCATTAAAGACATTAAATATTCTAAGCCAAAACACTTAGATTTAATCTTTCATATATCTAACTTATACCAGGACTAGGCATTAAACATTTATTGCATTTCGATGCTCCACTGCTATGTTTTTGGCGCGTTTGTAATAGACTAGATCGCCATTCCATCCACACGGTTCATTGTGGGATGCCTGGAAGAAAAACAAACCCCTGCGAAGCACATGGATAATGCTAAGACAATGGGTGCTGCTATGAAATGTGCTAGTTTCAGCTCATCTCAGCTCTTGTTTGAAACAAGAGCTGAGAAGTGGCATTAAACAACAACAAAAATATATATAATAAATTAAGATGTTAATCTTTTATCTAGCATTGCATTTACATCAATCTAATCAGCACATCTCATACCATCTACAGTTAGATTTAGCCATAACCAGAGTCAGTTTTAGTTATTTTATTCATGTTTTTGTTTATATCCGATGGTTAATAACATTTGTTGGCCTCGGAAATGGGTAGGATTAATCAGACTGGTTATATATTTACTTGAAACAAGTTTTAATATTTAGAACAAGAATTACTTAGGTCTAATCAATTGTGCCAAATTGTCATGTATTTAAAAAAAAAAAATTTGAATCAAATCGAAGTTTTTCCCTACGCGAATCGGCAAACTCAATGGCTGAGCGCCTTTGTTTTTCTCTCGACACCATTTTCAGCGCATGCGCAGTCGGAATAGCGATCTCGTCTATTGATGAACTTTCATTTGTAACATGCACAACGCGTAAAGTAAACAGTTGTTGCAGCTAGCTCTAGGGACGGTGGCAAATACTTTCCCTCCTCTGAGCTTTCTCTTTCCATCCAGAATCAACCAACGTAATACATAGTTGTGATGACAGCGATATTTACATAGCGTTATTTGTTTTTGTTGTTGTTTTTATGTCTTTGGTATTGTTGGTTTGTTTATTTGTTTAAAAAAAGTGTTGTTGGAGAAGAAACACTCGAATAGATTTACACAAAAGGTGCTAAGATTTGCGTCGCGTTTGTTATACACCACCCCTTACCGTCCACACTCCACATCCCCTTCCCCCCCCCTCCCCTCATCCCGGCCTCTCTACCCCCACCCCTCTCACTCCCTACCCCCTACCTCCTACCTCACCCCACCCTCATTTCCCCTGCACCGTTTCCTGTACCGCGCCCTCTCGTCTTATCTCCCCCCGTTCCCCTTCCTCCTCTCCTCTCCTCTCCTCTTCTCTCATGTCCTCTCCTCTCCCCTCCCCTCCCCTCCTCTCCTCTCCTCTCCTCTTCTCTCCTTCCTCCTCCATCCTCCTCCTCTCCTCCCCTCCCACCCCCTCCCTTCCTTCCTCCCCTCCCCTCCCCTTCCCTCCCCTCTCCTCTCCTCCTCCTCCCTTCCTCCTCCTCTCCTCTCCTCCTCCTCCTCTCCTCTCCCCTCACTTCCCCTCCTCCTCCTCCTCCCCTCCCCTCCCCCTCCCCTCCCTCCCCTCCCCTCCCCTCCCCCTCCCCTCCCCTCCCCTCCCCTCCCCTCCCCTCCCCTCCCTCCCCTCCCCTCCCCCCCGTAACCCTTCTCTCACATCGACCCCTGCTCAGTTGCAGGCTAAGATTATGGCGGATTAGTTGAGCCATGTCCACATCCCACGTCCCTCCGTCGGCGGAGTGCGCAGGCGCCGGCGCCTGTGTACCGGATGTGGTTGCCTGATTAAAGGTAAACATGTTAACCCCTCGGCACACACGGCGTCCCAACAGGTGGCACAGGTGGCGCAGGATGCGCGCGCACAATGAGTGTCGCCGCTTCCAATCAAGCCTCCTCAAACTTCATTTTTAAAAAGGCCACAATTCTTTTATTTCTTTCTCCCATTATTCTCCCTCCCTCCCTTCCTTCCTCCCCCATTCCTATTCTCCCACATTCCTATCCTTCCCCCAAGTTCCAACCTCTACCCCACCCTCCTTCCATGCTAGTTTCACCGGGATTGCCTGGTTAACTGGGAATAATCCACGTCGACACCCGATGGAGGGGAGTTAGGCGCAGGTGGCGCCACCAGTCAAGTGCGGAGTCTTACGGAGAATAACAATGGTAATCAAATAATATAATCTATAATGGACACAATTCCCTTCGTATTTTTATACTCGCATAATACGTAATACATCACATATATATATTTACACACACACACGCGCCCACGCACACACACGCACACACACCACACACACACACACACACACACACACACACACACACACACCACACACACACACACACACAACTTTCTTAAAGCAGCGTGGTCAGGAGTGGAGTGGTGACAGCCGACATCATGTAGCACCCGCTGAGGTCACCGTATCTGGGGTGCAGCAGACCGCGAGGGCACGGGGTCATGGCCGCAGAATGGGGTCATAGGTCATGGTTGCATGGTGGGGGGGGGGGGGGGAAGGGGTGACCACTTGTTGCCCGAAGGGCGCGGCTGTGCAAGGTGGGTCTGTGAGTGAGTCTGAGATGGAGGGATGGGGTGGCGGTGGGGGTGGGGGGTAGACAGGGGGTAGTGTTGGGGTGCTGATAAGACGAGCATTGAATTTTGCCTGAGGCGAGGGTGAGATGGGGGGAGGTCTTTTTCACGCACGCACGTACACGTACACGTACACGCGCACTCATCCGTCCCAGTCCCTGTCCAAGTCCAAGTCTCGGGATGGTTCATATTTGCTAGTTAATTTACCACATGAACAAGGAGCCCATGTTATGGATTTTTAATGAACAAACATTGTAAGACAGTAAGTACAGCAAAGAATAGGAGTGATGGTAGTTTGAATGTTCCACTCAGGCCCTCAACCCTTGCGTATGAGCGTTCGTTTTTGATGGGTTGGGTGGGCGGCTGAGTTGAGGTGGTCTGCTGTTATGTAGCAGTCACACTACGACGACAAGCAGCGGCGACAGCCCTGCGACACCCACTCCTGGTTGTCGCTGATTGTCGCGCAGGTGTCGCACAGGTGCCGCGCAGGTGCCTCCGCGACACCTCCAGTTTCTCCACTCTTTCTCGACTGTCGCCGGGTTGTCGTGGGGATTTTGGACATGTTGAAAAACTTCTACGACAGCCGACGACAGTCGAGGTTGCGGCACTGTCGCGGCACTGTCGTGGCACTGTTGCGGCACTGTCGCACTGTCGCGGCACTGTCGTCTTGTCGTTAAGCTGTAGTTGCTTCTCTCTCCATGTATGTGTCTCTGTGTGTCTCTGTCTCTGTGTATATGTGTGTCTATGTGTCTATGTGTGTGTCTGTGTCTATGTGTGTGTCTGTGTGTGTATATGTGTGTCTATGTGTGTGTGTGTCTCTGTGTATGTGTGTGTCTGTGTGTGTCTGTGTCTATGTGTGTGTGTCTATGTGTGTATGTGTGTGTATGTGTCTGTGTCTATGTGTGTGTATGTATATGTGTCTGTGTGTGTGTCTGTGTATATGTGTCTATGTGTGTGTATATGTGTGTGTCTATGTGTGTGTCTATGTGTGTCTATGTGTGTGTCTGTCTGTGTATATGTGTATATGTGTGTGTATGTGTCTATGTGTGTATGTGTGTGTATATGTGTGTCTATGTGTGTGTCTGTGTATGTGTGTGTGTCTGTGTCTATGTGTGTGTATGTGTCTATGTGTGTGTCTGTATGTGTGTATATGTGTGTCTGTGTGTGTGTCTGTCTATGTGTGTGTCTGTCTATGTGTGTGTGTGTCTGTGTCTCTGTGTGTGCCTCACTCTCACTCTCAGTCTGACTCTCACTCTCACTCTCAGTCTGACTCTCACTCTCAGTCTGACTCTGACTCTCAGTCTGACTCTGACTCTGACTCTCAGTCTGTCTCTCACTCTCAGTCTGACTCTGACTCTATTCTGTCTCTCACTCTCAGTCTGACTCTCACTCTCAGTCTGACTCTCACTCTCACTCTCAGAGTGAGAGTCAGACTGAGAGTCAGAGTCAGAGTGACAGTCAGAGTCAGAGTCAGAGTCAGACTGAGAGTGAGAGTCAGACTGAGAGTCAGAGTCAGACTGAGAGAGTCAGACTGAGAGTCAGAGTCAGACTGAGAGTCAGAGTCAGACTGAGAGTGAGGCACACACAGAGACACAGACACACACAGAGACACAGACACACACACAGACACAGACACACACACAGACACAGACACACACAGACACACACAGAGACACATACACACACAGACACACACACAGACACAGACACACACACAGAGACACATACACAGACACACAGACACACATATACACACATAGACACAGACACACCCATAGACCAGGGATGAAAGATCTCCGCGATTCCGCGGATTTCCGGGATTTTTCAATCCCGCAGCACCATCAGCCTATATGTGGTGCTGAGACCGCAGCACTATCAGCATACACTACTAATATTAATAAATGCTCCAAGCACTGCAGCTTGGAGCTATTGCTGTGTACACTATCAGTGTACACTACTAATACATGCTTCAAATGGTGCAGCACTATCAGTGTATACCAATATATATGTAACCCGACTTCCGGGAATTTTCCGCGATTCCCTGACAATGGTAAACCTATGGGAGAATATCAGCATTTCCGCTTTTTTTTTCGGAGACCACTTTCATCCCTGATAGACACAGACACACACACACAGACACACACAGACACACACACAGACACACATAGACACATACACACACAGACACATACACACACACACAGAGACACATACACACATAGACACACATAGACACAGACACACACATAGACACAGACACACACATACGCAGACACACACACAGACACACACACACATGGACACACATAGACACACCCATAGACACACCCATAGACACAGAGACACAGACACACACATAGAGACACACACAGAGACACAGAGTCACACACACTCAGACACAGACACACAGACACTGTCGTCCCGTCTGTTGTCCCGATGTCGTCCCGATGTCGTCCGATTGTCGTCCAACTTAGCCCGAATTTGCATAGGTCGTCGGGATTTCACAAAATCCCAGCCGCCGGGCTGTCGTCCCTACCTTGTCGTCGTAGTGTGACTGCTACATGAGTCGTCTGACTGCCGGTGTGGCGGTTTCAGCGTGTTGCCGTGCTCAGCCGTCTCCCGTTGCTTCTGCGCATCAACTCGGATCACCCGAGACACTTATTGGCGCATGCGCACATCCTACAAACTCGGGTCGAATAATCGAATACGCTTCTCCGCGCTCGGGTGGACAATTTTTTTTTTTTTTTTAATAACCGATAAAAAATACAGCAAAATAGGATTTAAAGTATTTTATGATGGCCTAGTTTACCTATATTTCCATTTAATTAATCTAAGTTATTCTTTTTTTGCACACGGCACGTGTATTTGTCGACTCCACTCGCCATGTTCTATTTGAAATTCTGACGACTGGGATGACCCGAGTCGCCCGGGTAGTGTTAATCGATTACGGCCATGTTTATTAGATTCTGACGCATGCGCAGAAGCGATGTACACGTCTGAGCACGGGAACACGCTGAAACCGCCACACCGGGTTGGAAGTGAGGAGCTGTGAGGATTTGCTCGCCTTATATTCAGGGGTCGTGAGTTCAGGGTCTCGCGAGGCATGGTCGTGACGTCAGAGTCTCGTGGTTGGTTCTGGTTGTCTCCGGTAGGGTTAGGTAGTGGGGAGAAGTTCAGATGGCGCCACGGTAGGGCTCCCTGTTCGCGTGCAAATTACCCATGTTGGGTGAACCATCATGAACAATTCCAGGCGCAATAAATTAAAGCACGAGATATTTGAACCTGTGTTTGTGTGTGGGTTTCATGTGGGTTTTTTTTGCTGGAAAGTCAACCCTTATAAAAAAAAAAGTAGCTTCAAATTATACTAAAATAGACTATAATAAACTTAGTATATATTTTATGTAAAGTCTATGTCACGCCTCGCCGGATTGGGGACACGGAAGGAAACCGTTGATATTCGGCAAAGTCCGGTTTGTGTCCGTTGATATCCATTGATATCCTTTGATATCCGTTGATACCCGGCCCGATCCGTTACAAGTATTGAGCATGCACACAACTTGTAACGGATTGTGCCAGACTGATGAATGGGGTTATTATCCATTACCATCCGTTCCCCATCTGTTCCCGTCCGTTCCCCTCTGTTACATATCCATTACATGTCTGGTGCTGTTCGTTATAGTTCTTTTTGTATACTGAATTGTCAGTTGATCGTTAGATACATTATCAACCATTACCGTCTGTTACCCGTCCATTACCATCGGTTACAGAATCACACTGGCCTAGAATATTTTTGTCCAGCTCTATCCATTTCCTCAATCCGGCGAGGTGTGACAGGGGCTTTAACGAACCATGAAGAAAACCCTACAAATCATCGGATTATACAGCCTTAAAGCAAGTATGTATCTATGTAGCGAGTGTGTATTCAATATCAAGTGTACACAACCCCGTATTACTCGGTACTGGCAGCGGCATGAAAAGGTCCAGGAATGGTGCTTTTTTCATCAATATTCACATACTTGGGACTATTTCTGTGTGTATTTGATTTGGATGAAATTGCATAACCTGAAAGATCAACATATTTTCTATCTGATGGTGTTGTTGGATTGAATATATAGTAAGTACAATCCATTTGTATGATGAGTGTATTTAGTGAATATTCCTTCAATACTGGTGTCAATGAACACGACTCTGAAAACAGGGTATTTTTAATGGGCTTGCACTTCCTTGCACTACATCGTAGAATGTCATGGATGGTACCAAAAGAAGCGCAATCACATCAGCTTTCTATCCATATATAGTTTTCCATAGGTCAAAAAGGTCAATCAGATCAAATTCTGCAATTTAAATTATTTTGAAAGTTTAAAACCCATTTACTGAATTAACAAATATTTCATGGGGTGATGAAAATGGGAAATATTGCGCCTAGAGCAGCACTCGAACCCACATCTCTTTGCATTCTGGGCCAGTGTGCTAACCAATACACCACCTAGGCTCCCTGATATCACCACACTACCCACGCCTACCTGTCTATGTGGTTACTTGCCTGATAGGTCAGTGCAGACCACTACAGTATGAATAGATAGACAATTTGATTCCCTTTTCAATGCTAGCAATCTTACTATAGTGCTAGTTAGTGCAAGGAGCCGCAGACAGAATTTTGACACTAACTTGTTTGGACCTTTACTGACCACACTAGTTTCACAATGGTAACACCCATGTAGAAACATGTATATATGACATTGATCTCAATTGAGATATATTGCAGAATACATAATCTAATATTGGGCCAAATTTGGGGAGGATCCAACCCATCGCTCTAGGCACAGTGAATATTTAAAGATTTACTTGCCTGAAAGGTCTGTGCAGACCACTACAGTATGAATAGATAGACAATTTGATTCCCTTTTCAATGCTAGCAATCTTACTATAGTGCTAGTTAGTGCAAGGAGCCGCAGACAGAATATTGACACTAACTTGTTTGGAACTTTGCTGACCACACTAGTTTCACAATGGTAACACCCATGTAGAAACATGTATATATATGACATTGATCTCAATTGAGATATATTGCAGAATACATAATCTAATATTGGGCCAAATTTGGGGAGGATCCAACCCATCGCTCTAGGCACAGTGAATATTTAAAGATTTACTTAAATCAATATTCTTGGTTTCAGACACTTTTAATTTGTATTTGCAATTAAAATGCAGCTTTTGATATCTTTAGCAAAATTATTGCCATAGACAATATGCATTAGTTATATATGCTATGTGTGCAAGATTTGAAGATCCGCCTATTGGATGAGCCACAGGCAGTGTTCAAAGCTTGATGAACAAATTTACACTTTTTATTTTGTACACTTTTCTTTCATATGTGCAATCAAAATGCACATTTTGGATTTCTAGACAGAATATTAATAGGATAATGTGTATTACCTCCAGATGATGTGCACTGTCAATTTAGAGGAAGTTTAACCAATTGGTTAAGATACAATGAGCATTTAAAGATTCATCAAATTGATATATTTGCTTTTCTGACAATTTGTCTTTATATGTTCAATCAACATTCAATATTTTGCATATTTTTGAATATAATATTGATATAAATAATATCTATTAGTCTTAGAGAATGGTTAATACTGTGCCAAATATGAAGAAGAATCAAAAGATTGTTTTGCTGCAATGAGCTTTCAAACATTGAAATGTTGAAAATAATTCACTTACAGATCCTGTTTACATGCAAACAATTACACTTTTTGATATTTTAGGATGCAAATATCTTTTGAATCTCTGCAGATAGAGGTCTGCAAAAAAAATGGTGTTACACTGTTATCAATAGGTGAACTATTTAGCATTTATTCATACCACGCTTTGAATATGGCTATTTGGCCAAATCATAATGATTTTTTGGTTATAAATTGCCATTTTTGACATTGTCTTATTAAAATTCTGCTTGACTAATTGATTTAGCAATTGACAATTTAAATTCCTTTATATATGTAGAACGGAAATTGGTTAGCAGAACTCCCCTCACATCCTTCCTCTTTTTTTATTATATTTGATCAAAGTTCCACTTTTAATTCAAAATTAATACATTTTATACATTTAATCTTGAAAAAATATTATCTCAAGAACAATAATATAGATAGCCTGTTTCTGGATTTGGGATTGTAATTTCAACATCTAGATGAAGGAATACAAATATTGAAGCGTATGCATATTTTTTTATTTTGCTGCCGGTACCTAGTATTACAGCTATTCCGTTTGGAGTTTGCATTTAGACTTGAGTAGCAAGCAGTAACCGTGGTAACTAAATCTGCAGACGGCATCATCTTGCTTTTATTGCCACGCCGATTGGAGTGCGTCCCCTCCCCGCCTCCTCTCCCTGCCTCCTCCCCGTCTCCCTCCGCCTCCTCCCCGTCTCCCTTCCGCCTCCTCCCCGTCTCCCTCCGCCTCCTCCCCGTCTCCCCTGCCTCCTCTCCGCCTCTTCCCCGCCTCTTCTCCGCCTCTTCTCCGCCTCCTCCCGACTCCCGCCGCTTCTTCCTCCCCGCCTCCTCCTCCCGCCTCCTCCACCCGCAGGGGCGCCTTGACGAACGGGGAGCTGCAGAAAGGAGCGCTGCTTTCTGAATGCCCCATTGCGCATGCGTCACAATGCCAGGCCCGTTTTATGGCGTCCGTCTGTGGTCGGGGGAGGGGGGGGGGGGGCGGCACGCTCCGATTGTAGGGAACGCTGGCCCGACACGCCGCCGCGCCTGTGACGTCATTAGCGACACAGCGCCACCTGGAGACCGAGACGCGCTGTACCCCCCCCCCCTCCCCAAACACCACCACCACCACCACCACCACCACCACCACCACCACCACCATCGGCGTCTGCAAATCGAATCAGACTAGGAACTCTACTTGACCCTCATTTGTGGAAACTTGCCACGCTTTGCGCAATATTGCACGGAGACTACAACAACAACAACAACAACAACAAAGAGATAAGAAAAAAAGTAGTTTACCTGAAAAGACTAGTCTGATATTGTACACTGCCACCCCCCAGTCCTCTGACTCCCCCTCCCCCCCCCATTCTTTCTTTAAAAGCTGCAAAGTTCGATAAACTATCAACTTTTCTAAACCAAATCAATTATCTAGAATAGAGTCTAGATATCTTTTATACTGCCTATCATGGATAAGTCTGAATAGACTTGTTTTCACCATCAGTCAGTTTGTCGATAGAAAGCCCTAGCCTACACTTTTACGGACCCAATGGATTTTTAACCTCCCACACCACATAGACATGGTATGAGCAACTGGCCTTTGATGACACTGTAAGTTATACACAGCAGTGAAAATCCAAATTGGCAGTGGTGGGGCCTAGCTTAGGTACTGGTGCACTAATTAAGCATTTCTTGCCAAATAGAAGGGCATACCGAGGCAGTTTAATCAAACCTGTTACTGCTTAAGCATATGAGTTTGGGCTTGGTTGCCCAAATTAATTTGACATGTTTTCATCTCAAAACTTAGTTATTTAAAACATAAGTTACTTCAATGGTAGATAATAAGAATCAATTTAATATATTTATCTCATAAAAATGACAGACATCCAAAATCATGAAAGCATCCTATTTTCAAAACGAAAACAAGTCCCTAGATTGGATCCTACATTTTCAAACTTCGATATTGATGCACTTATTAAGCATTTGTTGACGCTAAGTCAGTTTAATAGAACCGGTCACTGCTGAAGCTTATAGTGTCTGAATTTTGACGTGTTTGCCCAAATTAATTTGGCATGTTTACACTTCAACCATGTTCAAAGTTAACCATTTAAAATAGAAGTTACTTCAAACTAATGTAAAATAGATTACAATGATGAATCTAATATATGTTTCTCAGAAAATGGCAAAAACTCAAAGCCATCGGACTATGCAACTTTATCGAACCTGGTTTATAATATATTGGGTTCTATTAGTGTAGTTCCCGCGTGTCTGAGTTGTGGTGGTTGGGAACACAAGAGGGGTGGAGGGGGGTTCTGGATGAGGTTAGCGCGCGATTAAATTCCCATTTACACCCACTTTACTTCCCCGCCGTGCTAGAATGGGTGGGGGGGGGGGTGGGTGTCCATGGGTGGGGGTAACCTGGGTAATACTTGGTTAGTGGTCGAAAAGAAGGGCGATGACCGGGGTGGTCTGGGTGTGGGGGGGACTTTATTGACTCCTCCCCACGAGATTTGTTTTGTTTTGTGATAGCAAGTAGTGACATGCTATTGCACTGCTTGTTGTTGTTGTTGTTATTGTTGTTGTTGTCCTTGTCCTCACACCTCCTCCCCCTCCTCCCTTTCCTCTCATCCTCCTCCCCTTCTCCCTCTCCTCCTCCTCCTGCCCCCATCCTCCTCCCCTCCTCCCTCTCCTCCTCCTCCCTCTCCTCCTCCTCCCTCTCATTCTCCTCCCTCTCATTCTCCTCCCTCTCATTCTCCTCCCTCTCCTTCTCCTCCCTCTCCTTCTCCTCCCTCTCCTCCTCCCTCTCCTTCTCCTCCCTCTCCTTCTCCTCCCTCTCCTTCTCCTCCCTCTCCTCCTCCTCCCTCTCCTCCTCCCTCTCCTTTTCCCCCTTCCCTCTCCTCCTCCTCACCCCCCCTTATCCCTCTCCTTCTCCCTCTCCTCCTCCTGCCCCCCTCCCCATCCCCCCCTCCCCCATCCTCCTCCCCTCTCCACCTCCTCGTCCCCTGCTCCCACTGCTCCTCCCCCCCCTGCTCCTCCTCCTTTCCTTTCCTTCTTCCTCGTTCTTTCCTCCTTCATCCTCTTCCCCCTCCTCCTCCCCTCCTCCCCCCTCCCCCCCCCCTCCTCCCCCTCCTCCCCCCTCTTCCCCCCTCCTCTCCTCCTCCTCCCTCCTCCTCCTCCTCCTCCCCCTCCTCCTCCTCCTCCTCCTCCTTAGGGACTTAGAATATGGTTACAATGGTATTGTTGGGACTGAAATAAAGCGATCGATATAGAGGAGTGGTCGATATGTAGAGGTGGTCGGTTATAGAGGTTTTACTGTAGATCATATTGATCAACCTGATATTTATATCACAAAATATGACATCGGATTAGACAAAGTTTAAAGCAAGGTTTGTCGGTGGGGGTTATTGCACTTGTCCTACGTAGGCGTGAAGCTAGGATTCTTTATGTAGCAGTCACACTACGACGACAAGGGGGTGACGACAGCCCAGCGACTTGGATTTTGTGAAAACCCGACGACATATGCAAATTCGGGCCAAGTTGGACGACAATCGGACGACAGCCTGACGACATCGGGACGACAGACGGGACGACAGTGTCTGTGTGTGTGTGTCTTTGTGTGACTCTGTGTCTCTGTGTGTGTCTCTATGTACGTACGAAAGCAGTTTCCATGAGAAATATGAAGAATGGGACGGTGCAAACATGTAGGTTTATGCGGCGGACCTGTTAGGAAGCAGTCTTCATGAGAAATATGAAGAATGGACAGTGCAAACATGTAGGTTTATGCGGCGGACCTGTTAGGAAGCAGTCTTCATGAGAAATATGAAGAATGGGACTGTGCAAACATGTAGGTATATGCGGCGGACCTGTTAGGAAGCAGTCTTCATGAGAAATATGAAGAATGGGACGGTGCAAACATGTAGGTGTATGTGGCGGACCTGTTAGGAAGCAGTCTACATGAGAAATATGAAGAATGGGACGGTGCAAACATGTAGGTATATGCGGCAGACCTGTTAGGAAGTAGTCTTCATGAGAAATATGAAGAATGGGACTGTGCAAACATGTAGGTATATGGGGCGGACCTGTTAGGAAGCAGTCTTCATGAGAAATATGAAGAATGGGATGAAGAGAGAAGCGACGACAGCTTAACGACAAAGACGACACCTTAACAACAAAGACAACACCGTATCGACACTGTACCGACACCATAGCGACACCGTATCGACAGCCAAGCGACATCGGCTGTCATCGGCTGTCGTCAAAGTTTTTCAACATGTCCAAAAAGCCGACGACAACCCGGCGACTGTCGAGAAATAGGCGAGAAACTGGAGGTGTCGCGGAGGTGTCGCGGCGACACCTGCGCGACAGCTGAGCGACAACCGACGACACTCAACAACAGACCGGAAGTCGCTGTCGCTGGGCTGTCGTCGCCGCTTGTCGTCGTAGTGTGACTGCGACATTACACGCGGTATGCGGCATGCGGCGTTTGGCGTGCTTACGGGATGGGTCCATACACCCACACCAACACACAGTGTCAGGTTTCCTCACCACTGTTCTCTATGGCAAACGCAGCAGCATTCGCATGCCGCACCGATCGCTACATTGACCGATTCAGTATTCACATACCGCATACCGCATACCGCGTGTAAGGAATCACCCCCATTGATTTAGACGCTTTTCGATTTTTTGCCGCATTCGCATACCGCGTGTAAGGAATGCACGCTTTATGCTACACGCACACCTTACTAGTAATAGACCTATTTCATATGACGTCAGCACATGTATTTAGGACAGTGCGTGCGCTGCTTGGCTGCAGGACCACACACTGTCACACTGCAAACTCAATGGCTATGAGCAATCTTCAAAGAGAAAAAATGAAATATCTCCAAAACCACACCACCTAGCCACAAACTGATTGGAACACATATAGAAATCATATTCAAAGAAGAGATTATATTAAATTTATAATGTTAGGGTTCTGCATTTCTATTAATTTTGAATAAAATCGACGTGTTGCACTGCGCGTATCGGCAAACTCAATGCATTGTCAATGGCCGTGAGTAATCTTCATACAGAAAAAATGAAATATCTCTGAAACCACACCACCTAGACGCAAACCGATTGGAACACATAGAAAATATATTCAACGAAGAGATTATATTAAATTTATAAGGTTAGGATTCTGCATTTCTATTAATTTTGAATAATTTTGCACTGGGCGTATCGGCAAACTCAATGCATTGTCAATGACAGTGAGCAATCTTAATATCTCTAAAACCACAACACCTAGAAACAAACTGATTGGAACACATATAGAAAACACATTCAACAAACAGATTATATTAAATTGATATGGTTAGGGTTCTGGATTTCTGACCAGACGGGATGGCCGAATGAGTTAGAGCAGAGCGTCTGTCTCCCGTGCTGGTAGATCGTGGGTTCGAACCCTGGTCGAGTCAAACCAATGACATAAAAATTTATACTTGTCGCTTCCTAGTCAGGCGCTTGACATTATTAGGACAGGGCAAGGACTGGTGTGCTCAGTGTCAGAATAATGTGACTGAGTGGGATACCAGGTCATGGTGCCAGTGGCCTTGTTTCCTAGTGGGAAAGCACTATAAAGTCACCATGAGTGCGCAGTCACAAGTCGGTACCCGTCCTGATATGACCTTAGATGTTGTTGGATGTAAAACAACAAACAAACTTCTGCATTTCTATTAATTTTGAATAAAATCGACGTTTTGCACTGCACGTACCGGCAAACTCAATGCATTGTCAATGGCAGTGAGCAATCTTCATACAGAAAAAGTGAAAAATCTCTAAAACCACACCACCTAGACACAAACCGATTGGAACACATATAGAAAACATATTCAAAGAAGAGAGTATATTAAATTTAGAAGATTAGGGTTCTGCATTTCTATTTATTTTGAATAAAATCGACGTGTTGCACTGCGCATAATGGCAAACTCAATGCATTGTCAATGGCCGTGAGCAATCTTCATACAGAAAAAGTGAAATATCTCTAAAACCACACCACCGAGACACAAACCGATTGGAACACATAGAAAACACATTCAACAAACAGATTATATTAAATCTATTTGGTTAGGGTTCTGTATTTCTATTAATTTTGAATAAGATAAACGTTTTGCACTGCGCGTACCGGCAAACTCAATGGCAGTGTGCATTCATTCTGCAGCCAAGGTGCGCGCACATACACAATGTTTATAAACATTGAAAGGGTCTATACTGAACCAGGATGTTTATGCCTGCTTTATTGACTATGAGAAGGCCTTCGACCGAGTCAATCATGAACTGTTAATCAAATGTTTACAAGATATTAAACTAATTGTGAACTTATACTGGACACAACGTGCATTTATAAAAATGGAGCAGGGCCTATCGGATGTCACCATGTCTATTTAACCTGTACACAGAGATGATTTTCAGACACATTGAAGATTGCAAGGGAGTGACAATAGGTGGCATGAACATCAACAATCTTAGATATGCCGATGACAGTGTAATACTAGCAGACAGTGAGAAAAACCTACAAGATATAGTGAATAGAATCAATAAAGCTGGAATACTATTCAACATGAAGATGAATGCCAGGAAGACCAAAACAATGGTTATAAGTAAAAAGACAGATAAACCAAATGTCAATATAACCATAGATGGCACAAACATAGAACAAGTATCCGAATTCATATATCTCGGACAAAAGATTACAAATGATGGGAGATGTGAGGAAGAAATTAAAAGAAGGATAACAATAGCCCGAACAACATTCTCCAAAATGAATAGAGTGTTAACATCAAGTAAGATATTAATACAAACAAGGAAGCGTATTCTTCAGTGTTATGTGTGGTCTACTCTAATGTATGGGGCAGAGACATGGACAATCTCTAAGAAAATGTACAAACGTTTAGCAGCATTTGAGATGTGGACTTATCGAAGGATGATGAAAATATCATGGACAAAGAAGATCACCAACAAAGAAGTTCTCAGAAAAATTAAAAATAAGAAAAGCTTGTTTGCCACTATACAGACAAAGAAACTTATTTATTTTGGCCACATCATTCGTCAGAGTTCAATATACCGTACATTGTTGGAAGGGAAGGTGAATGGCAGCAGAGGGAGAGGGAGACCAAGAACATCATGGTTTACAAATATTTCACAGTGGACAGGCTTGAATTATTCACAGTCTATCAGAACAGCACAACATCGGGACAAGTGGAGAACCATTGCATCCAACCCTCGACTAGAGGATGGAACTATTGATTGATTGATACTGTACAGGCGCCATTTTATACCGCTTCTCCCTGTTCTTAATATTAGCCAACCTTGGCGGCACTCTTCCGCCCCGCCCCTGGAGACGGACCAGCGAAGGCCTGGTTAATGGCTAATTACCATACCACCTGCCGAATGGACGCCCGGAACAAGTGACGCAGTGTGAGGGACGGGGGTGGAGGGGGGGGGGGGGTGCCCGGGGGATCGTAACTACCCCGTTTTGTTATGCATGTCCTACTGATAGAACCCGCAGGTGCGGGCGGAACCTGAACAAGGCCCCACCCTGCCTCAACTCGCCCCCAACCTGCCTCAACCCGCCCCCACCATGTCCCCTACCCTGTCCACCACCCTGTCCACCACCCTGTTCCCATCTCCGTCCCCCACCCTGTCCCCACCCTGTCCCCTGTCCCCTGTCCCCCCCACCCTGTCCCCTATCCTGTCCCCTACACTGTCCCCTACCCTGTCCCCGACCCTGTCCCCCAACCTGTCCCCTACCCTGTCCCCAACCCTGTCTATATCTCCGTTCCCTACCCTGTCCCCTACCCTGTCCCCCACCATGTCCCCTACCCTGTCCCCTTCCATGTCCCCCACCATGTCCCCCACCCTGTCCCCTACACTGTGTACCTCAGCCGCCCGTCCACTCGTGCCATGTTCATGTGGCCGTCTCTTTATTTCATTCTACTTTTGCGAACATGGTGCAAATAAGAGTGAAGTTCCTATGCATATTGTACTACTAGCTCTTTTTTTAAATACATTTTTATATATATTTTTAATGTATGTATTTTGTATCTTCGTTACTACTGTCTATTCTACTTCTTGGGTGGCAGGCGTTGGCAAGGAACCCTAGGTTATGTGATTTGTCTCTGACATATCAAGACCAAAATCTGGTTTGCTAACTGTCGGGATAGTGCCATTTGCATGTAGTCATGGCAGTGCAGTATACAATTTGGGCAGCACTATGAGGCGTAATTAGTATAGATGACGCTGCGATGTGCTCCCTCTCTGTGCCCATTGAATTTGAAGTGTGTGAGTTTACACTGGGACGATCGAGAGCAAGGATCTAATGCAGTGACCAGATGGGATAGCCGAGTGAAACCTATGACTTAGCAAATGTATACTTGTCGCTACCTAGCCTGGCACTGAGCATTACTAGGATAGGGCAAGGACTAGTAGTTTACTCTGTGTCAGGATAATGTGACTTGAGTGGGATATCGGGTCATGGTTCTGGCAGCCAGGTATCCCAGTGGGACAATACTGCACACCCGATGTGAGTGTGCACTGTCGTCATAAGTTGGTTTCCATTCTGATATGACCTTAGATGTTGCAAGGACAATAAACCCCACTCACTCACTCACTCACTCACTCATCAACTCACTCCGTCCCTCCCGCCCTCTCTCCCCACCTCTCTCCCTTCCTCCTGCCTCCATCCCTTACTCACTTACTCACTCACTCACTCACCTAAATTTAGAGCCTAAGTAAAGACATAATTGTGTACTGCACTGCCCTCAATTATTGTATGTCTCCTGCACTTTGCATGACGTACAATGTTGGATTTGCGACATAGTAGCCACCTTATGTGCGTGGATTCTTAAGCTAAGATTCCTCAAGCTAGGATTCCTTACACGCGGTATGCGGCATGCGAATGTCGTACATGCGGTGTAGATATATGCCAACCCCCAACATTTGTTGGGGTTTTGTCTCCCAATTTGTGAAGGAATGGTATTTGTTTCTATGGCAAATGCAGCAGCATTCGCATTCGCATGCCGCACCTATGGCTACAGGGACCGATTCAGTTGCCGCATTCGCATTCGCATTCGGAGGCATGGAAGCAGCCCCATTCACTTAGATGCTTTTCCATTCTTTGCCGCATTCACATTCGCATGTCGCATACCGCATGTAAGGAATGTAGCCTTTACACACGGTATGTGGCATGCGAATAAGAATCGAAAAGCATGTAAATGAATGGTGGTGCTTCCATACGTCCGAATGCGAATGCAAATGTGGCAACTGAATCGGTCCATGGACCGATCGGTGCGGCATACGAATGCGAATGCTGCTGCGTTTGCCATAGAAACCAATACTGTTCCTTCACAAGTTAGGATGAAAAACCCCAACAAATGTTGTGGGGGATGCCACATATACAACATTTGCATGCCGCATATAAGGAATCTTAGCTTAACTACGGATAGGTTAGCATACTGATGCTGATGTTTATGAGGAGGGTATGTGATTAGCCTTTAACTTATCGGACTGACCTATATATCAACAGCGCTATCAGTGGTCACGTGACCTTGCCTTCCAACCTAATGGCTGACTGTTTGTCGCATATAGATCAAAATGCAGTGCAGTTGTGTGACAGAGAATGACTGCATAATTTTAGTTCTGGACTCTTTCACATGGTGACGCCAGTTGCCGGATCTTTACTTCAAAGTTGCATAATCCAATTAAAGCATTTGATCCTACATAGCCAACCTAGTTACAGGTGCACTTATCATACATGAGAATATTCCGGATTTATCCGGAATTCCAGATTTGTGTGTGCACCAGAGTTTTTCGGGATATATTCAAAATTTGCGACCATTCCAGCTTCTCCCATCACTTTAGAAGTCCCCAAAAATCATAAAATGTTGATCCTTTTTTTGGTCTAGCCATTCTCATCTATGACCTATTATTATTCCAACTCCTGCTTTCTCTCCTCCTTCGTCACGTATCAATACGGTACTTTCATAAAGTTGTGAAATAAGAGTTGGAATTGTAGAAGTAGAAGTTGCAGATGTGGTGCCTTTTGGCACCGTGGCACATGCATCACTATTCTCGATGTCGGCGTGACGTCACAGCCCTGGCAACTACTCACGACGGGTCTTGTGCCGCAGCAATGCTATGTTTATTCGGAGCATTATTTTTTTTTAAATAAATAAATAAATTTTTCATTGGGTCGAAAATAAAGATCTTAATGCGCGATTGAAGAAGATCTAAAGTATTTAATTTAACCTAAGATCAATTTTCTCTGAAAGAATTAAAAAGCAGAGATAATAGTGAAAGTTGGGATATTCTGAGTGTCAGTGCCAGTGGTAGCCATACTGGATCATGGCCTCAAAAACTATTTTCGCAAAATAAATTCAAGAACTTCCAATTGGCTGATAAAAAAAAAAGCTGAATGTGAAATTGTAGAGAAACATCTGAATTATTTAATAGAAATAAGAGAAATTTGCTTTCAAAGCACCAAAAAGCACAAATCACTGTGATAGTTAAAGTTGTCTTAGTATTTGTCTCTATGACAGTGGCATTTGTTTTACCCTTCGCTTGTTGTGAGCGTAAAATAAAAAGTGCCTGGATGTCCGACATCGAGAATGGAGCATAGTCTACATGTTGTTCGGAAAAGTACAGGTCGCAGGTGAGCATGTAGACGACACGTGTGGCATATTGCAGCATCGAAGGAATATTAATAAATGAAGTTAATAGAACCTGTCACTGCTGCCAGCTTATTTCCATTCACACCAAATTTATGTTGCATGCTTACATTTCAAATGCATTGTACCTGGAAAGTTAGCCATATCTAATCAAAGGTACTTCAGCCTACAGTATAGCAGATTATACTGATATGATAATATATTTATTTCAAGAATGATAAATCTGTCATTGGATTTTTCAATTTTAAGTTATTGTTTTTACAAAGTGGCCTAATTTATTCAGGCCCACACATAATATTACAAATATTAGTGATATTCATTGTAAATAAGGCATAGTGTAAGTATGCAATTTGTGTTGTTTCTCAAAATATCTAGGGCGCTAAAACTGCAACAAGCAAACAATGTAATTAATTCTGTTGTAAGTGAGGTAAGAATGCTGTCTTACCCATACTGCATTGCTACCAGCGGTTATTAGTAGCGCCATAATGAGGTGTTCCTGGACAACCGGAAGTCAGAGTTAAGCACGACTTGCATTGAAGTAGTTCTAAGCACATGGCAGCAGTCACTTAGATTAAAGGCGCATAGTCCCCTTGAAAGCTCAGGGATGAAAGATCTCCGCCATTTCGCGGATTTCCACAAATTTGTTATATTCACCGATTAATATTAAGTAAAAATGCCAATGAACCTGGATGTATATGACAGCAAGTGGGTTCGAATCCCATTCTTATATGACCTTAGATGTTGGTAGAACAGAACATCCAAGCAAGAACGAGTTAGGTATGGGCGTTAATTATACTATGGGCACAACAAGGATAGTTGAAACCTGACTTCCGGCATTTTTCTGCGATTCCTTGACAGTGCTCATCCTATAGGGCTGAAATTTGCCGTCGGTGTAATAATCTCGGCTTGATTTCTGAGATTTTTGCTGGGGACTGCTTTCATCCCTGAAAGCAGCACAGTTTTAAAAGCAAAACACTTCCCTAGATTTGCTCCTTTTAGGACCCAACAGGAGAACATACTTATTGAACATTTATTGCTGCACAGTAAGCAACCTATTCGATTTCAAATTGTATGGGAGAAGATATTTTGGGTTCCGTGCTCAGGGCGCACAGTAACACATTTTTAGGTTCTGTGAAACAGTTGATGGCAACCAATAACTTATGGGAACTGAAATTTGGGTTCTGTTGTTTTTCCACCATGGTAACATCCAATTTTTAAAACCAAAAGAAATTATCTAGATTTGATTCTACTACATATGTAACTTAGATAATGGTGCACTTATTAAACATTTGTTGTCACATATAAGGGAACACTGAGCCAATTTACTAGAACCTGTTACTGCAGAAGCCTTTGGTGTCAGAGTTTTGGTGTGCTTGCCAAAACTAATTTTCCATTAAATATCTCAAAAGTTAGCAGTTTGAAATAAAAATTAATTAAAACTAAGGTAAGGTAGATTATAATGATCAACCTAATGTATTTATCTCAGAAAATGACAGAAACTCAAAACAATCGGACTATGCAACTTTAATATAATGTCACTGCTTAAGCCTAGTACAGTACAACCCCGTTAAACCAAGCTCGGTTAAACCAAACGATCGGTTAATTCAAACTTTTTTCGGCGGCCCGGCAAAATACTACCATTTATCATATAAAAAATTTGGTTAATCCAAAGTATCGATTAATCCAAACAAAATTGTCAGCCCCAGGCCACTTCCGGTACAGTTAAACCAAACTTTCATGTGGTTTTAAGGTCATCTGAGACTTGTTTTATATATGATAAATGGTAGTATTTTGCCAGGTCGCCGAAAAAAAGTTTGGATTAACCGATCATTTGATTTAACTGAGATTGGTTTAATCGGGTTAAACTGTATATACATAAAAAAAACAATAATCATAGTGTCCACATACATTGTACATCATAATGCACACCCGTTTTTTTCAAAGCCAAGTCAAAGTCAAAGCTCGGTTAAACCAAACAAATTTCTAGGGTCCCTTCAAGTTTGGTTTAACGGGGTTATACACTATCATGTCTAGCATTTCGATGTGCACGCCAACATTAATTTAGCATGTTTTCATTTCAAATATTTCCAAAGTTAGCCATTTATAATAACTGTTACTTCAAGCTACGTAGAATATTATGTAGGGTAGAATATTATGACTTATTTCATTCAGATAACACATTTGTCAGCACAAAGGCATCGGTGATAGCTGATGGAGAATGATGGACACTTTTTTTCTTATTTTTTCTTCTTATTATACTGCCTATCATGGATAAGCCTGAATAGGCTTGTTTTCACCATTATACAGTTTATCGATAGAAAGCCCGAGCCTACACCTTTACCGACCCATGGGATTTTTAACCTCCCACACCATATAGACATGGTATGAGAGCAACTGGCCTTTGATGACGCTGTAAGTTATACACAGCGGTGGAAATCCAAATTGGCAGAGGTGAGGGCACAGGGAATCGAACCACTGACCTTCAGATTAGGAGTCCGACCTAGAAAAAAGTCAGACACTCTAACCACTCAGCCACAGAGAACACCACAACTTATTGGCACGGACCGGATGCAGTGGCCGAATCGGTAGAGCGCAGGCTTTCCGTGCGGAAGGTCGGAAGGCCGAATCCCAGTCGAGTCAAGCTAGTGACTTACAAAATTGATACTTGTCACTTCATAGCCTGGCACTTAGCACTATTACTATATTAGGATAGGGCAATGACTGGTTAGCTTAGTGTCAGGATAATGTCACTGAGTTGGATATCAGGTCATGATGATGCTGGTTGGCTGATCTTACAGTGGGGCAGCACTATAATGTTGCCATAAGTGTGCACGTCACAAGTCGGTGCCCATCCTGATATGACCATAGAGGGTTCGTACGGGTCCTTGAACACCTGGAAAGTCCTTGAATTTGATAACTCAGTATTCCAGGCCTAGAAAGTCATGGAATGTGTCTGAAGGTCCAGGAAAATGGAAAATCATGACTATATATTTTCGTTAAGCCTAGATTTGCTGACATGCCCAATCAGTGATTTTGTTGGTATTTAATGTGAATTTGTGGGTTTGTTATCTTGCCTCTTGATTTTTATATCAGAATTATACACATATTCATCGATATTTTTTATGCTTATTTACACTTCACGACTTGCACAGTGAATCGACTATGAATATGGCCATGTTCCGGGATACTTTAATTTAATAAACGTCTTGAAAACGTCATGGAATTTTGCACTGAAAGGTCCTGGAAAGTCCCGGGATTTGATATGTCAAAATTAGTATGAACCCTGCCATAGATGTTGCTAGGACGTAAAACCTCAAGAAACAAACATTGGCAGGATTTTGACTGGGGGCGCTGTGGAAGTCAGTAGTCAGCCGCATGGTGGGATTCAAATGTTCTGGCCTGTGACGCACACAGGAAAACATTGGGGAGCTGTTGGGAGTGCATTTATTTGTTCATCTGAGTTGGATGCACAAAGAGATGGCAGGATGTGAGTTGAATTGATACGGTTTAAATCATCGGTGAAATACTGAAGGCCGTAGGTGTATATATACTCAGGTGCGTTGATACAACAGACACATAGGTGCTCAAACTTTACTGCAATCTGAATAGACAAACTACAACCTCTTCACCTATTCACTTCTCCTTCTGTTCTCACGTGCTACACTGCCAAGTCTTTGTGATTATATGTATAACAACATTTTTTAACAAATTTAATTTTTGTTAAAGAAAAGGACAAAGAAAGTTGTGTTAGTTTGTTGTTGTTTTACGTCCTAGCAACATTAAGGTCATATCAGGACGGGTACCGACTTGTGACAGTGCGCACTCATTGTGACTTTATAGTGCTGTCCCACTGGGCAACCAGGCCGCCCACACCATGACCTGGTATCCCACTCAGTCACATTATCCTGACACTGGGCGCACCAGTCCTTGCCCTGTCCTAATAATGCCGAGCGCCTAGCTAGGAAGCGACAAGTATCAATTTTTAAGTCATTGGTTTGACTCGACCGTGGTTCGAACCCACGACCCCACAATCTACCAGACATGGAGCTAGCTGTCTATCTACCCGAGCTCACTACTTGTCATCACCGTTCAACCGTGACCGTCCGCCGGGTACTCCCACCAGGGCCACGCCCATCCCCGGGCCACCCTCCACCCCTAATTACCTGCTTACCCGCTTTGATCCGCCCGCGGTTGCCATGGCAACCACCCCCCCTGGTAAACTGGTGTGAAACTTATTAACCGGATCTATAATCAGGTTGACGTCCCCTCACCGCCACCCGCAAGTGACTACACTTTGTAACTAGTTTTTCTTGGATCAACCGATCAATTCTCTCGCAATGATTCTCTCGCCATTGCGAGACAGAATATGCCTTGACAGGTCAATTCAATTGAAATTCAATTGAAATTCAATTGATCCTTAAAGTTCAGTTAAACAGAGTATCCGAGATTTTTTATGCATTGAGGTATTTAAAAGTATTATAATATATCTTTAATGCGAGTACGTTTGTTTAAATTATTGCTCAAATTGATTAACTGTTTTGCTAGTACATTTGTTGAAGTTCTTAGCTGGGTGATGCAATTATTTTACAGGACGTGGACCTGTGATGTGTTTATTCCCCGTTGCGAAGGTTACTTGAGGTGAATGAACGCGCGTGCATTCAGCCAGCCAGTCGTTGTTGTGTAGTGTCTCGGAGAAACAGACGCCACCTGACTGGTCACGCACACATACCCACACACATACTCACACACGCCACACGCACACACCACCACACACATGCACGTACGCATGCGCAGACACTCGCACGCATACACATACATACATACATACATACATACATACATACATACATAAACATACATACATAAACATACATATACATACATACATACATACATACATACATACATACATACATACATACATACATACATACATACATACATACATACATACATACATACATACATACACACATACACACACACCCCTCTCCTACACCATGTACACCCGACATCCTACACCCTACAATGCGCATCCCGGAACCGAACCATTCTGATAAGGTTTTCAAACTACAAATGTTGTTAGCACTTTCTCCTCTCCCTCCTCCCTCCTCACCGGGCGCGGTGGCCGAATCGGTAGAGCACAGGGCCTCGCGTGCGGAAGATCGGGAGTTCGCGAGTTCGGTTCCCGGTCGAGTCAAACCAATGACTTAAAAATTGATACTTCTTGCTTCCTAGCCTGGTGCTTGGCATTATTAGGATAGTGCAAGGGCTGGTTAGCTCAGTGTCAGAATAATGTGACTGAGTGGGATATCGGGTCATGGTGTCAGCGGCCTGATTTCTCTGTGGGGCAGCACTATAAAATCGCCATGAGTGTGTACTGTCACAAGTTGGTACCCATCCTGATATGACCTTAGATGTTGCTAGGATGTAAAACAACAAACAAATCCTCCCTCCTCCCTCCTCCCTCCTCCCTCCTCCCTCCTCCCTCCAACCTCCAACCAGACGGGATGACCGAATGAGTTAGAGCATCCGTCTCCCCTTTTGGAAGACCATTGGATCGTGGGTTCGAATCCTGGTCGAGTCAAACCAATGACTTAAAAATTGATACATCTCGCTTCCTAGCCAGGAGCTCTACATTAATAGGATAGGGCAAGGACTGGTTGGCTCAGGTTATGGGGCTGGTGCCCTGGTATCCCAGTGGGGCAGTACTATAAAGTCACCATTAGTGCACACTGTCACAAGTCGGTAGCCATCCTGATATGACCTTAGATGTTGCTATGATGTAAAACAACAAACAAATAAAAAACCCTCATCCCTCATCCCTGCTCCATACTATCTCCTCTCTTCTCCCTCCTCCCTCCTCCCTCCTCCCTCCTCACTCCTCCCCCCCCCCCTAACTCCTAACTCCTCCATTATCGCTCCTCCCTCTCCCTCCCCCCTTCCCCTCCCCCCTCCTTCCCTCCCCCTCCCCCCCTCCCCCCTCCTTACTCCTTCCTTCTCCCCCCCCCCCCAGCTCCTCCCTCTCTCCTCCTTTTTCTTCTTTTTCTTCTCCTTTCCTTCTTCTGCTTTTCCTCCTTTCACTCCCTCCTTTTCCTCTCTTCCTCCCCCTCTCCCTCCCCTCTCCCCCTCCCCTCTCCTCTCCTCTCCCCTCTTCCTCCTCCTCCTCCCGCTCCCCCTCCTCATCCTCACGATCAACATCACCCTATTTATTTGCAATAAAACAATTAAGAGATTTTACAATGTGCATTTACCTTATTCATTAATACGACATCACAAAGCTAGCTAAAATCGGCACCTCAATTAATTAAATTGAAGTTATTTGCACATTGTACTTGGATTCAACTCGTTCTTCTGGTTTATACAAGCCTGAGAACACTTGTCGTGAATAGACTTGTTCTTCAAACTCTGATGTTGCCCTTTGCTGTGGTGAAAATAGAGACGGTGCAGCAGCATTGCAGATATGTCTTACTGTGCTTCATGCTGTGCTCTCTGGCACCCCAGTCAGGGTGGCCTAAAGTTTGTTGGGTTCTTTTTGGTATATTAGTTGATCATGGATGAAAGATCTCCGCGATTCCGCAGATTTCCGGGATTTTTCAATCTCGCAGCACCATCAGCGTAGATGTATACTAATACGTAGTGCAAACGCAGCAGCACTATCAGCGTATACGACTAATAAATGCTCAAAACGCTGCAGCACTATCAGCATATACTACTAATACATGCTTCAAACGGCGCTTCAAACGGCGCAGCACTATCAGCGTATACCAATATATATGAAACCTAACTTCCGGAAATTTTCCGCGATTCCCTGACAGTGCTAAACCTATGGGAGAATATCTGCATTTCCGCTTTTTTCCCCGGAGATCACTTTATTGCCTTAGTTTGAAGTAACTTTGACTTTAAATGGCTAAGTTTGGAAATATTTGAAGTGCAAACATGTACAATTAGTTTTGTGCAAGCGTGCTAAGACACCATAAGCTTCAGCACTAGGTACCATTAAATCGCCTAGGTATCCCCTTCTATATGGCAACAAGTGCTTTTAGAAAAAGTGCACAAGTATCTAAGTTGGATATATCGAATCAATTCTAGATAATTATTTTGGTTTTGAAAATCTTCTGCTTCATCGGACTATGCAACTTTAAGGCAATTGAAAAAAATACAGAGACATTTATAATAATATCTTTTTGTTTGTTTGTTTTTTTATAGGTGAGTTTTCTATTCTTCCTGAATTGTGTGTGTCCAGAATGGTAAGTAGGTCGTCATGACAACATCCAGGTGACGTCACGGACGAACGCACACGTCGGTCTCTGTGGTCGTCCTGGATCCAAAGGGCCACGGTTTAATCTTTTTATTATGTTAATTATGTATTTATATGTATAGATCTATACTCCTGGTGATCGGATTCACTGAAGATTCTTTTGTCTGATGCTGCTTTACAATTGTGTAATGCGATGATTTTAAGTCTGCCATATTTTGTTTAAGATGAATGAGTTAATCGTTTAAATCTACTCACTTTACCTAGATTGAAGTAACTTTTATTTTAAAGCATTAACTTTGTAGATATTTGAAGTAGGAATATGCCAAATTAAAGCTGAATAGTCCGATGAAGCATCAAATTTTCAAACCCAAAGCAATTATCTAGATTTGATCCTACATATCTAACTTAGATACTGATGCAGTTATTAAGCATTTGTTGCCATGTAAAAAGGGATACTGAGGCAATTTAATAAACACCTGTTATTGCTGAAGCCTATGGTGTCAGAGTTTTGGCGTGCTTGCCAAAACTAATTTGACATGTTTATGCTTCAAATATCTCAAAAGTTAGCCATTTAAAATATAAGTTACTTTAAACTAAAGTAAGGTCGATTATAACAATGAATTTAATATATTTATCTCAGAAAAATGGCCAAAGCTCAAAACCATCGAACTATGCAACTTTAACTTTGGTGTGCGCATTGAAATACTGTGCATGTGTTTTGTTTACCCATTTCGAACGTAGCAGTATAACACGGGAGCACAAAACTGCAAGAAATGTTTAATGAGTGCACCGGTATCTAAGTTGGATATTAATAAGTGCACCGGTATCTAAGTTGGATATGCAGGATCAAATCTAGGTAGGTGTTCTGCTTTCGGGCCTTGATGCTTTCATAGGAAAATGCACCGTTAATTTTGTATCCCGGTTGTTGGTGGTTGTTGGGTACCGACTTGTGACAGTGCACACTCATGGTGACTTTATAGTGCTGCCCCACTGGAAAATCAGGCCGCCAGCTCCATGACCCAATATAGCCCCCAGTCACGATATCCTGACACTGAGCTAACCAATCGTTGTACTATCCTATTGATGCCAAGTACCCGGCTAGGAACCGACAAGTATCAATTTTGTAAGTCATTGGTTTGACTCAACTGGGAATTGAACTCCCGATCTCTCGCACGGGAGGCCTGCGCTCTACCGATTCAGCCACTGCGCCTGCTGTGTATCCCGTCTCATCTCTAAAATTGAGCTTATGTAAGAACATTGTGAATAGGTCGCTATCAAATACAGAAACAGCACACAGGGCAGAAGGAGTTCGATGAATGAGAAGAAAGCAGAGTGAATAGGAGGAAATGAAATGGAAGGATGTGTGTGCTGTCAGGTCATATAAATCACCCCTTTTTATTTGTAACCCTCATTGTCCTATGGAGAAAGCCGACTGGCAGACAGCATTCACGGAATTAACAATAAAGCAGTCCGTCCTGATATGACCTTGGATGTTGCCAGCACGTAAAACTCCAACAACCAACAATAAGCAGTTATTGCCTGATGTGTCCTTAGATTTCCTAGGACGTAAAACTCCAACAACCAACGATAAGCAGTTATTGCCTGATATGTCCTTAGATGTTACCAGGACGTAAAACTCCAACAACCAATGATAAGCAGTTATTGCCTGATATGTCCTTAAATGTTGCCAGTACGTAAAACTCCAACAACCAACGCTAAGCAGTTATTGCCAGTTATCCCAGTTTTTGGACACATAAAATGAAATCTTAAGCTAACAATTTTTAAGTCTAAAAAATTTGTTTTCGGTGGGAAAATTCTGGAGATAAGCAATGGTTTATGTTGTGATGAAAATGTCCAAATTTTGATAAAAACAAAAACAATTTTGTTTAATTCCCTCGATTCAAAATGGGTGCGTTAGCAAAACATTAAAAGTTGCATGGTCTGATGGTTTTGAGTTTCTGCCATTCTTCTGAGATAAATTTATTGAATTGATTGTCATAATCTACCTTACTTTAGTTTGAAGTAACTTTTGTTTTAAATGGCTAACTTTTGAGATATTTAAAGTCTTAAGCATGTAAAATTACTTTTGGCAATCACGCCAAAAGTCTGACATCATAGGCTTCTGTAGTAATAATAGGTTCTCTTAAATTGGCTCAGTATTCCCTTCTATGTGGCAACACATGCTTATTAAGTGCATCAGCATCTAAGTTAGATATGTAGAATAAAATCTAGATAATTGCTTTGGGTTTTAAAAATTGATGCTTCAATAGAAGTTGCCTCTGTAGAAATATATGATGTCCACCCTTTCAATGTGCACACAGCTCTTTACCAACGTTTGTTTGTTGTTGTTTTACATCCTAGCAACATCTAAGGTCATATCAGGATGGGTACTGACTTGTGACAGTGCGCACTCATGGCGACTTTATAGTGCTGCCCCACTTTAAGACCAGGCCACCAGCACCATGACCTGATATCTCAGTCACATTATCCTGACACTGAGCCAACCAGTCCTTGCCCTATCCTAATAATGCCGAGCGCCAGGCTAGGAAGCAACGAGTATACATTTTTAAGTCATTGGTTTGACTCGACCGGGGTTCGAACCCATGATCTACCAACACAGGAGACGGACGCTCTAACTCATTCGGCCATCCCATCTGGTTCTTTACCATTGTAAAACACAAACAAATCTTGGGAGTTCCTAAGAACAATTGGGCTATTTTGCTTTCTGTAATTTTGGCTATTTTTTCAAGAGTTAGATTTCACTGACAGATGACACAAGTCTAACCTCCTTAAAGCTGCATAGTGCGATGAAATATCAAATTCTCAAAACCAAACCAATTATCTAGATTTGATTTAACATATCTAACTCAGATACTGATGCGCTTATGAAGCATTTGTTTCTGCGTAGAAGGCAATACTGAGTCAATTTAACAGAACCTGTTACTGCAGAAGTCTATGGGGTCAGAGTTTTGGCAAGTTTGCCAAAACTAATTTTCCATGTTTGCACTCAATATATCTCAAAGGTTTACCATTTAAAATAAAAGTAACTTTAAGCTAATGTAAAGTAGATACTAGTGATCGATCTAATATATTTATCTCGAAAAAAATACAGAAATCCAAAACCATCGGACTATGCAACTTTTAACATTGTATCACAGATGGTTTTTGCTATCATTTGTCATGGATCTGCCCATTTCAGAATTCGGGTAAATTTCAATGTAGGAATGAGAATGTGAGTGATAAGATTTACAGAATAGATACCACTAGCTTTTCACCATGAATATAGCATAGCGCTTGTTCCCAACACAGCCGGAAATCATCAGCAATCAAATCAATCGGTCAGTCAATATAACAAACCTAAATTGGTTTGGCATGTTTACATTTAAAATATCTCCAAAGTTAATCCTTAAGAATAAAATTTACTTCAAACTGAACTAAAGTATGTTATAATATATTTATCTAAACAAAATATGGCAGCAACTTAAAACCATTGGACTGTACAGCTTTAATTGTTCCTGAGAAATAATTGAATTACCCCCCCCCCCCCTGTCTTCCCCCGACATCCCAGCACCCTAGGCCTGCACAGTTAGTACCCCCCCCCCCCCCCACTCCACCCCAGTCTACTCACTACCACGAGAGTCATAGCTGTTTGTTTGGGGTTGACAGACAAATCTTTGCAATGGACGAGTGTCAATGGCCAAATAAATGCACATGGGAGAACTGGGGGTATCCCCACCAGGGGGCCATATGCAGGAAACGGTGTTACGGGCATTTAGCTGGTAGCACCGTTTAGCTATCACCGCTCTCGGGAAGTGTGTCAAGCGGTATGCAGGAGCGGCTAAACGATTGGTGTTAGCTAAACGTGAATCTATTTATAGATTTGGGGAATCCCTTGCCGCCGGTTGGATATCAACGTCCATGCGGCAGCGGCGATTTGTTTTGTTTAAATTCGTCGATTCGACAGTATTAATATCGCCGCCAATGCGGCGGCAGCGTTAATAACGGTTCGAATTTAGGGTTAAATTTATAAAATTTCACTTATTTGCGTATGTAATTGGTCACATTGAATAGATTTGGGCCTAATATATAGCCGCCGATTCTGCAGCGGCAGCGATGTGTGTTTTGTTGATATGCGACAGTATGGATATTGACGTCGACGCGGCGGTGGCGGTGGCGGTGGCAGCGATTTGTTTTGTTTGCATTCGTCGATTCGACAATATGAATAACGCCGTCAATGCAGCGGTAGCATTAATATGGGTTCGCTTTTAGAGTTAAATTGATAAAATTTCACTTATTGCGTATGTAATGCTGTTAAATATGATAGCATTGAATAGATTTGGGCTTAACCTAACCCTAACACCAACCTTAAACGTGCTATGAAACGGGTTTAGTGTCGTGGACCTTAAACGCATGGTGTTAGCGTAACACCGCCTCCCGCATACACACTTTTCGCCGCTAAACTGGAAATCCCACGCTAAACGCGTTTTGGCTCGCTAACACCACGTCCTGCATATGGCCCAAGGACATTTTTTAATCTAGAGTCTCTGAAATGCCGTTTCATGGAGGTTATGGAGTTATTCTTTGGTGGGGGAAGCAAGGGACCAGTCAAGTTCGCCTTCCCCCGCTAGCTCCGGCCCTGCGACAGTAGTGGCGGTGTTTTCAGGGTCATGTATATAGGTCTATGGTACGCGCACTGCCTCTAATAAAGCTCGAGCCAAATTCTGGGTCACTCATAATGCGTTAGCTATGGAGGACACTCACTGCAACACCTCTCAACCACCCTCTGTATTCAGGTCACACAAGCTACTCCAAGCAGGTAGCAGTGGGCAGCTGATGCTCTGTATGGTGGTGGGTTTGTGAACACACCCCAGCAGTTATATAGTTTTGGGGTTGTATGTGGCCTGGAAAGTCTTTTATTTTCCCCAGTTCAAGGCCTTGAAACTCCTTGAATTTAACCTATTTTGGGTAATTAATCTTGAAAAGCCTTGAATGCCATTAAACTGTCCCACCTGATCTAAATTAGTCCAAAATCGGCATTCCGAATGATGATTTCAGACTAGAGCCAAATGAAAATAGTCTTGAATTCCTATCAAAAACAGCCTTGAGAAGCCTTGAAATAACCTTGAATTCCATATCTTCACATATGTACGGACCCTGTAGTTTTCAACCTATCCACAGAAGTCCATAGGGTTATGGTTTTTTCCTCCCACACCCTACTGACTGACATCCATGTGGATGTTATTGACCAAGGATACTTGGTGTTCGATGCACATTCGATATTTGGGTGATCTTAAAGCTGCACAATCTGATGAAAGCATAACATCTTGTGAATCGAAGCACTTACCTAGATTGCTTTCGACATATCCAGCGCTGGCTCTTGAGACAGGTAATTGTTGCTACCTAGTCTGACGCTCAGCATCACTCAGATAGGGCAAGGATTGGTTAGCTCAATTTCAGGATAATGTGACTGAGTAGGATAGGGCAAGGACAGTTCAGCGCAGTATCAGGATAATGTGACTGAGTAGGATAGGGCAACGACAGGTTAGCTCAGTATCAGGATAATGTGAATGAGTGGGAAACCGAGTCATGGTGCTGGTAGCCTGGTATTCCAGAGGGCAGAACGATGAAATCGCCCTGAGTGGACACTATCCGAAGTCAATGACAGACAATCTCAGACGCCTCGCACTGTCAGGGAAAATACTGGAAGTCTGGCTTCATACAGTGCTCTCCAAACAGAGTCCTGGTCTTCATCCCCACTACTTTCCAATACACTCTACTTGGAGACCCTTGTGCAGTCAGTATAAAGTAGTTGTAATAACGTCACAAGACAACTTTCGGTGGCCATATTGGATTACATACAGAAGGCTTGCAACTGCCTACACTGTGCTTATTTACTGATTTGTTGGTTTATTTGTCACAGTTTTGAGCAGTTTGGCCTCAGAAGTTGTTGGTAAAGTGTTGTAAGTAAACACATTGCATGTAAACTGCCCAGAACCTCCCAGAACACAAGAAAACTCTGTTTTACTGCATCTGCATGCATTCACAACATGGCTAGGGAGGGTGCTTGTAATGCAAGATGGCTGACCGCTGAGTGATGACGTCACGTGCACTCCCTCTATTGTGACTTGCGTAGATTTCCGGGTATTATTTACCTTCGCTTAACCCAAAGTCCAATGCAATTCAACATATTATCTAGCCATAATAAAACGTAGGAATTGATATTGAACTGGCGCCAGTCTGATATCAGTCTAATCTGATCTCTATGGCGACTGTGCTGTCCATCTGATATAGTCAGTTAAAGCTGCATAGTCCGATAGAAGCATCAAATTATGTAAATATCCAAATTTGATTCTGTTGTATTTGTTCAAGTTTCCAAGTCCGATGGTTTTAACTTTCTACCATTTTCTGAGATAAATATATTAGGTTGATCGTTATTATCTACCTTACATTAGCCTGAAGTAATTTTGATTTAAAATGGCTAACTTTGGAGATATTTGAAGCGCAAACATGCAAAGTTACTTTTGGCATGCTTGCCAAAAGTATGACCTAATAGCCTTCAGCAATAACACTCGATTAAATTGACGCAGTGTACCTTTATATATATAGCAACTAATACTTAATAAGAGCACCAGTATCTAAGTTGGATATATATGTTTAGAACTAAATACGTGTTTTGATTGTGAAAATTTGATGCTTTTATCGGACTATGGAACTTTGAGTATTTATTTATTGCTGCGTAGAAGGGAATAATTAATGCTAAGTTAACTTATACAATCTGTCACTGTCGGCTGTCTTGCATTGTGGCATTCACAACAAAAGTAATTTTCTATTGTTTCACGCTAAATTTAGCAATCTATACTTCCTGAGTCAGAGCGTCCGTCTCCCGTGTTGGTAGATCGTGGGGTCGTGGGTTCGAACCATGGTCGAGTCAAACCAATGACTTAAAAATTGATACTTGTCGCTTCCTAGCCTGGTGCTCGGCATTATTAGGATAGGGCAAGGACTGGTTGGCTCAGTGTCAGGATAATGTGACTGAGTGGGATATGAGGCCATGGTGAGCACTATAAAGTTGCCTATGAGTACGCACTGTCACAGGTTGGTACCCGTCCTGATATTACCTTAGATGTTGCCAGGACGTAAAACTCCAACAACCAACAATCCAGCATGTCACTGTGCATACCGAAAGTAATGTATTACTCTCAGCGAATGAGTGCATTTTGAATGTGATTG
The DNA here is from genome assembly GCA_030323885.1 of Branchipolynoe longqiensis. Taxonomy (NCBI): domain Eukaryota; kingdom Metazoa; phylum Annelida; class Polychaeta; order Phyllodocida; family Polynoidae; genus Branchipolynoe; species Branchipolynoe longqiensis. The sequence continues at coordinate 24,586,678 of CM059198.1, read as the reverse complement.
GCTCATTCTGTGGTTGCTTCCGGTGACGTCAGGCAGGTCCTTGCCACGCTTTAGAGGCATTCATTTATTATTTAGTCGTTTGGCAAAGCGCAGTAATATAAAGTAGTATAACTTAACATGTCGTGGGACGATACTAGGAGTAGCTGTTAAATGCTGGTGGCGGGTTCCAGCAATAATATTAATAATTACTTTTACTGCTCATGTTAAAGCCGCCACACGCTAAAGGCCCAGTCACACTACAGCTTGCAACCACTTTGCGACCACTTTATATTAAAGAATAGACAGTCACGAGTGATGCCCAGACGTCGGCAACCATTGTTTTGGTAGCAAGGACGTCAGTGGTGACTGGGTTCTTTGGTCTGAGGTGGTCGCAAGCTGTAGTGTGACTGGGGTATAACAATTGCTATTTTGTCCGCAACCGGAATCTTATTTATTTTGATCCTATAGAACTCATGTTTTCTGACCGAGTTCAACTTCTGTCTTGTCATATGTAGCCTCATCTACTGAACATACACTGATTTGTTGGTTGTCGGAATTTTACGCCCTAGCAACATCTAAAGTCATATCAGGACGGATACCGACTTGTGACAGTGTGCACTCATGGCGACCTTTTAGTGCTATCCCACTGGGAAATCAAGCCACCAGCATCATGACCTGATATCCCACCCAGTCACAATATCCTGAAACTGAGCTAACCAGTCGAACACACACTGAAGTTCACTGTCGTTATTATCAACTGCTAGATTTGTTAGTGGCTTTAACTTTTAAGATGGCTATGTCGGCAGTGTAAGATTACTTTAAGACAGCCTGATGCAGATGGCCTGATACAGTTGGCCCAGCAGTCAGTGTCACATTGCTTGATATAGACGGCCCAGTAGTCAGTGTCACACTGCTTCATACAGATGACCCAGTAGTCAGTATCACACTGCTTGATACAGACGGTCCAGTAGTCAGTCTCACACTGCTTGATGCAGATGGCCCAGTAGTCAGTGTCACACTGCTTGATACAGACGCCCCAGCCGTCAGTGTCACACTGCTCGATACAGACAACCCAGTAGTCGGTGTCACTGCTTGATACAGACAGCCCAGTAGTTAGTGTCACACTGCTTGATACAGCTGATCCAGTAGTCAGTGTCACACTGCTTGATACAGCTGACCCAGTAGTCAGTGTCACACTGCTTGATACAGACGACCCAGTAGTCAGTGTCACACTGCTTGGTACAGACGGCCCAGCAGTTAGTGCCACACTGCTTGATACAGACAGCCCAGTAGTCTGTGCCAAACTGCTTGATACAGACGGCCCATTAGTCAGTGTCACACTGCTTGATACAGACGACCAAGTAGTCAGTGTCACACTGCTTGGTACAGACGGACCAGTAGTCAGTGTCACACTGCTTGGTACAGACGGACCAGTAGTCAGTGTCACACTGCTTGATACAGATGGCCCAGTAGTCACTGTCACACTGCTTGATACAGACGGCCCAGTAGTCAGCATCACACTGCTTGATACAGATGGCCCAGTAGTCCGTGTCACACTGCTTGATACAGATGGCCCAGTAGTCAGTGTCACACTTATGTCACCGTGTGTCATCTTCAGACAATTTAAAATGGCTGTTATAATTTCTGCCATAATTCAAAATAGGAAATGTTGTACCTACAGCAAGATGTGAACACACACGTGCCATTGAAGGGCTAGTCTCCTACCTATTAGTCTATCTAGACTCCCTGATGCAATCACCATATCCACGCCTACCCGTCTGTTTGGTTAGAAAGGTAGGCGTGCTACTACAATACCAATTAGCCTATAAAGTGTCAGAAACTCCAAACCATCAGACTGCAACTTTACTGACTGCGCCAGTATCCAAGTTGGATATGTAAAGCCGTGTTCACACCTGGACGTTAAGTCGCCTCAACTAGTTCGCCTTATCTAAGTCGACTCACATTGGCAATGTGAAAGCGACACTGAGGCGGATTAGGGCTGAGTCACCTCAGCTAGTTCGCCTCAAGTAAACCGCCTCGCGAGGTAGCTTATATGAACCGAACTAGCTTAAGTCGGCCCACCTTGCCTGTGTGGACAGTAGCGGTTTACTTGAGGCGGATTAAGCACGTCACACTATATAATATAATTTGGTCTATGAACAGGCTAGAGGTGCACAGATATTTTGTTCATGATTTATTTTAAGGTTTTCACTGCCCAGCAGAAGTTTTGACCGTTCCAAACCAATATGATTCAGTCCATACATATCTAGGTCGAACCCACACTCTCTCGTGGCGACGTCGACTAACCGAAACTGGCGCTGGTTAGTATGGAATTGCTCATGCGCAGATATCGATTTCCGCCTTAAACCGCTCCATGTGTGGACACGACACTAGTTCTCCTCATCTAGTTCGCCTTATCTAGTTCGGCCTAAAGTTGTGTGTGTGAACAAACCTAGGTAAGTGTTTGGGATTAGAAAAGTTTATGCTTTGATGGAATTATGCAGCCTGAATGCTGTTTAGTCCAATCAAAGACCCTATAATACTAAGACGGCTCACTCCCTATCTCTCCCATGGTAATGTAAATTTTGATTACACAGTACAGGCTGAGTGAGCCGTCTTAGTATTATAGGGTCTTTGGTCCAATGAAGCATCAAATTTTCAAAACCAAAACAATTATCTATATTTGATTCTACATACCTAACTTAGATACTGATGCACTTAAACTTTTGTTGCCACGGAGAAGGGAATACGGAGCCCATTTAATAGAACCTGTTAGTGTAGAAGCCTATGGTGTCCTGTTATTGCAGAAGCCTTATGGTGTCTGAATTTTAGATGTTTACACTTCAAATATCTCCAAACTTAGCTATCTAAAATATATACTTCAAACTAAAGTAAGGTAGATTAGAACAATCAAATTAATATATTAATTTCAGAAAAATGACAAAGACTATGTAGCTTTAAGGTGGCTCATTGTGAGACTGCATTACATTTTAATGAAGTATCGCCTTGGCCGGAATTGCGATGACTCAGCGAAATGCGCCCAACTGTCACATGCCGAATAATATTCCACCAAATTCATCCTTTCAAACCCAACTGCTTTTCAATAGAAATTACCCCCATAAAACTCTATTATAATATTTAAATGAGATGTGCTTTATTAGTGATTAACCATCAGCTTTCGCCCAAAGTCAGCAGCATTAGTAGCTTTGCTGTAACCATAGCTACCAATCTAATTGGGGTGGGTACCAGATCTATGTTGATTTATGGCGCTACTTGTTGTCAAAAGATCGAACCCAGAGGTCATTGAGGATTGTGGTGGGGTTTTGTTTCCATGGTTCCCTGCTCTTATTTACACTAGATAATAATATTAGAATAATAATGTTAGAATAATAATATTACTAATAATCACCATCATAATCATCACTATCAAGTATCATCCTCAAATTGATACTAGATATTTGTAAGTCTGAAACATTTTTAGGAAGGAAGCCATTCCAAACACCCAATTATACTTTTCATCAAATCTCCACCGAAGTATAGGATTTAATCTATATATCCAATTCTACTAAAATAATAATCATTTTCAACCCTTGTATTAGTACAAAATTACTTTAACCATGACACTTAGGATAATTCTTGTAATTTTCCTTGGGTAACAGCACTATTCTTTCTTTTCACAGTAGCAAACTTTTGTTTAAAGCTGCATAGTCCGATGAAATATAAAATTTTCAAAAACCAAACCAATTATCTAGATTTGATTTGACATATCTAACTTAGATACTGATGCACTTATTAAACATTTGTTTCTGCAAAGAAGGTAATACTGAATCAATTTAACAGAACCTGTTACTGCAGAAGTCTATGGTGTCACAGTTTTGGCAAGCTTGCCAAAATTAATTGTCCATGTTTTCACTCAAAATACCGTTTAAAATAAAAGTAACTTTGAACTAATGTAAAGTAGATCTATACTAGTGATCGATCTAATATATTTATCTCAGAAAAAATAAAGACATTCAAAACCATCGGACTATGCAACATTCATTTAGACTATTATATATGTGAATGAATGTAGGATAACATGGTTGGAAGACCAGTGGCCACAGCGCTGAAACAAATTACCTTTATTCACTGAATAAAAATGATAAGCCTAATGGTGAAAACAAGACTACTCATACTCAGATAAATATGTTTATTGAATGAAGGAAAGATGTAGATTCATGACATGTTTTATTATCGCAACTCCCCGACCTATTTTGTGATGGCTAGTTTGTTGGTTGTTGGAGTTTTATGTCCTGGCAACATCTATGGTCATATCAGGATATGATGCGTAGTAATCAGATGATATAATTATTCACTGAATGAAACCAAGATGTGAAAGATGTGCAGAAGTTATTCTTACTCTGCACCTGGCAACGAGCCGCCAGCCAATCACAGCTCAGCACTTGGACACTGGGAACAAGCGCGGCTAATAGACGAGATCACCGTTCCGACTGTGCATGCGCTGAAAACGGCGGTGGCAGCAAAGCACAGGTGTACGGCTATTGAGTTTGCCGATATACATAAGGGCATAACAATTTGGCACAAACATGGATGGATGGATGCAATATAATAATATAATGAATATGTTTATGACACAACTCTCCATAATTAAGCATTTTGAGCTAAGAAACATACAATTTCAGTCACTTTACAGGCTGATGTTTACACCACCATTGATTAGACATGAGTGATTCTTGTTCTAAATATTAAAATGTCGATTGTGTCAAAAAAAACTTGTTTCAAAGAAATATATAACCAATGTCTGATTAACCCTACCCATTTCCTAGCCCAACAAATGTTATTAACCATACTTACTTACTTACTTACTTATGCCTACCACCCAACTTTGGGCATAGGCCACAAACAAGGGCTCTCCAGTTATCCCGGTCCTGGGCCATCTTCTCCAGATGTCTCCATGTATGGCCAGACCTCTTCACATCTACCTCCAGGTCACGGCGCCAACTGTTTCTTGGCCTGCCTCTCTTCCTTTTCCCCTGTGGATTCCAGGAGAGGGCATGTCTTGCGGTGTTTGATGCATGCTTGCGAAGGGTATGGCCAACCCATCTCCAGCGTCTCCGAAGGATCTCCTCCTCAACAGGCTGCTGTCCTGTTCGCTGCCATAGCTCCAGGTTACTGATGGTGTCTGGCCAGCATACTCTTAGGATTCGTCTGAGACAGGTGTTGATAAAGGACTGGATTTTCTTCATGGTGGTGACCGTTGTTCTCCAAGTCTCTGCACCATACAGAAGAACAGGCTTTGCCATGGAGCAAAATATCCTGATCTTGGTGTTCCTAGGCAGCTCCGAGGATCCCCAGACATTCTTCAGCTGATGGAAAGCTGCCCTTGCCTTTCCAATCCGAACCCTCACAT